>OZ010615.1:32196552-32236552 GCA_963932145.1 Acanthosepion lycidas | reverse complement strand
TATAATAAGTTTACTACCTAAAAAGAACCTTCTCATAGCAGAAAGAGACAAATTTCTGTCGATTAAACAGAAACAAGATGAATCAATTATACAATATCTTCACAGATTAAGAGAAGCTAGCAGATTCTGCGAATTTGAGAAACTTGGAACTCAAGATTTGACTACTGAGGACGAATTGATTCAATTACAGCATTAAAGTTGAAGACGTTGTGATGGAAGAAGACCTTGACAGAGAAGAAAGGTAGAGTTCTTCAGATCAGGATAATGCAATAGAAGGCGATAGCGGAAGTGACTCAGACACAGAAGAAGATGAAATGAGACCAGGATCTCCATTAGAAAGAACAAGACATAAACCTCAAGGGGAAGAGAAGGGAAGAAGTTGTAGAACTTCGAGAACAACCAAAGGCGTTAAACCTCTTCGCTTCAGGGAGGTGTAGTGGATTAGTAAATAGGATTTTTACCTATTTATATATGTTAAGTAGAAGAGAAATAAAGTGTATAGTAAAGTAAGGGACAGGCAAGAATTTGATTACTGATCACGTGTCGTTGAACAACGCAATACAAAAAATATTCGCTGGATTTTTATTACTTGCTAGTAGGCCCCATTCTTTTTTATTTTATAATTATCAACAAAAATCAATTTTACTATTTTTGTCAACACTTGTAGCGCTAAGCCTAAGCATAAAACTAACCTTGAATATAAATCTAAATTATGTACTTACGAGTGTTGATTGATGAGTAAGGTCTACAATCCTATATAACAAGTTTTAGGCCATACTGAATAATGAAACAGGTATCAAAATGAAAAAAAAAGTTTATTTCTCTTCAGAATTGTGTTAACTAATGTCTGATTCAAAAGTAAGGTTTCCCAATCCTATAAAACGAGTCTTCTACCAGATACAAAAATAAAAAAAAATTAAATTAATTTATTTCTCTTCAAAATTTACAAAGGTTAATTTATGTGTCCCACTTTATAAATCAGGCGAGAGTAAAATAATAAAATTTGGTATCAGTATGAAGTAAATTAATTTTCCTCATAATTACAAGAGCTCATTTATACAAGTTTAAGATCAGAGAGAATAATAAATCTGGTTTCAAAATGCAGTGTGTGAATCATCAAAATTACATGGGTTGATTGATAAGTAATGTCTTTAATCCTATAAACTAAGTAGGAGATCAGGGCGTATAATTAAACTGGGGTCAAAATGGACTTATGTACTCGCAACATGACGGAGCTTCAAAAAAGGACGTTTTTGTTGGCCATGACACCGTTTGTTTAACTACTTTCGCTCTTTGGCAATGTTACATAAATAGGATTTTACCTATTTGTATATGGTAAATAGAAGAGAAATAAAGTGTATAGTAATGTAAGGGATGAATTGATTTAATTACAGTTGATTGAAGTTATGGATGATACTGTAATGACGAAAGTATGCAGGTGTAGCTTTATTCAACTGAGAATACAAAGTTCGCGTATAGTGTCCTTTTAAGGTCCCAGCAAAAAGAAATAGCTCAAAAGTAATGAAACAAAGGGAGACAACTCATAACAGATACATTTCATAAATATAAGATATTGGAACAATTACAATTGAATAATTTGTCTCTAACTGCATGTGTGGATAAAAAAAATATTATTCTACCGAGGACAATGTTGAAATGTACAGTATAAAAAAGAAATCTTAGAAATGCAAATAATTTAACTATGACCATGAAACTGACAGAAAAACTGCCCCGCTCTTGGAGAAATTTGCCATAAATGCCGAAGAAAAAAAATCATTTTTAGTTTATATGCAAAGTTAATTAAGAAAATTTCTGAATTACAATTAGAATCCTTTATAGGATTGGTTAATTTTTATAATCGATACCTACCAAAATGTTTGGATTGGTGCATAATTATCAGGCGTTTTTGTAGGCGTGTTATTTGTTGATAAAAAATTGCTGTTTTGTTTACCTTCTTTAATAAAAAATATTATTTTATTTTCAGGTTATAAAAATGTGTGTCGATAATCATACGCTCCGGAATAATCCTTTAAAAGTGTTATATTTGAATTGTTATGTTTCTTTTTTAATAATAAATATGGTTTAAAAAAATAAAAATAAAAAACGCCTGATAATTATGCACCAACCCAATACAACGACAATAAAATCATTTGCTGAACCTTTTTTCTTTTTCTTTAAGCATTACGCCCCGAGCAAGGGAGGAAGCCACTAGGATGCAGGATGTTGCAGAAGATTTGGAGCAAGAGCAGATAGGAGTGATAGAAGAAAGCATGAGGAGAAGGATAGGGGATAGATCAAGGCAACTGGAGATGTCGATTGACATTACATTTGAATAGTTGAAGAGTATAGCTCCCAGGGAAACAGTAATAGGAAAGGGTGTTCCACAGGCGACAATGTTTGTTGATTTAAACCTTTAAGCTCTGCTCTGAACAATTTTAACTCTTCTGCGTGGGCTCCTGGGTCAAAATTCGCAAATAATTGGTATGTAATATTTCACAGTAGATACAAAAATAGTTACAACTGTTTATCCACCAATTAAACAGTAACTGGGCATTAAGCCATTTTTCTCTACCACTGTTCAACCGGTGCCTGGGCATTAAATCATTTTTCTCTACCACCGTTCTACCGGTGCCTGGGCATTAAGCCATTTTTCTCTACCACTGTTAAACCGGTGCCTGGGCATTAAATCATTTTTCTCTACCACTGTTCAACCGGTGCCTGTGCATTAAGCCATTTTTCTCTAGGACCGGTAAACCGGTGGTCAGGGCTAAAATGGTTAAAAGACCTGATTAGATTTTTAATAAAACCTAAAGATATGAAGATGTATTTATACATTTTCTTTGTCCTCAAGAACTGACTACAAAAATTATAAACGCTATTTATTTATTAGATTCTTTATTTACAGTATTCATTGAATATATTATTGATTGGAATGGTTGGCAAAATTTCCAATCGATTCAGACTTTATAAAATGGTAAATAATAAAGATTTTCTTAGAGTTGGTTCACATATTTTAATAATTTAGTAAATGTTTATAAATTTATGAATAAAAAATTGTTTTTATACTTATTTCTTTATAAATCGGTAGATGCTAAATACTGCATTGCATTAGTTTAATTGTATTATTTTCCAGAAAGTTGCAAATTTTAAATAAGTCTTGTAAATAAACACTAATAAGTAAATAAATATGTCTCTATATTTCTGAGATGAGGTATTATGTACACTATTTACATTATTCGGACTATTGTCCTCATCTTTGTTGCGATATTTATCCAATCCTTCAGTATCTGTCTATATTTCTGAGATGAGGTATTATGTACACTATTTACATTATTCGGACTATTGTCCTCATCTTTGTTGCGATATTTATCCAATCCTTCAGTATCTGTCTATATTTCTGAGATGAGGTATTATGTACATTATTTACATTATTCGGACTATTGTCCTCATCTTTGTTGCCATAATTATCTGATCCTTCAGTATCTGTCTATATTTCTGAGATGAGGTATTATGTACGCTATTTACAT
The DNA here is from genome assembly GCA_963932145.1 of Acanthosepion lycidas. Lineage (NCBI taxonomy): Eukaryota > Metazoa > Mollusca > Cephalopoda > Sepiida > Sepiidae > Acanthosepion > Acanthosepion lycidas. The sequence goes on along the minus strand of OZ010615.1, from coordinate 32,233,025 downwards.
TATTCGGACTATTGTCCTCATCTTTGTTGCCATATTTATCCGATCCTTCAGTATCTGTCTATATTTCTGAGATGAGGTATTATGTACACTATTTACATTATTCAGACTATTGTCCTCATCTTTGTTGCCATATTTATCCAATCCTTCAGTATCTGTCTATATTTCTGAGATGAGGTATTATGTACATTATTTACATTATTCGGACTATTGTCCTCTTCTTTGTTGCCATATTTATCCGATCCTTCAGTATCTGTCTGTATTTCTGAGATGAGGTATTATGTACATTATTTACATTATTCGGACTATTGTCCCCATCTTTGTCGCCATATTCATTACAACGTCTCGGCCGCTGTACGCTCCAGCCTTCTTCAGGTGGTTGGCATGACGAACTGAACCCTTTATTTCGCACACTGGGGTAGACTGTTCTAGTTCCACGTGCCATGTTTAATGGATGTCAGTTATCAGTTATCTCCTGTTAATTTCCCTCTGAAAGTTCTGCACTGCCGTAACCGTGTATTGAACTCACACTCTTTGGGTCCTGTCACTGGATCTAACTAACGCCTTTATCCATTGTGCTATGTGTCCTTGAGATAACTGACATCCATTAAATATGGCACATGGTACTAGAACAGTCTACCCCAGTGAGCGAAATAAAGGGTTATGTTCGACATTCAAACCACCTGAAGAAGGCCGGAGTGTGCAACGGCCGAAACGTTGTGATAAATATGGCGACGAAGATGAGTACAATAGTCCGAGTCATGTAAATAATGTAAATAGATATTGTTTAATATTTTTGTTGTAAATTCACAAGGACAAAGAAAAATGTATAAATTCACCCTCATCATATGTTTAGGTTTTATTACAATTCTAATCATTGCTTTAAAAAAAAAAGTTAAACATTGCTGAAGAGTGAAGGTAGTTAAAAGAGCGGGGTCATAGGACAAAACTGTCTTTTTGACACGAACAGAGGAGACACATTGATGAGGCGTGAAGGTAGTTCTCTTCAAAATTACAAGGGTTAGTTGATAAGTAAAATCTTTAATCTTGTAAAACTATTTCAAGACAAGATTGAAAAATGCAAATGGTACTTCTCTTTAGCATTGCAAGAATATTTTTTCAAAGGCATTCACTATTTAATGGTAATTTTGTCTAAACGTCTTATCCAATTTCGTTCTACTATAGTAGATTTACCATCCAGTATTATTATCAATGATAGTGGCTCGAATTGAGGAATCGGTGAGTCTGAGTTCGAATTGCAGCCGAATTCTATTACATTCACTTAGTTGCTAATACCCTTCGGAATGGTATGAATCCTCTTCTTCTCCCCACAGCTATGGGTAATTAGCAGGACAGACTGGGTTCTATAGCCTTGGATGGCAACTGGTTTACAGCAGAAAGAAATAGCAACCTACTACGGGAAAAAAGTCTGCCTTGTCAGTCATGTATCGAAAGATACATGATCGCCTAAGTGTGCATCCCGCATGGTACACAATTGATGATTGATGACCATCCATTTTCTGCTATGGTTTGATGTCTACCATCCATTTTCTATTATGGTATGATATTTACCAACTGTCGGAAGTATGAAATATGTTAGGTTAGGGGTTAGAGTTAGGGGTTAGGGCTATAGATTAGAGTTTGGTGTTAGGGTTGGGGTTAGGGTTAGGGTTAGGAGTTAGGGTTAGGGTTAGGCGTTAGGCTTAGGGTTAGGCGTTAGGGTTAGGGGTTAGGGTTAGGGTTAGTGTAAGGATTTAGGGTTAGGGGCTAGGATTAAAGGCAGTGTACAGTGAACTGGTTATGTATTAAATATTATTAACAATTTTTATACAAAAAATAAATCAACAAATAGTCATTTTAATGTTTGTAAACTGATTTGATGCCATTTAATAAAACAGTAAACAAGTCATCGTTTTCTCCTGAGCTTTTTCCAGCAATAATGTGTGTCATCGTCATCTACGGTAGGTCGCAAATGGCCCGGTCGGTGTCATTCTAGAAGCTCCAATTTTCCATTCCGTACAGGAAGGATATTTCCGTTTGCGATTTATTTTTGATCCAATTCTGTATATTATCAAGAACTTCACATGCGAATGAAAAATACATGAACATTCAGCGGCTGTTTTAATTTCGGCGGAAAACAAAAACAAAAAAAACAAAACCAAAAAAAAAACGCAGTTTGCAAATGGACGCTGCCTGCCTCGAGGCTATGTAACAGTTGTGAATTTCAGGTTTCTCACAGTTTTTTGACTACAATCCGGCCTTTCATTGTTTCGATGCAAAACAAAAGACAAAAGTTCCCCTTCCAGGCCTTATTCTGTGGATACATTGTTTAAAATTACAATGCCTTCATAACTCTGGGAAATTATTTTCTTATTTGATTTTTCGATTCTAGTGTCCAAAATTCTATCAATCGTCGCTTCTTTAAGAGTCAGATTCGTGATTAACGAACTCCATTACGGAAGGAACAGGTACCCGCCAAATTTTAACTGGACTTTTTACACAGCCGTATCTTTTTTTCATGGGCAGCAGTAAAAAAAAAAAAAAGAGCCCGACATGCGATTTACAGGCCGAGGATACTAAAAATCAAGCATATGCGGAGATTTAAATATCTGGGAAGTGTTCTGACAGAGGACAGTAAGTGCGACGCTGAGATCCGAAAATGTACTGGCATAGCGAATGACGCATTCCAAAAGGTATACAGAGTATTACGAGACAGGAGGATTTCATTGGTAACAAAGAAAAGAGTACTGATCTGCTATGTGGCATCTGTCCTCCTTTAGGGCAGCGAAAGTTGGACGGTCTCCTCAAAGATGAAGTAGAGACTCGAGGAAACGGTATGGCTCTACAGAAGGATTATAAGGATACCATGGATCGAACATGTGAGCAACGTTTAGATTTAGGAGAGAAAGCAAACAAGGAGGAAGCTTAAACGTAACACCAGGAAATTTCCTGGACACTTAATGAGAAAGGAGGAGTTGGAGAATCTGATACTCAAAGGGCGGAGAGACGGAAAGAGAGACAAGGGAAAGCAACGCGTGACATACTTAACAGGCTTAAGTAAGTGGATGACAGTACAGGGTCTGGGAGAAATAGCAAAAAGACAAAACTTATTGAGAGCTACAAGAGACAGGAAGATGTAGAGAGCCATGATCGCCTACGTCCTAAAGTTTTCTTTCTTCGGAAAATGTTTCATATTTTACTATTCCCGGCGTAATGCGCCATTAAGTCATTATAAGTTTCTCTCTTTTGCTCTCTCCCTCCTTTCCCTCCTCTCTCTCTCTCTCTCTCTCTCTCTCTCTCTCTCTCTATATATATATATATATATATATATATATATAATATATATATATATATATATATATATATATATATATATATATATATATATATGTATGTATATAACCAAGTTTAGGATTGGTGTATATGGAATACATTCCAATAACCCAAAAATATAATTCTTAAAAGAGTGCTCAATACAGAGTGGAGCAAATATAATTTATTCGAAAATCATGACATATACATGCTATAAAACCACTACAAAAATATCCATTTTTTTTTAACACTTCTGGTGTCTTAACAAGTGATGGTGTTGAATGTTGAATATATATCTATATATATATATTTGTGTATTTAGGCAGCAATCATTCTTTCATGCACATTTCATTGAATACGACAGACAAGGTGTTTTGATTTAGTTTTTTTACACAATTTCTCATGCGGTCTAATAAGTTTTTTCTTTTCGGATGATAAATTATATAAAAACTTTCCGAATGTTCTTTTTTATCCGAGCGCTTTCGGCTATACATTTAGAAATTTTCAAGGATTACATATTTTAACTGTTAAATAAGAAATAGTTTGTTGTATGTATGTTTTATAAAATGTTTTCATTTTTCAAAACACGGTCAAGATATTGTGTCCATGTTCAAAGTTAACATTATTAAGTGTTTTTTTTTTTATTAATAAAGCTTCCATTATGTTTAGCCTTTTTTTTGCATGTAGATGATGCTATTATAGTAGTGTTGTCAACAAATATGTTACGAATAGTGTCCCGTATGTCTCCATGAATATTTAAAATGAGATCTGATTGAGCTATGATCAGAAAAGTGTAGAGTCAGTCTGCGTGTCAAACATGTTGTAGTGTGGCCTATATAATTATTTACGAATTTTGATTGATCAAGAATACATTTCCCTTAGGGCATTATATGTATATATACTTCTGGCGTCTTATCAAGTCTTTGATGAATTTTAGCCCATGACACAACTTTCGACCAGAGAAATCGGTTCTCTTCTCTTTGTTCCTCCTTTGTGTACACTGCGAGCGGAGAGGCCATGTTTACACTGTAACAGCAGCAAGAGATCAATAGTACGAACTATAAACACGCGGGAGCGGAAGGCAGTGTGACAAATCTAAGGGTATATTATGGGGAAAGGCCGGATAATTTTCGACATACCTCCATATATATATATATATATATATATATATATATATATATATATAAAGAAAATTTTATGTTTATACATAGATATTCAGGCCGGTAAACGTTGTTTAATACTGTTTATTATAAACAGAGAATTTACTTAAATCTATAAAAAGAATGTATAAACATAAAAATGTCTTAAAATAATTGTCGTCATTTGTTTACATTTGGATACGCCCTGAGTAGATATGAATGTAGGTGAGAGATTCATGGAAGATTGAAGTTTAATGACAGAAAAATCGACCTTACTGACCGAACGCTCCTCTGTGACCAAATCTGTTAAAGGCACGTCAAGCTAAATGACGGTTCGTATACGATACAGGTTCGAATCCTGTCGGAGGGTGAATATTTTCTTTGAAAATTTCTCGGACATTCAGGCCGGTAAATGTTGTTTAATACTATTTTTTATAAACAGAGAATTTACTTAAATATTTTTATTTATAAAAATAATGTATAAAGATATAAATTGTCGGACTTTGTCGATTTCACACACACACACATACACATATATATATATTTGTACACACAAATAAAGACTCCTTTAAGACAGTTCACAAGTATAGAAAAAAATTATTAATAAAAAAGATTGAATTTCTTTAAAAGTAACCATTCCAATGTCTTTGTATGTTTTAATGTATCTTGATTCTATTCCTAACCGGATGTTAGCAAATAGTGACACGTCCCATAAAAAATGTCAATTCATCCAGACAGAACTGAATAACACGCCTAATCCTAACCTACAGTGTATATGTGGGATCTTCCACAACAAACCAGCCTTACCTCTTTTTAGGAAATGCACTCTTCCTATCCGGTGAGTAACATCCTACTTTCATACAAATATAACAAGTATTCATTGGTCAATCACCTTCAATCTAGCTTGCTTATTGGTCAGTTCCGACCAATCAAACCGCCTGTACGCGACCAATCTGTTTTCCCGCTCATATGCTGCCAGCCTCACGACCATTATAAAAACCCAAAACGTGTAAACTGCCTCGAGTTTTCTTTTCATTCATCTCTCTCGCACGTCTCATTCCTTGCTACCAAGTACCAAGATGTCTTAGCCATTGCTGGCCAGACGTTAAAGACAATTACCAACATTCACGATCTCTGAAATCACTTCTTTTACCAACTTTATTCTTCTAAATTACAAGTTCAATATTACTTCTTAATATGAACTCCGGTACAACTATTACCAAATCAAAGGGACACGACTCTGTCCGACCTTTTCAGTTCGCATGCATGTACATCAAACATTAATAAATTTAATTGTTATGTTCTGAAATCATTCCGTTCAGTTTTGTATTTTATTCTATGTGCTATTTACGTCAAGTATAAATTGGGTTGCGTCCACGCATTGTCCTTAATCTCACCTTTCCTAGCCAAAGTTAAATATTGATTACACAATCACTACAATAATGATGACCCCGACGTTCGTCGTTCGACCTTCACAACAACAATAGGAATACAAGCCATTACATATTTAGTGATCCCGTCGGAAATAAACAAAAATGGCAATATAACCGCTACATATACTTCTTACTTTTCTGTTTCCGAAATTTTTTTCATTGGTTAATCTAGACATACCCATAAAACTTTAAAATCTTGTCCCTACCCTCCTTTTTTTTAAATCTTAAATAATCTACCGTATTGTTTTCTGTTTTCAAAAATAAATCATTTTTATCATAAGTTAACGAAAATTGCCTGATGAATTGAAACAATTTTCAGTTCCGAAACATGAAAGTTTTTGTGTAGTGATTTAAAATAATTTAAAAGGAAACTGTTAAACACTTACCACGACTACACTTGAATCAATTTTTAACTTTACTCCGAGTCTTTTTGTTTCAATTTATCGTGCCAAACAATCCCTGTATCAAATCCATTTTTGTGTTACGTTTTTTTGTGTATATAGATATGACTAGTGAGCCAATCCAGATGACTCAACTTCCTTTAAAGTCTACCAATAGAAGCTTAACCAATCAGAAGCCGCAGAACATTGTATTCGTCGTGTATAAAGGCGGCCATCTTTGTTTAACCTACCGGAAGGACCAGTGCTAACTTGACAGGCGAAGAGGATAGAAGGAAGAACTACGCTCTGCTAAGATATCCACTGCGAACCTGAACTACGCTTTCCTACTGTCTCCGAAATATTCGCTGCCAACCTCTGGATTCTATACTCGAAGACGACCGTCATGAAAATGTCTAACATTTTGCTCATTCATAAATCTAACATTCGTCCGTACATTGAATATTGATGTGACAGGTTGAATATCAAAAATTCTCTGGGATGAGGTCGAATGTCGATATCTATCTGGAATGTGGTTGAAGTGTGTGGGATCTGGTTGAATATCTGGGATGAGATCGAATGTAAAAAAGTGTCTGGGATGAGATCAAATGTCAAGGAGTATCTGGGATGAGGTCGAATCAAGAAATGTCTGGGATGAGGTCGAATGTCAAGGAGTATCTGGGATGAGGTCGAATCAAGAAATGTCTGGGATGAGGTCGAATGTCAAGGAGTATCTGGGATGAGGTCAAATCAAGAAATGTCTGGGATGAGGTCGAATGTCAAGGAGTATCTGGGATGAGGTCGAATCAAGAAATGTCTGGGATGAGGTCGAATGTAATGGAGTGTTTGTGATGATATCGAATGTAGGGAAGTACCTGGGACGAGGGCGAATGTAAAAAAAATTCTGTGATTAGATGTAATGTCAAAAAGTCTCTGGGGTGAGGTTGAATTAAAGATGCGTTTGGGAATGAGGTCAAATGTGGAGAAGTGTCTGGAATGAGTGTATAGTAATCAGGTTCGAATGCCAAGGAGTGTCTTGGATGAGGTCGAATGTAAAAAAAAGTGTATGTGAAAAGGTCGAATGTAAACATGAGATCGAATGGAAAGTAGTGTCTGGGATCGAATGACGAGAAGTGTTTAGGATAGAACTTATCCTAAACACTTCTCGTCATTCGATCCCAGACACTACTTTCCATTCGATCTCATGTTTACATTCGACCTTTTCACATACACTTTTTTTTACATTTAGAGAAATGTTTGAGATGAGGTCGAATGTCAAGAAGTCTCTGGGATGAGGTAGAATGACGATAAATGTTTGTGATAATGTCTCATGTAGAGAAGTGTTTGGGATGAGGTCGAATGTCAAGAAATGTCTGGGATGAGGTCGAATGCCGAGAAGTGTTTGGCATAAGGTCTCATGTAGAGAATTATTTGGGAATTGGTCGAATGTCAAGAAGAGTCTCTGATGCGGTCGAATGCCGAGAAATGTTTGGGATAAGGTCTCATGCAGAGAATTGTTTGGGAATTGGTCGAATGTTAAGAAGCGTCTGGAATGAGGGCGAATGCTGAGAAGTGTTTGGGATAAGGTCTCATGTGGAGAAGTACTTGAGATTAGGTGGGATGTCAAGAACCGTATGGGATGAGGTCGAATGACGAGAAATGTTTGGGATAAGGTCTCATGTAGAGAAATGTTTGGGAATCGGTCGAATGTCAAGTAGCGTCTGGGATGAGGTCGAATGCCAAGAAGTGTTTGGGATGAGGTCTCATGTGGAGAAGTATTTGAGATTAGGTGGAATGTCAAGAACAGTATGGGATGAGGTCGAATGCCGAGAAGTGTTTGAGATGAGGTCGAATGATAAGAAACATCAGGCATGAGGTCGAATGACGAGAAGTGTTTGGGATGAGGTCGAATGTCAAGAAATGTCTTGTATGACGTCGAATGACGAGAAGTGTTTGGCATAAGGTCTCATGTAGAGAATTATTTGGGAATCGGTCGAATGTCAAGAAGCGTCTGAGATGAGGTTGAATGCCGAGAAGTGTTTGGGATGAGGTCGAATGCCGAGAAGTGTTTGGGATGAGGTCGAATGCCAAGAAGTGTTTGGGATAAGGTCTCATGTAGAGAATTATTTTGGAATTGGTCGAATGTCAAGAAGCGTCTCTGATGTAGTCGAATGCCGAGAAGTGTTTGGGATGAGGTCTTATGTAGAGAAGTGTTTGGGATGAGGTCTTATGTAGAGAAGTGTTTGGGATGAGGTCTTATGTAGAGAAGTGTTTGGGATGAGGTCTTATGTAGAGAAGTGTTTGGGATGAGGTCTTATGTAGAGAAGTGTTTGGGATGAGGTCTTATGTAGAGAAGTGTTTGATCTCTTTTACTGTTTTCCACTCGGTTGTCTTTTTGTCATATTTTGACAATTTTTGTTTTTTCGTTTGCTTTTCTCTTTTCTTGTCTCCTTCATTCTGTTTTATTTTATCCATGTTTTCGTTTTAATTTTCTCTTTGTCCTCTTTCCATCTTCATCATCATTGTAACTTCTTCCCACTTCTTCTCATTCTTCTTTTTCTTCTCCTTCTTCTTATTTATCTTTTTTCTCTTTTATTTTCATTCCTTCTTTTCTTATTTTTTCCGTTTCCTTTTTATTCGTTTCCTTTTTTAATTCACTCTCTTTTTCACTTTCCCCCTCTTCTTCCAGGATCCTTCTTTTCTTCAGCTTACTCTCTCCCCCTCACTCTGTTGTCTCAAACTTCTTTTTTTCTTCTTTTTCCTTTTCTTCTTCATCTTCTTCTTCTTTTGCTTTCCCTTTTATTTTTAATCGCTTTTTTTCTATTTCTTGAATATTTTTAATTTCCTGATATACATTTTCCTTATTTCTTTTCTTGATTTCTACATCCTTTCTTTCTTTTTCTTGTTTGATGATCATCATCTCTTTCTTTCTTTGTTTTTTCTTTCTTTCTTTAATAGTTTTCGTTCTTTTTTTTTCTTGTTTGATGATCATCATCTCTTTCTTTCTTTTTTTTCTTTAATAGCTTTTGTTCTTTCTTTTTCTAGTTGCTTTCTTTCTTTTTTCTTTCTTTCTTTTACTCTTTTTTTTCTTTTATAGTTTTGCTTCTTTCTTTCTGTTTCTTTCTTTTTATAATAGCTTTCCTTTTTTTCTTTTCTTTTTTACAAAATATAGCTTTGCTTCTTTCTTTCACTCATTAATTCTTTTTAATCTTGCTTTTTTCTTTCTACCTTTTTTTAGATTTGATTCTTTCTTTGTCTCTTTCTTTCTTTTTGCAATATCCTTGATTTTTCTTTCTGACTTGTTTTTTTTTTTTTTTTAAAAACTATCGCTTTGCTTCTTTTATAGATTTGAATTCTTTCTTTTGTGATGTTTCAATGACTTCTTCAGCGCTTATGCAAACAAAACTAAATATACTATGCTGCGCTTGACAAGGTATTGCTTTATATACCCTGTCTAACCTTTCACACTTGACATTATGCCAATGTGATTGCACTTATCATTATCCTCCCCTAAGAGAAATGTAATAATTCGACAATACAATTGTACCCCACCCACTCAACAAATGCCACTCCCACACAACTCTATAAGGCAAATATTTTCAAAAGATCAAATATGAAGAAGACATTCTTAGAAACAGGTTGACTTCTAAAATTATTTCTGAAAGTATTGAGTCATGAGACTTAAAAATGAACATTTTCGAGGTAAAGCTTCTGAATATATATATATATATATATATATATATATATATATATGTATTCAGAAGTCTATTTGCGCAAAATAAATATTATATTTTATACATACATATATATATATATATATATATATAATTATTTATTTAAAAATAAAATAATTATATTTATGCTCTACTTTCGTATCGAGCACTATTTTTTAAAAATAATAACAAAAATACTTAGGAACTTTGGATTATTTACCAAACCAGTTTCTTTCCTATTTTCTACAATATTTTCATACACACACACACACACACACACACACACACACACACACATATATATATATATATATATATATATATATATATAAAGATGATATATATATATATTATATATATATGCGTATTCAGAAGTCTATTTGCGCAAAATAAATATTATATTTTATACATATATATATATGTGTATGTGTGTGTGTGTTGTGGATTCCGAGATGAAAAATCGGTCTCCAATAAATGACAAACGCAAGTATTTAAACTAAGAAATTAAATGTATTTACACAAAATACAAGATGTAATGCTGTTAGTAAATCCAGGGACGCCGGTTAGTATTAATCAAAGATCGCTATATACAGTCTCGAAGTAAACTTCCTTAGAGTCGGGCGTTCTTGTAACTATGACTTCTACCTCCAACTCAATCACAATGTCTATGTACTTTCCACTCCGTTCCTCTTCTCTATATTCTGACTGACTGACGGTATCTAATGGCAGCAGGTCGAGTCCACTTATATCAAAAAGGGGTGGACCCCATAATAATATGTATATATAACAAACCCTTTTTTTTATATATATGCATGTGTCCGTGGGTGCATGTATGTGTGTTTGCCTCTGTGTGTTCACGTGTGCATGCGTTCGTAGCTGTGTGCATGCATGCGTCTATACGCGTGTGTAGATAAGTGTATGTGTGGGGGGCGTGGATCTGCATGTACTTTTGTGTCTATGTGTGTATGCTCGCGCATGCCCACGTACGTTTGTGGGAGTGTGTGTCCATGTATGCGTGTGTATACGCGCGTGTGTAGATGTGTTCATGAATGTGTGGCTATATGTGTTTTTGTGCGCATTATGTGTGTGTGTGTGTGTGTGTGTATCTGCGTGTGTAAGAATATGACATACGATATATATCAAAATAATAGAAGGCAATTGAATTGAAAGTGTAAAAATCCTATGAAACGGGTTTCGAACGTTAAAAGGACTTCTTCTGATTAAAATTTGCTGTCGATGGAGTCATACATAGGTAGAGGGAAGGAACGAAATACAAGACATCGGCAGAGGTTACAAAGAGACAGAGTTCATGAGAATATGTTGGCTACGGGCTTTTGCCAGAAGAGGAGAAGTGGGGTTTTCCCACCTGATTCTTCTGGGAGGATTGCCAGAGGAGCAGAACTGGGGTTTTCCCAACTGATTCTTCTGGGAGGATTGCCAGAGGAGCAGAAGTGGGGCTTTTCCCACCTGATTCTTCTGGGAGGATTACCAGAGGAGAAGAAGTGGGGTTTCTCCACCTGATTCTTCTGGGAGGATTGCCAGAGGAGCAGAACTGGGGTTTTCCCAACTGATTCTTCAGGGAGAATTGCCAGAGGAGGTGAAGTGGGGTTTTCCTATCTGATTCTTCTGGGAGGATTGCCAGAGGAGCAGAACTGGGGTTTTCCCAACTGATTCTTCTGGGAGGATTGCCAGAGGAGCAGAAGTGGGGTTTTCCCACCTGATTCTTCTGCGAGGATTGACAGAGGAGGAGAAGTGGGGTTTTCCCACCTGATTCTTCTGCGAAGATTGCCAGAGGAGAAGAAGTGGGGTTTTCCCACCTGATTCTTCAGGGAGAATTGCCAGAGGAGGAGAAGTGGGGTTTTCCCACCTGATTCTTCTGGGAGGATTGCCAAAGGAGGAGAAGTGTGATTTTCCGTCAGGATGGATGCTACAGATGTAGTATCTGTTCTGTGCCGGAGGCCTTCTCCTCTCCCTTGCTTTCCCGCCACCTTTGCGTGACATCTTTTACGTAACGTTGGTATGACCGGGTATGACCATCTTAGACCAGTTATGACCATCTTAGACAAGTTATGACTAGCTTAGACAAGTTATGACCATCTTAGACCAACGTAGACCAGCGGCCCCAGTGGAAACACTTGGGTTATTACATTAAAAATCGACCTTGTGTTACAAAGTGTCTCAATGATGGAGGTTAAGGTAAATCTGATACTTTCAGTTACCTGGTGAATTGTTGTCAGAGTAAATGAGGAAAGAAAAGATTTTAAGCTGCCTGGATAATATCCCTGGGGACAATTCAACAAGTTATTTTCCGATAAGGATTGAAAAAAGTTCCTTCAAAATAATCATGTCGAAAACAGAAATTTCTTTCAATTCTAATATTATTGCTACATGGAAACTGAGTTGCTCTTATCGAAGTTACTAAATTAATATGGTAATTGTAGGGAGGACTTGTCAGTGTTCAAATACAGGGTGTCCAGAATGTTCGTGTGCACTTTAAAAAATTTATAACTTTATTTGTATTTACGATGGAAATAATGTGTAAAAAATGTTAGAAAGTTTAATGTACCTAGTTTTAAGTATAGCTAAAATAACTAATGTGATTTCCCGCATTACCGTAAATCAGTTGGCAAATGTTTTCCGTGAACTGCAAAATCGTATTACCCTTTGTATTGCTAATGATGGAGGACACGTGGAAACTTAAATAAAATTTCAATAAAGACCTAAAAAATATAGATTTACTTCTTTCTAATCTTTTTTACAAATTATTTCTATCGCAAATACAAATAAAGTTATAAATTTTTTAAAGTGCACACGAACTTTATGGACACCCTGTATATTTATGTTGAAATTAACTTTTGAATTAATTTAAAAATAAAAAATTCTCTGAGATAAAAATGCATTAAAAATCATTGAAACTACCTCCCTTTGCCACCATAAAGAAGTATTTTTTCCCAAGTCCACCAGACTTGAGCACTTATTAGTTTTTTTTTTTTTTTTTCTCGTCGTGGATGTAATGCTGCAGACGTAGTATCTGTTCCATGCCGGAAGCCTTTTCTTCTCCCTTGCGTTCTCTCGACTGTTGCGTGACATCTGTTACGTAGCGGTGGTATAACCGGCTCTGACTAGCTTAGACGAGCCATGATCAGCTAAGACCAGCTTAAACCAGCGGCCCGAGTGTTTCCACTCGGGTCTCTACGTTAAAAGCCGACTTTGTGTCACAACCTGACTCAGAATAAGGTAAATCTCGAGAGTAAGTATTTGTTTGATAGGCGACCCATTCCGTGACTGAGTCGTTCTAGAGCACGTCGGTTCTAACGAAGGTTTCACTTGCAAAGGGTGGCGAACGTTTCGAATACTTGTTAATTAAATGCAAACATTACTGGATCAAGATTTTTGCCGTAGGTTTATATTCGGCACTGACCTTAAACGCCTCTTCCGAAAATCGCAATATTTGAATTAACAACCCATCCTCACCTTTATCTTAATCATTTCCCCACCAAATAAGGTAATAAAGCCACTAAGATACAAGGGGGGGTAACTGAATGTGAAAGAATATGGAGAAAAAGAAAAAAATATTATGAAGTAGTGAAAGCAATAGATGAAAATGAATTATTGACATTGCTTTTAAAGTTTTGAAGATCAACCTAGGAAGAAAGAAGCTGGAAGGGAGTTCAACAAGAAAAAAAGTGATAGAGAAGAAACTTTTAGCATAGAACTTACGGTTATATCTAGCCAATTCAACTGTAAAATGACGAAAACTTTGTTCTCAATCTTGTACTGAACTTAAATTCATAAAGTCCCCGTACTGTAGAGGAAAGTAATATTTATTTTGAAAAATACAATAGTCTGGCACAAAGCCAAAAGGGGATGGCTGGTCTTAAATCTGTCTTATCTTAAATTTAGCTCGACACGATTACTGACGCAAACATTCCTCAGTATTCCTTAAACAAAAACAGCACATTCTTACTTACCATTCTTACTACAGTCACCATAATACCTATGAGTCTCTATGACGTTCTAGCTCGTTCCCATATGTAAGATTTCTCTGTCGGGGAAGTGGATAAAAATAAAAATAAAAACTTAAAAAAAAAATGAAACTCTAACGAATATTTACAGTGATTACAGTTTTATATTCAAGAATCTAAACACTGCAGAGGAAAGTTCATCAGAACAATTACGACGAAAATATTTATCGTCTTATCTTATAAATGTAACTCTTAATGTTTACTCAACGGCAAGTTGGGCTTCATATTGTCTAAGCCAGTGTTTCTAAACCTTATTTTTTTTTCTTGTGACCCATTTTTGATGTCAAAGAATTTCTGGCCCACATAAGCACAAATAGAAATTCCATGTAGCAGGAAATCCATTTTATTTGCGAAAGCAAAATGTAGTAGAAAACATAAATCCTGAATAATGACTCCACTGCAGCTGGTGCATCCTGGGTAAGATGACAAACTACATCCGCGTTCTGGGTAAAACGATAAACTACGTCCGCGTCCTGGGTAAGACGATAAACTACGTCCGCGTCCTGGGTATGAAGATAAACAACATCCGTGTTCTGGGTATGACGATAAACTACATCCGCATCAGGGGTAAGACGATAAGCTAAATCCGCGTCCTGAATAAGACGATAAACTACATTTGACAGTAAGGCCTTTGATCAGAAGGTTTTGAGGAGCATGGAACCACCTCTTAATTGTTGGTCTTCCTTGGTCCGGGGTGGTAACACCTGCTAGGGTCCCAGCTATGGGCAAGTAGTTAACCCCGAAACTGTAGTAAAAACACTATGAACGTGTAAAAATCTGTTTTAATACCAGAAGTACTTCGTAAAAAATGATTACCAGCAATAAAACTATTACTAGCAATATACTTTTGAAGGAAAAATTTTACCAGAAATAGATTTTTGACAAGAACAAAATATTACCAGCAAAATAAAATTTGTCAACATTAAATAACCCATTGATGTTGATATGACGTAAAACAAACGAAACCAAACCAAAAAGCACTGCTGTTGTTAAAATATTTCTCAGGAACACTTTTCGGTCGAGGATACACGTTGAGAATCACTCATAAAAATGGTCGTAGGTCAAAGGTTCAGTTAATAGTATTCTCAGTATCCTTCAATATTACGAATTAGAATTAAAGCTATTCTTAGACAAAGAATTACTAAAAAATATTGGGTGAGAAAAAATTAGTATATTAGTTTAAAAATCTGACAGCAAAATGGTTTTGATTTGACCACTCGTGCAGTGTTTTCGAAACCTTTTCTTCCCACTGTGCCATTTTGAACTTCCAGGCCGTGGGCCAACTTCAGGGATGTCTCCTTTCTTTGCATTCTGCAATAAATATTTTCCTTGTTCTTGATTTCTCATCAAGTGCACTGTTTTCGAACCCCTTTAAAGTAAAAGTAAAGTAACTATTTCGGGGCCAATCGCGGGCCCATTTTTAAAATTTATCAGGCCCACTTCAAGTGAATAAGGGGCACATTACTTTAGATTAGCTTGGTTTACTATAAGTCATTTCGTTAGAGTCTTCCGAATCTGCTTGTTAACACCTCGCCATATCATCCAGTAATACATGTAGGGATACTGAAGGCGATTATCTCCCTTTGGTGGAGATAAGTCACATGGGTCACGTGACGAGTCAATACAGTAACGAAAACGGTAATACACTGCAGTCGGTTTACAGTAGCTGAACCTAGATGCTGCATTCTTTAGCCCCCACCGTACTACATGGCCTGGTCAGATGCTAAATATGCCCCACCCCCCGCCAAAGCAGCTTACATGCCCATGGTGGCGTTTCTATTTAGGAATATATCTTTCCGAGATATAGAAAGAAACTCCATCTCGCAGTCTTCCATTTGGGAAAACCCAAGACTCACTGTTCTTATGTCCTCACTTGGTATACATAGATGAATCTGGTACGTTTGAATTTAGAGTCCTAAACATGGCTTCTCCAGACACAGGAGTATCACCATATTATATATAAGACCCTTCCCTTTTGTTTCTCCTTACACTCTGCTTTGCCGTATAGATATATGTGATATATTATTTTCCGCGAGACATATATATATATATATATATATATATATATATATATATATATATATATATATATATATATATATATTATTATTATTATTATAAAAATTATAGCAACAAAGATGCTAGAAGCGCAGCACACCAAGTCCAAGCAAACAATCTCTTTGTTTGCAAAGAGTAGGTTGCCTGGACCTGATGTAAAGCGTCTCCAACACCTTAAGATGGAATAATGAGTGCTAACTGGCCAAAACGGAAAACCAGTTCACACTGAAATCCATCGCACAAGCGGGATCCTTTATAAAGTGATCTGCAATCGAAGACCCATACGTGTTATGAATGGTATCGCCCAAAGAAAATTTTTATTCAGTATTATAGCAGGTACGTGTTGTTTAATTCTAACGTCCAACCGCTGTGTCGTTCAACCTATGTAGTCGGATCCACAACTACATTTGAAATGGTAAATAACAGAATTGATATGGTGGTGCCCTCCACCACCATATCAATTCATCTACACATAGATGGAAATACGGACTTAGTTTGAAAGACAACACGAACGTTATATATATATATATATATATATATATATATATATATATATATATATATATATATATATATATATAGTTTTGTGCATATATTATTAGTATTAAAGTCTCTCTGAGAAAAAGCATACTTGTCATTCTACACCCTTTCAGCCATTTCGTACCGTCCGTGAACTGAAGTGTTATTATATCACAGATATGATAATGCCCGTAACGGGGGAAATGACAGAGGAGAATGTATCTTACTTCTCTAGCTCTCCCCCGTTACACATATATACACATTCTATTATTTATCTTATTAGTTATGTCTTTTTAGTCTTTCAGTCAGTCCTTTTATTTGTTTACTTATTTATTTATTCAATTATTTTAAATTTCTCTCCCCCTAAATCTGATATCTGTCAGCTTTGGTAAATTCTTTCGCGGATACATGGCCGACCGATCGGCATTGATTAAAACGGGCCCTCTTCACCGATGGCTTCCGCAAGCTTTTCTCAATCTACAGTGAAAATCCTACGCCGTCCATGTCGAAGGAAGCAGAATAATACAAATGGGTAGGAGTCGAATGTATCGTGCGCTAAGCGTTCGTTCCTGGCCAGATTGTTTAATTTAATCTTCCATCGAGTTCGATTTTCTTTATTCATTTATTGGTTTATGGTTTTTGCTTTCACGTGTGATTTCGTGTTTTCCAATTTTTCAAAACGCCGTGTCCAATATTTCAAAGAAAATCACCCGTTCATCATCCTTTTTCTTTCTTTTTCCTTCTTTCTTTCTTTCTTTCTTTCTTTCTTTCTTTCTTTCTTTCTTTCTATCGCACCCTGTTCATATCTATCTATCTATCTATCTATCTATCTATCTATCTATCTATCTATCTATCTATCTATCTATCTATCTATCTCAGCCTGTTCATATCTATCTATCTATCTATCTATCTATCTATCTATCTATCTATCTATCTATCTCACCCTGTTCATATCTATCTATCTATCTATCTATCTATCTATCTATCTATCTATCTATCTATCTCACCCTGTTCATATCTATCTATCTATCTATCTATCTATCTATCTATCTATCTATCTTTTTCAGCCTGTTCATATCTATCTATCTATCTATCTATCTATCTATCTATCTATCTATCTATCTATCTATCTATCTCAGCCTGTTCATATCTATCTATCTATCTATCTATCTATCTATCTATCTATCTATCTCAGTCTGTTCATATCTATCTATCTATCTATCTATCTATCTATCTATCTCTTTCAAAGAAACAACAGGCCGTCTGCAATGTAGGAAAAGAAAAAAGAAAGAAAAAAGAGATAGGTCCATATACACAAAGACGTTGTGGTTTTTTCTTTGATTTTTTTCGTAAACCATGAGATAAACAGACTCAAGAATGCAGTGACTCTTTTTTTTGTACTTGTAAAATCTTTCCAGACATTTTATAGCCTTATTTTTTGTAGCATATCTTTCAAGTTTATACATTCGTTAAATGACAGGTCCTAGAAATGGAGAAATATACAGGGCATCCACAGTCTTTACACTGCGTGCCAAATTATTATCGAGATAACTTTTTCCCAATATTTCAAAAAACATCCAATCAATTCACACAAAATTTTCACACAATGTTGGCAACACTAATATGCTTAATCATTGAAATTTTCGTACTGATCTGTAAAAAACTGGCGCAATATTTGTTATCATCACGGTGATTTGAGCGTGCCAAATTATTAGAAAGGTTTAGTAAAGTTCCCAGAATTGAGCAAACAAAACGTGTATTCATGTTGAACGTAAATGTTTATGATCAAAAGAAGCTAATAAATAAGATAATCAAACAAATAATAACAGATAAAAAAAAGGCAGTTTTAAACAAATTAATAGGGAATGTGCTTTCCCTGTTTTGAAATTAATTGAAAAAGTCGACTTTGTTAATTGTAGGATGTCATCTGCTGTAATGCCGCGAGATATGTCAAGAATTTCTTCCCACAACTCAGAGTTGCTCCTGAATTGTCGTCCGTTGGCGTACAGTCTTCGCTTCATGATGCTCCAAAGGTTTTCGATTGGGTTCAAATCCGCAGAATTTGCTGGCCACTTCATTTTTCACGGTCCATCGAAGCCTAACTGTTTCAAATATTCAGTAGTCTTGTGTGCAGCATGTGAGGGAGCATTATCTTGCATAAAAAAACAATGGCCCTTCTGAAGGCAACTCTTTGCCTTTTCATCCACGGTTCAAGATGCTCCTTCATAAACGCTATGTATGCATCAGCAGTCATTTTGACGCCATCTGGTACTCTCCATGGACCCACTAATGTTTTTCCAATAATACCACCCCAGATCATTATGCCTCCACTGCCTTATTGGCGTCTCAAACACTGATGGCGATTCTGTCCGTTCATTACCCAGCCTTTGCACCATCTATCTGGCCCATCAAGTGTTGCTCGAGTTTCGTCTGTGAACAAAACTTTAGAGAAGTCAATCGGCCCATTTCAATCGATTTTGAATGTGATTTCTTGTCACCGGAGGCTTCGATACAGGTTTGACTGTTGTTGCTATTTCCCTCAGATACCGACACCGAGTACTTTTAGACACAGTATGATCCCCAATGCGACTGAAAAGCTCTTGACTAGTAAGTCCAGGGTTTTTCGTGGCCTCTCGTTTAAGTCGTGACATGAGACGACGTGAAATAACACTCGGCTTGCCTTTATCTGCCCTTTTGCGTACTTGTGTAGGGTCGGCGGTGAACTTATTTCTTGATGACACCTCCCTATCATTTAGAAATTTCTAGGGTAGATTTACGTTTTGAGAGTTCTGAGATAATAGTTTTCTTTTCAAAATCACTTAAACTGCTTTTACGGAACATCTTTTCCCTAAATTCTTATACTTATCGAATAATTTGGCACGCGCAAATCACCGTGCGGATAACAAATATGGCGCCAGTTTGTTTACCTTGCGCAAATCTGTACGACATTTTCAGGGATTACGCAGATCAGTGTTGCCAATATTGTGTGAAAATATTGTGTGAATTGATTGGACGGTTTTTGAAATATTAGAAAAAAGTTATCTCGATAATAATTTGGCACGCAGTGTAGACAATTTCAAAAAGTCAATCCAAAAAATCTAGAAGAGGTGGCAACTAAACTTCTATTATGGCAAACAAGCACTTCAATCTATTTTAATATCTTTGTGAACATCTTTCCTCTGTCTCTCTCACTATCTATCTATTTATCTATCTATCTATCTATGCCTTTCATATCTATCTATCTATCTATCTATCTATCTATCTATCTTAGCTTCTGTCTCTATCTATCTATCTATCTATCTATCTATCTATCTATCTATCTATCTGAGCTTCTTTCTCTCTCTGAATCTATCTATCTATCTATCTATCTATCTATCTATCTATCTAGCTCGTTCTGCTCATTATCTATCTATCTATCTATCTCGTTCTGCTCATTATCTATCTATCTATCTATATATATATCTATCT
Source organism: Acanthosepion lycidas (assembly GCA_963932145.1). Taxonomy (NCBI): domain Eukaryota; kingdom Metazoa; phylum Mollusca; class Cephalopoda; order Sepiida; family Sepiidae; genus Acanthosepion; species Acanthosepion lycidas. Next base: position 32,212,984 of record OZ010615.1, on the reverse strand, counting down.
ATCTGAGCTTATCTCTGTCTCTCTATCTATCTATGCCTTTCATATCTATCTATCTATCTATCTATCTATCTATCTATCTATCTATCTCAGTTTCTTCATATCTATCTATCTATCTATGTAGGAAAGAGAGAGAATTTAAAAAAAATAATTACAAAATAATGGAAGTTTTGTTGAAATTCAATATGTTATTATGAAAGTTCTCTTAATCAAATTCACCAACATTCACTACTATATAGGAGGATTCCTTTCTTAACAGCATATCAACACTTCATGGGTCATTAAATGCCGAAATTTGATTTTATTAGGAGCTTTGATATATATATATATATATATATATATATATATATATATATATATATGTTATTCTGCGTTCACAATCGAATACACTCAGATTTAAGAGCATATCAACTAATGGGGAATTTAATGCCGAAATTTAATTTTCTTGGGAACTTTGAAGTAACAAAAATAAAAATGTTATTCTGCTTTCACAATTGAATACATTGTAGATGATACTCAGCTTTTATGCATCTACATGTTTGTGTGGGACATAATTACTAGAGCTGGCGATATGTGTGTTTTGTGCTGTTATATTGAAGTTGTATTTTCGAATACAGTCTGATTTCTCTAAGAAATTATTGAATATTATATGGGCTAATGTCATGAAAGAGTTCTTTAATGTTGGTTATTTTGTTGGTTGATCGTTTAGCGGCATAACAACATCTCCATGGGTTATTTAATGCAAAAATTTAGATATTTTGAACACAATTTTATGGCTTCAATTAAATATATTTTTAAGCGCAATTGTATTCCTTCAACTACAGATAAAATGTATTGTTGGTCATTTTGTTTAGCGGCATATCAACATCTCTATGGGTTATTTAATACCGAAATCTAAATATTTTGAACACTATTTTATGACTTCAACTAAATATATTTTGAACGCAATTGTATGCCTTCAACTACAGATAAAATGTATTGTTGGTCATTTTGTTTAGCGGCATATCAACATCTCTATGGGTTATTTAATACCGAAATCTAAATATTTTGAACACAATTTTATGGCTTCAACTAAATATATTTTGAACGCAATTGTATGCCTTCAACTACAGATAAAATATATTGCTGGTCATTTTGTTTAGCGGCATATCAACATCTCTATGGGTTATTTAATGCCGAAATCTAAATATTTTGAACACTATTTTATGACTTCAACTAAATATATTTTGAACGCAATTGTATGCCTTCAACTACAGATAAAATATATTGCTGGTCATTTTGTTTAGCGGCATATCAACATCTCTATGGGTTATTTAATGCCGAAATCTAAATATTTTGAACACTATTTTATGACTTCAACTAAATATATTTTGAACGCAATTGTATGCCTTCAACTACAGATAAAATGTATTGTTGGTCATTTTGTTTAGCGGCATATCAACATCTCTATGGGTTATTTAATACCGAAATCTAAATATTTTGAACACTATTTTATGACTTCAACTAAATATATTTTGAACGCAATTGTATGCCTTCAATTACAGATAAAATGTATTGTTGGTCATTTTGTTTAGTGGCATATCAACATCTCTATGGGTTATTTAATACCGAAATCTAAATATTTTGAACACTATTTTATGACTTCAACTAAATATATTTTGAACGCAATTGTATGCCTTCAACTACAGATAAAATGTATTGTTGGTCATTTTGTTTAGCGGCATATCAACATCTCTATGGGTTATTTAATACCGAAATCTAAATATTTTGAACACTATTTTATGACTTCAACTAAATATATTTTGAACGCAATTGTATGCCTTCAATTACAGATAAAATGTATTGTTGGTGATTTTGTTTAGCGGCATATCAACATCTCTATGGGTTATTTAATACCGAAATCTAAATATTTTGAACACTATTTTATGACTTCAACTAAATATATTTTGAACGCAATTGTATGCCTTCAACTACAGATAAAATATATTGCTGGTCATTTTGTTTAGCGGCATATCAACATCTCTATGGGTTATTTAATGCCGAAATCTAAATATTTTGAACACTATTTTATGACTTCAACTAAATATATTTTGAACGCAATTGTATGCCTTCAACTACAGATAAAATGTATTGTTGGTCATTTTGTTTAGCGGCATATCAACATCTCTATGGGTTATTTAATACCGAAATCTAAATATTTTGAACACTATTTTATGACTTCAACTAAATATATTTTGAACGCAATTGTATGCCTTCAATTACAGATAAAATGTATTGTTGGTCATTTTGTTTAGTGGCATATCAACATCTCTATGGGTTATTTAATACCGAAATCTAAATATTTTGAACACTATTTTATGACTTCAACTAAATATATTTTGAACGCAATTGTATGCCTTCAACTACAGATAAAATGTATTGTTGGTCATTTTGTTTAGCGGCATATCAACATCTCTATGGGTTATTTAATACCGAAATCTAAATATTTTGAACACTATTTTATGACTTCAACTAAATATATTTTGAACGCAATTGTATGCCTTCAATTACAGATAAAATGTATTGTTGGTCATTTTGTTTAGCGGCATATCAACATCTCTATGGGTTATTTAATACCGAAATCTAAATATTTTGAACACTATTTTATGACTTCAACTAAATATATTTTGAACGCAATTGTATGCCTTCAACTACAGATAAAATATATTGCTGGTCATTTTGTTTAGCGGCATATCAACATCTCTATGGGTTATTTAATGCCGAAATCTAAATATTTTGAACACTATTTTATGACTTCAACTAAATATATTTTGAACGCAATTGTATGCCTTCAACTACAGATAAAATGTATTGTTGGTCATTTTGTTTAGCGGCATATCAACATCTCTATGGGTTATTTAATACCGAAATCTAAATATTTTGAACACAATTTTATGGCTTCAACTAAATATATTTTGAACGCAATTGTATGCCTTCAACTACAGATAAAATATATTGTTGGTCATTTTGTTTAGCGGCATATCAACATCTCTATGGGTTATTTAATACCGAAATCTAAATATTTTGAACACTATTTTATGACTTCAACTAAATATATTTTGAACGCAATTGTATGCCTTCAACTACAGATAAAATATATTGCTGGTCATTTTGTTTAGCGGCATATCAACATCTCTATGGGTTATTTAATGCCGAAATCTAAATATTTTGAACACTATTTTATGACTTCAACTAAATATATTTTGAACGCAATTGTATGCCTTCAACTACAGATAAAATGTATTGTTGGTCATTTTGTTTAGCGGCATATCAACATCTCTATGGGTTATTTAATACCGAAATCTAAATATTTTGAACACTATTTTATGACTTCAACTAAATATATTTTGAACGCAATTGTATGCCTTCAACTACAGATAAAATATATTGCTGGTCATTTTGTTTAGCGGCATATCAACATCTCTATGGGTTATTTAATGCCGAAATCTAAATATTTTGAACACTATTTTATGACTTCAACTAAATATATTTTGAACGCAATTGTATGCCTTCAACTACAGATAAAATGTATTGTTGGTCATTTTGTTTAGCGGCATATCAACATCTCTATGGGTTATTTAATACCGAAATCTAAATATTTTGAACACTATTTTATGACTTCAACTAAATATATTTTGAACGCAATTGTATGCCTTCAACTACAGATAAAATATATTGTTGGTCATTTTGTTTAGCGGCATATCAACATCTCTATGGGTTATTTAATACCGAAATCTAAATATTTTGAACACTATTTTATGACTTCAACTAAATATATTTTGAACGCAATTGTATGCCTTCAACTACAGATAAAATATATTGCTGGTCATTTTGTTTAGCGGCATATCAACATCTCTATGGGTTATTTAATGCCGAAATCTAAATATTTTGAACACTATTTTATGACTTCAACTAAATATATTTTGAACGCAATTGTATGCCTTCAACTACAGATAAAATGTATTGTTGGTCATTTTGTTTAGCGGCATATCAACATCTCTATGGGTTATTTAATACCGAAATCTAAATATTTTGAACACAATTTTATGGCTTCAACTAAATATATTTTGAACGCAATTGTATGCCTTCAACTACAGATAAAATATATTGTTGGTCATTTTGTTTAGCGGCATATCAACATCTCTATGGGTTATTTAATACCGAAATCTAAATATTTTGAACACTATTTTATGACTTCAACTAAATATATTTTGAACGCAATTGTATGCCTTCAACTACAGATAAAATATATTGCTGGTCATTTTGTTTAGCGGCATATCAACATCTCTATGGGTTATTTAATGCCGAAATCTAAATTTTTTGAACACTATTTTATGACTTCAACTAAATATATTTTGAACGCAATTGTATGCCTTCAACTACAGATAAAATGTATTGTTGGTCATTTTGTTTAGCGGCATATCAACATCTCTATGGGTTATTTAATACCGAAATCTAAATATTTTGAACACAATTTTATGGCTTCAACTAAATATATTTTGAACGCAATTGTATGCCTTCAACTACAGATAAAATATATTGTTGGTCATTTTGTTTAGCGGCATATCAACATCTCTATGGGTTATTTAATACCGAAATCTAAATATTTTGAACACAATTTTATGGCTTCAACTAAATATATTTTGAACGCAATTGTATGCCTTCAACTACAGATAAAATATATTGCTGGTCATTTTGTTTAGCGGCATATCAACATCTCTATGGGTTATTTAATACCGAAATCTAAATATTTTGAACACTATTTTATGACTTCAACTAAATATATTTTGAACGCAATTGTATGCCTTCAACTACAGATAAAATATATTGCTGGTCATTTTGTTTAGCGGCATATCAACATCTCTATGGGTTATTTAATGCCGAAATCTAAATATTTTGAACACTATTTTATGACTTCAACTAAATATATTTTGAACGCAATTGTATGCCTTCAACTACAGATAAAATGTATTGTTGGTCATTTTGTTTAGCGGCATATCAACATCTCTATGGGTTATTTAATACCGAAATCTAAATATTTTGAACACTATTTTATGACTTCAACTAAATATATTTTGAACGCAATTGTATGCCTTCAACTACAGATAAAATATATTGCTGGTCATTTTGTTTAGCGGCATATCAACATCTCTATGGGTTATTTAATGCCGAAATCTAAATATTTTGAACACTATTTTATGACTTCAACTAAATATATTTTGAACGCAATTGTATGCCTTCAACTACAGATAAAATGTATTGTTGGTCATTTTGTTTAGCGGCATATCAACATCTCTATGGGTTATTTAATACCGAAATCTAAATATTTTGAACACTATTTTATGACTTCAACTAAATATATTTTGAACGCAATTGTATGCCTTCAACTACAGATAAAATATATTGTTGGTCATTTTGTTTAGCGGCATATCAACATCTCTATGGGTTATTTAATACCGAAATCTAAATATTTTGAACACTATTTTATGACTTCAACTAAATATATTTTGAACGCAATTGTATGCCTTCAACTACAGATAAAATATATTGCTGGTCATTTTGTTTAGCGGCATATCAACATCTCTATGGGTTATTTAATGCCGAAATCTAAATATTTTGAACACTATTTTATGACTTCAACTAAATATATTTTGAACGCAATTGTATGCCTTCAACTACAGATAAAATGTATTGTTGGTCATTTTGTTTAGCGGCATATCAACATCTCTATGGGTTATTTAATACCGAAATCTAAATATTTTGAACACTATTTTATGACTTCAACTAAATATATTTTGAACGCAATTGTATGCCTTCAACTACAGATAAAATATATTGCTGGTCATTTTGTTTAGCGGCATATCAACATCTCTATGGGTTATTTAATGCCGAAATCTAAATTTTTTGAACACTATTTTATGACTTCAACTAAATATATTTTGAACGCAATTGTATGCCTTCAACTACAGATAAAATGTATTGTTGGTCATTTTGTTTAGCGGCATATCAACATCTCTATGGGTTATTTAATACCGAAATCTAAATATTTTGAACACAATTTTATGGCTTCAACTAAATATATTTTGAACGCAATTGTATGCCTTCAACTACAGATAAAATATATTGTTGGTCATTTTGTTTAGCGGCATATCAACATCTCTATGGGTTATTTAATACCGAAATCTAAATATTTTGAACACAATTTTATGGCTTCAACTAAATATATTTTGAACGCAATTGTATGCCTTCAACTACAGATAAAATATATTGCTGGTCATTTTGTTTAGCGGCATATCAACATCTCTATGGGTTATTTAATACCGAAATCTAAATATTTTGAACACTATTTTATGACTTCAACTAAATATATTTTGAACGCAATTGTATGCCTTCAACTACAGATAAAATATATTGCTGGTCATTTTGTTTAGCGGCATATCAACATCTCTATGGGTTATTTAATGCCGAAATCTAAATATTTTGAACACTATTTTATGACTTCAACTAAATATATTTTGAACGCAATTGTATGCCTTCAACTACAGATAAAATGTATTGTTGGTCATTTTGTTTAGCGGCATATCAACATCTCTATGGGTTATTTAATACCGAAATCTAAATATTTTGAACACAATTTTATGGCTTCAACTAAATATATTTTGAACGCAATTGTATGCCTTCAACTACAGATAAAATATATTGTTGGTCATTTTGTTTAGCGGCATATCAACATCTCTATGGGTTATTTAATACCGAAATCTAAATATTTTGAACACTATTTTATGACTTCAACTAAATATATTTTGAACGCAATTGTATGCCTTCAACTACAGATAAAATGTATTGTTGGTCATTTTGTTTAGCGGCATATCAACATCTCTATGGGTTATTTAATACCGAAATCTAAATATTTTGAACACTATTTTATGACTTCAACTAAATATATTTTGAACGCAATTGTATGCCTTCAACTACAGATAAAATGTATTGTTGGTCATTTTGTTTAGCGGCATATCAACATCTCTATGGGTTATTTAATACCGAAATCTAAATATTTTGAACACTATTTTATGACTTCAACTAAATATATTTTGAACGCAATTGTATGCCTTCAACTACAGATAAAATATATTGCTGGTCATTTTGTTTAGCGGCATATCAACATCTCTATGGGTTATTTAATACCGAAATCTAAATATTTTGAACACTATTTTATGACTTCAACTAAATATATTTTGAACGCAATTGTATGCCTTCAACTACAGATAAAATGTATTGTTGGTCATTTTGTTTAGCAGCATATCAACATCTCTATGGGTTATTTAATACCGAAATCTAAATATTTTGAACACTATTTTATGACTTCAACTAAATATATTTTGAACGCAATTGTATGCCTTCAACTACAGATAAAATATATTGCTGGTCATTTTGTTTAGCGGCATATCAACATCTCTATGGGTTATTTAATACCGAAATCTAAATATTTTGAACACTATTTTATGACTTCAACTAAATATATTTTGAACGCAATTGTATGCCTTCAACTACAGATAAAATGTATTGTTGGTCATTTTGTTTAGCGGCATATCAACATCTCTATGGGTTATTTAATACCGAAATCTAAATATTTTGAACACTATTTTATGACTTCAACTAAATATATTTTGAACGCAATTGTATGCCTTCAACTACAGATAAAATGTATTGTTGGTCATTTTGTTTAGCGGCATATCAACATCTCTATGGGTTATTTAATACCGAAATCTAAATATTTTGAACACTATTTTATGACTTCAACTAAATATATTTTGAACGCAATTGTATGCCTTCAACTACAGATAAAATGTATTGTTGGTCATTTTGTTTAGCGGCATATCAACATCTCTATGGGTTATTTAATACCGAAATCTAAATATTTTGAACACTATTTTATGACTTCAACTAAATATATTTTGAACGCAATTGTATGCCTTCAACTACAGATAAAATGTATTGTTGGTCATTTTGTTTAGCGGCATATCAACATCTCTATGGGTTATTTAATACCGAAATCTAAATATTTTGAACACTATTTTATGACTTCAACTAAATATATTTTGAACGCAATTGTATGCCTTCAACTACAGATAAAATGTATTGTTGGTCATTTTGTTTAGCGGCATATCAACATCTCTATGGGTTATTTAATACCGAAATCTAAATATTTTGAACACTATTTTATGACTTCAACTAAATATATTTTGAACGCAATTGTATGCCTTCAACTACAGATAAAATGTATTGTTGGTCATTTTGTTTAGCGGCATATCAACATCTCTATGGGTTATTTAATACCGAAATCTAAATATTTTGAACACTATTTTATGACTTCAACTAAATATATTTTGAACGCAATTGTATGCCTTCAACTACAGATAAAATGTATTGTTGGTCATTTTGTTTAGCGGCATATCAACATCTCTATGGGTTATTTAATACCGAAATCTAAATATTTTGAACACTATTTTATGACTTCAACTAAATATATTTTGAACGCAATTGTATGCCTTCAACTACAGATAAAATGTATTGTTGGTCATTTTGTTTAGCGGCATATCAACATCTCTATGGGTTATTTAATACCGAAATCTAAATATTTTGAACACTATTTTATGACTTCAACTAAATATATTTTGAACGCAATTGTATGCCTTCAACTACAGATAAAATATATTGCTGGTCATTTTGTTTAGCGGCATATCAACATCTCTATGGGTTATTTAATGCCGAAATCTAAATATTTTGAACACTATTTTATGACTTCAACTAAATATATTTTGAACGCAATTGTATGCCTTCAACTACAGATAAAATGTATTGTTGGTCATTTTGTTTAGCGGCATATCAACATCTCTATGGGTTATTTAATACCGAAATCTAAATATTTTGAACACTATTTTATGACTTCAACTAAATATATTTTGAACGCAATTGTATGCCTTCAACTACAGATAAAATGTATTGTTGGTCATTTTGTTTAGCGGCATTTCAACATCTCTATGGGTTATTTAATACCGAAATCTAAATATTTTGAACACTATTTTATGACTTCAACTAAATATATTTTGAACGCAATTGTATGCCTTCAACTACAGATAAAATGTATTGTTGGTCATTTTGTTTAGCGGCATATCAACATCTCTATGGGTTATTTAATGCTGAAATCTAAATATTTTGAACACTATTTTATGACTTCAACTAAATATATTTTGAACGCAATTGTATGCCTTCAACTACAGATAAAATGTATTGCTGGCCATTTTGTTTAGCAGCATATCAACATCTCTATGGGTTATTTAATGCTGAAATCTAAATATTTTGAACACTATTTTATGACTTCAACTAAATATATTTTGAACGCAATTGTATGCCTTCAACTACAGATAAAATGTATTGTTGGTCATTTTGTTTAGCAGCATATCAACATCTCTATGGGTTATTTAATGCTGAAATCTAAATATTTTGAACACAATTTTATGACTTCAACTAAATATATTTTGAACGCAATTGTATGCCTTCAACTACAGATAAAATGTATTGTTGGTCATTTTGTTTAGCGGCATATCAACATCTCTATGGGTTATTTAATACCGAAATCTAAATATTTTGAACACTATTTTATGACTTCAACTAAATATATTTTGAACGCAATTGTATGCCTTCAACTACAGATAAAATATATTGCTGGTCATTTTGTTTAGCGGCATATCAACATCTCTATGGGTTATTTAATGCCGAAATCTAAATATTTTGAACACTATTTTATGACTTCAACTAAATATATTTTGAACGCAATTGTATGCCTTCAACTACAGATAAAATGTATTGTTGGTCATTTTGTTTAGCGGCATATCAACATCTCTATGGGTTATTTAATACCGAAATCTAAATATTTTGAACACTATTTTATGACTTCAACTAAATATATTTTGAACGCAATTGTATGCCTTCAACTACAGATAAAATATATTGTTGGTCATTTTGTTTAGCGGCATATCAACATCTCTATGGGTTATTTAATACCGAAATCTAAATATTTTGAACACTATTTTATGACTTCAACTAAATATATTTTGAACGCAATTGTATGCCTTCAACTACAGATAAAATATATTGCTGGTCATTTTGTTTAGCGGCATATCAACATCTCTATGGGTTATTTAATGCCGAAATCTAAATATTTTGAACACTATTTTATGACTTCAACTAAATATATTTTGAACGCAATTGTATGCCTTCAACTACAGATAAAATGTATTGTTGGTCATTTTGTTTAGCGGCATATCAACATCTCTATGGGTTATTTAATACCGAAATCTAAATATTTTGAACACAATTTTATGGCTTCAACTAAATATATTTTGAACGCAATTGTATGCCTTCAACTACAGATAAAATATATTGTTGGTCATTTTGTTTAGCGGCATATCAACATCTCTATGGGTTATTTAATACCGAAATCTAAATATTTTGAACACTATTTTATGACTTCAACTAAATATATTTTGAACGCAATTGTATGCCTTCAACTACAGATAAAATATATTGCTGGTCATTTTGTTTAGCGGCATATCAACATCTCTATGGGTTATTTAATGCCGAAATCTAAATATTTTGAACACTATTTTATGACTTCAACTAAATATATTTTGAACGCAATTGTATGCCTTCAACTACAGATAAAATATATTGCTGGTCATTTTGTTTAGCGGCATATCAACATCTCTATGGGTTATTTAATGCCGAAATCTAAATTTTTTGAACACTATTTTATGACTTCAACTAAATATATTTTGAACGCAATTGTATGCCTTCAACTACAGATAAAATGTATTGTTGGTCATTTTGTTTAGCGGCATATCAACATCTCTATGGGTTATTTAATACCGAAATCTAAATATTTTGAACACAATTTTATGGCTTCAACTAAATATATTTTGAACGCAATTGTATGCCTTCAACTACAGATAAAATATATTGTTGGTCATTTTGTTTAGCGGCATATCAACATCTCTATGGGTTATTTAATACCGAAATCTAAATATTTTGAACACAATTTTATGGCTTCAACTAAATATATTTTGAACGCAATTGTATGCCTTCAACTACAGATAAAATATATTGCTGGTCATTTTGTTTAGCGGCATATCAACATCTCTATGGGTTATTTAATACCGAAATCTAAATATTTTGAACACTATTTTATGACTTCAACTAAATATATTTTGAACGCAATTGTATGCCTTCAACTACAGATAAAATATATTGCTGGTCATTTTGTTTAGCGGCATATCAACATCTCTATGGGTTATTTAATGCCGAAATCTAAATATTTTGAACACTATTTTATGACTTCAACTAAATATATTTTGAACGCAATTGTATGCCTTCAACTACAGATAAAATGTATTGTTGGTCATTTTGTTTAGCGGCATATCAACATCTCTATGGGTTATTTAATACCGAAATCTAAATATTTTGAACACAATTTTATGGCTTCAACTAAATATATTTTGAACGCAATTGTATGCCTTCAACTACAGATAAAATATATTGTTGGTCATTTTGTTTAGCGGCATATCAACATCTCTATGGGTTATTTAATACCGAAATCTAAATATTTTGAACACTATTTTATGACTTCAACTAAATATATTTTGAACGCAATTGTATGCCTTCAACTACAGATAAAATGTATTGTTGGTCATTTTGTTTAGCGGCATATCAACATCTCTATGGGTTATTTAATACCGAAATCTAAATATTTTGAACACTATTTTATGACTTCAACTAAATATATTTTGAACGCAATTGTATGCCTTCAACTACAGATAAAATGTATTGTTGGTCATTTTGTTTAGCGGCATATCAACATCTCTATGGGTTATTTAATACCGAAATCTAAATATTTTGAACACTATTTTATGACTTCAACTAAATATATTTTGAACGCAATTGTATGCCTTCAACTACAGATAAAATATATTGCTGGTCATTTTGTTTAGCGGCATATCAACATCTCTATGGGTTATTTAATGCCGAAATCTAAATATTTTGAACACTATTTTATGACTTCAACTAAATATATTTTGAACGCAATTGTATGCCTTCAACTACAGATAAAATGTATTGTTGGTCATTTTGTTTAGCGGCATATCAACATCTCTATGGGTTATTTAATACCGAAATCTAAATATTTTGAACACTATTTTATGACTTCAACTAAATATATTTTGAACGCAATTGTATGCCTTCAACTACAGATAAAATGTATTGTTGGTCATTTTGTTTAGCGGCATATCAACATCTCTATGGGTTATTTAATACCGAAATCTAAATATTTTGAACACTATTTTATGACTTCAACTAAATATATTTTGAACGCAATTGTATGCCTTCAACTACAGATAAAATGTATTGTTGGTCATTTTGTTTAGCAGCATATCAACATCTCTATGGGTTATTTAATACCGAAATCTAAATATTTTGAACACTATTTTATGACTTCAACTAAATATATTTTGAACGCAATTGTATGCCTTCAACTACAGATAAAATATATTGCTGGTCATTTTGTTTAGCGGCATATCAACATCTCTATGGGTTATTTAATACCGAAATCTAAATATTTTGAACACTATTTTATGACTTCAACTAAATATATTTTGAACGCAATTGTATGCCTTCAACTACAGATAAAATGTATTGTTGGTCATTTTGTTTAGCGGCATATCAACATCTCTATGGGTTATTTAATACCGAAATCTAAATATTTTGAACACTATTTTATGACTTCAACTAAATATATTTTGAACGCAATTGTATGCCTTCAACTACAGATAAAATGTATTGTTGGTCATTTTGTTTAGCGGCATATCAACATCTCTATGGGTTATTTAATACCGAAATCTAAATATTTTGAACACTATTTTATGACTTCAACTAAATATATTTTGAACGCAATTGTATGCCTTCAACTACAGATAAAATGTATTGTTGGTCATTTTGTTTAGCGGCATATCAACATCTCTATGGGTTATTTAATACCGAAATCTAAATATTTTGAACACTATTTTATGACTTCAACTAAATATATTTTGAACGCAATTGTATGCCTTCAACTACAGATAAAATGTATTGTTGGTCATTTTGTTTAGCGGCATATCAACATCTCTATGGGTTATTTAATACCGAAATCTAAATATTTTGAACACTATTTTATGACTTCAACTAAATATATTTTGAACGCAATTGTATGCCTTCAACTACAGATAAAATGTATTGTTGGTCATTTTGTTTAGCGGCATATCAACATCTCTATGGGTTATTTAATACCGAAATCTAAATATTTTGAACACTATTTTATGACTTCAACTAAATATATTTTGAACGCAATTGTATGCCTTCAACTACAGATAAAATGTATTGTTGGTCATTTTGTTTAGCGGCATATCAACATCTCTATGGGTTATTTAATACCGAAATCTAAATATTTTGAACACTATTTTATGACTTCAACTAAATATATTTTGAACGCAATTGTATGCCTTCAACTACAGATAAAATGTATTGTTGGTCATTTTGTTTAGCGGCATATCAACATCTCTATGGGTTATTTAATACCGAAATCTAAATATTTTGAACACTATTTTATGACTTCAACTAAATATATTTTGAACGCAATTGTATGCCTTCAACTACAGATAAAATGTATTGTTGGTCATTTTGTTTAGCGGCATATCAACATCTCTATGGGTTATTTAATACCGAAATCTAAATATTTTGAACACTATTTTATGACTTCAACTAAATATATTTTGAACGCAATTGTATGCCTTCAACTACAGATAAAATATATTGCTGGTCATTTTGTTTAGCGGCATATCAACATCTCTATGGGTTATTTAATGCCGAAATCTAAATATTTTGAACACTATTTTATGACTTCAACTAAATATATTTTGAACGCAATTGTATGCCTTCAACTACAGATAAAATGTATTGTTGGTCATTTTGTTTAGCGGCATATCAACATCTCTATGGGTTATTTAATACCGAAATCTAAATATTTTGAACACTATTTTATGACTTCAACTAAATATATTTTGAACGCAATTGTATGCCTTCAACTACAGATAAAATGTATTGTTGGTCATTTTGTTTAGCGGCATTTCAACATCTCTATGGGTTATTTAATACCGAAATCTAAATATTTTGAACACTATTTTATGACTTCAACTAAATATATTTTGAACGCAATTGTATGCCTTCAACTACAGATAAAATGTATTGTTGGTCATTTTGTTTAGCGGCATATCAACATCTCTATGGGTTATTTAATGCTGAAATCTAAATATTTTGAACACTATTTTATGACTTCAACTAAATATATTTTGAACGCAATTGTATGCCTTCAACTACAGATAAAATGTATTGCTGGCCATTTTGTTTAGCAGCATATCAACATCTCTATGGGTTATTTAATGCTGAAATCTAAATATTTTGAACACTATTTTATGACTTCAACTAAATATATTTTGAACGCAATTGTATGCCTTCAACTACAGATAAAATGTATTGTTGGTCATTTTGTTTAGCAGCATATCAACATCTCTATGGGTTATTTAATGCTGAAATCTAAATATTTTGAACACAATTTTATGACTTCAACTAAATATATTTTGAACGCAATTGTATGCCTTCAACTACAGATAAAATGTATTGTTGGTCATTTTGTTTAGCGGCATATCAACATCTCTATGGGTTATTTAATGCTGAAATCTAAATATTTTGAACACAATTTTATGACTTCAACTAAATATATTTTGAACGCAATTGTATGCCTTCAACTACAGATAAAATGTATTGTTGGTCATTTTGTTTAGCAGCATATCAACATCTCTATGGGTTATTTAATGCTGAAATCTAAATATTTTGAACACTATTTTATGACTTCAACTAAATATATTTTGAACGCAATTGTATGCTTTCAACTACAGATAAAATGTATTGTTGGTCATTTTGTTTAGCGGCATATCAACATCTCTATGGGTTATTTAATGCTGAAATCTAAATATTTTGAACACTATTTTATGACTTCAACTAAATATATTTTGAACGCAATTGTATGCCTTCAACTACAGATAAAATGTATTGTTGGTCATTTTGTTTAGCGGCATATCAACATCTCTATGGGTTATTTAATGCTGAAATCTAAATATTTTGAACACAATTTTATGGCTTCAACTAAATATATTTTGAACGCAATTGTATGCCTTCAACTACAGATAAAATGTATTGTTGGTCATTTTGTTTAGCGGCATATCAACATCTCTATGGGTTATTTAGTGCCGAAATGTAAATATTTTGAAAACAAGTTTATGGCTTCAGCTAAATATATTTTGAACACAATTGTATGCCTTTAAATACAGATAAAATGTATTGTTGGTCTTTTTGTTTAGCGGCACATCAACATCCCCATGTGTTATTTAATGCCGAAATCTAAATATTTGAAACACAATTTTATGACTTCAACTAAATATATTTTAAACGCAATGGTATACCTTCAACCTAAGACATGTAGTTTTGGTCATTTTGTTTAGAGGCCTATCAAACTCTATGGGTTACTTAATGACGAAATCTCTATATATATATGAACACAATATTATGGCTTCAATTAAATAAATTTTGAGCGCAATTGTATGCCCTCAAATACAGATAAAATATGTTGTTGGTCATTTTGATTTTGAATGATTCGATGCGGCAATGTTTTTCCCAGTTTGTACGCTTACAGTAAGACTACTCGAAATTGTTTCATTGCAATCATTTTTTTATTCGGCTTATGAGTAAAAATATATTGAAAGAAAAAGGGTCAGGAATAAATCAAGATTTTTCTTTAAATACTAAGAATGTTACTTCGTTAGACGATCGGATCAACAACCAACCAAAAAGTATATGTCATTTCATGTGTGACAACATAAAATTTGACTTCAATCTGTTCATCTCAGTTTATGTACCTATCTAGCTCAGTGTGTTTATATATGTATATACGTAAAAATCGCCAAGAATTGTGTCCATGGTTATTAAGCACCAACTTAGATGGACTGGTCACCTTTTCCGCCTAGAAGACTCACGCATGCCTAAACAGGTTACGTATAGGGAGTTATCACAGGGAAAAACGACAGCAGTGTAAGCCCAGCAAGCGCGCTTCAAAGACTATTTGAAGGACACACACAAAACGACACAGATAGGTTTAGACAACAGGGAAGAACGACAAAAAAAATCTGATTTTTATTCGTGTCAAGGCGGATATATTTGAGGCGTCAAACTTATCCCAGAATGCGGATCGAAGGAG
>OZ010615.1:32181552-32191552 GCA_963932145.1 Acanthosepion lycidas | reverse complement strand
ATTGTGTGGCAAGAGTCAGTATTCATTTCTTTTCAATGAACATTTTCAAATTGAAATCTTTCAAATCATTGCCCTCGACACATAGTTTTAATATTTAAGTTATTCTCAGCAATTCTTCGAAGGTTATCATCTCGTCTGGCCGCATTTTTTTTTTTTTTTTTTTTTCATTTTAAAACGTGAATGGTATACCCAGGAAGAAAGAAAGATTTCCAAGAATTCATCTAAAACTCTTTTTACATTAATTAACGCAGAATTGAACTTTGCAGCATTGAGTATATCATTAACCCAAAGAATCAAGATTAATATTTAAAATATAATATATTTAAAATTTAAAATATTTAAAATGTATATGCAAGAATCAGCAAAGATCAAGAGAAAGCTTGACAAATTAAATATGTCTGGATAGGACTTCCTTCTAATTTCGCCCACTTTCTTTAAGTCCGTATAACGACTTTATTTTTACTTGCAGTACAAGTTTGTCATTGTACTTGCTGGTCGTAGATAACCTTCGGGCTGTTCAACATCTACTTCGCAGTCTTTCGGTGTATTTAAACACACCGTTTTCACAACCATTCGTTGGGCAAATAAATTAGGTTGAAACGCTAATAGCATTAAAGTCCAGTTGATTTGCAGTTTAGACACCCGCGCTCAGTTCGCATTAAAATTTTCCAGAATGCTTACATTTCTGTTTAATTGTATATGATTCATTCGAATCTGGCTTGATAAATTTGATAAAATCTACTGTTTTGGAGTTATCGACAGTGAAAGTTCGGATTCATTCGCGTCGCAGGCAGCCATTACTGGCCTTGTTGGCATACATTCGCTGCAGAATAACTCTCAGTGTAGGTATCATTGCGCAAATTAAGCGTGTCTACGTAAATAGTTCTCGTGCGAAGTAATGGAGACAAATTTAGACAAGAAAGATCAGTTCTGCGTTTAGCTTCCCGCAGCGGATATATGAAAACAACGACAGTAATGGCCGACGCGAAATGAATACGAATTTTCTTTGTCGATAACTCCAAAACGGTAGATTTTATCAAGCCAGATTCGAATGGAGCATGTACAGTTACATACAAATATAAGTATTCTGGAAATTTTAAGGCGAACTGAACGCGGGTGTTACACTGCAAATTAACCTAAAATCCTTACAGACGATAAACGAGCTGTGGGGGGAAGAAATTTTCGTATTGATCTATTCTAGGTTTTTAGGCTTTTGGAACAAATCCAGCTTTGAACTGTCCATTACTAATGTCATTAGTTTTAATAGTATAGACCCAACGACTGCCTAGAACAGTTTACCAGGTGAAAGCTCTGTCAGTTTGGGGCAATTATTTCTTTTTATAATGACACCTTGCCGTTTTATAGTCATTGAAGTAATAATGGATATATCTTTTACCGAACAACAATAATCTCTAGTCGGATTTACTACGTCGTCCAAATTCTTAACGTAATCATTTAAATATTTAAACCGTTTTCGTAACCTGCTTGGATATCGTCTGTCGGGTATTACTTTATTAGGATTATCTCACGTATTATCGCATGGACTTGTGAAGTTTCGCTTTCTTGTTTCCACTCCCCACGAAGATTTTTCTGCGAATAGTTGGAAAGTATTGTATCATTTTCTTCAACCGGAAGTAAAGAATCATCAGATGTAAGATTTTCAAAGTTTTCGGTAAATTTTAAAGACCTGATTCTTTTTTTTTTTTGACTTTCTTAGTTTCAGGTATATATGTGAAATAGGCAGGTCTTGATTTATTGTAGCCTATGAAAATTGCTGTTTCATTGTGAGAGCCCAAATTTCTTTTTTACCTTTGATGTAGGCAAAACAAACTGTGCTAAGTATATGGATATATTGGCGAGTTTAGATTTGCGTCCCATGAACGTTTCGAAGGTTGTTTTGTTCCAGTTCTTGGATTGTTACACCCATTTCTAATATAGTGATTTTACAAGCGTACAAAGCACAAGGTGGAAATTAGGGGTCACCTAGTGAGGACGGAACTCACTACTCAGTCGTAACTGTTTTAGCGAGACAAGCTTGCTAAACATTACACATAATTCTTTGTACTATTTTAATATTAGTTTTACCTATATAATTTCTTTACTTTTAATAATATTATTCTTTTATATATATATACATACATACATATATATATATATATATATATGTATATATATATATAGATAGATAGATACGAAGAGTGTTTCATTAAGACGGATCAAAGTAGAAGTAAATAAATAGATGACTTTCGTGAAAATTTATGTCTCTATTGTATCTTGATATTTAAGTGATGCCAATTATGTATAAAAAGTAATATCGCCCAAATGTCCGCCAAGGCTTCGGCGGCACACCTCCAATCGATGGTCAAAATTTTGGATGTAGTCTCGGCATAGTTGCTCTTTGATCTCACCAATATGCCTTATTATCTCATCCTTATGCTGTTGAATTGTTGTTGGCTTGTTGGCATAGACATTACTTTTGAGATGACCGCCAAGGGAAGAAATTTTTGATGACCTCTCTGCATAGTTGCTATTTGATCTCACCAATATGCCTTATTATCTCATCCTTCAGCTGGTGAATTGTTGTTGGCTTGTTGGAGTAGGCCCTACTTTTGAGATGACCCCAAATGAAGAAGTTTTTGATGAACTCTCTGCATAGTTGCTCTTTGATCTTACCAATATGCCTTATTATCTCATCCTTCAGCTGTTGAATTGTTGTTGGCTTGTTGGCATAGATCTTACTTCTGAGATGACCCCAAAGGAAGAAATTTTTGATGACCTCTCTGCATAGTTGCTCTTTGATCTCACCAATATGCCTTATTATCTCATCCCTCAGCTGTTGAATTGTTGTTGACTTGGCATAGACCTTACTTTTGAGATGACCCCAAAGGAAGAAATTTTTGATGACCTCTCTGCATAGTTGCACTTTGATCTCACCAATATGCCCTATTATCTTCAGCTGTTGAATTGTTGTTGGCTTGTTGGCATAGACCTTACTTTTGAGATGACCCCAAAGGAAGAGATGATGCAACCTGGGAACTTCTCATTGCATTTCTGTTTGAACATCCATTTTCGTATTAGGTTTCGATATCTTTAACACAGTGTTTGATTGTTAATCTTTCAAATGTTGAAATTGCCAAAAACTTAAGTTGTTAAATCTGAAAGATAAAAAAAAAAAATCATTAGACGCTTAAAATCGGTCCAAGTTATTGGAACACCATTTATATATATATATATATAAAGACATTTGATGTTTGTACATACAAATATTTAAATAAATGTTCTCTTTTATAATAAACTGTATTTACCGGCCTGAATATCCGAGAAATTTTCATAGAAAATATGCGTCCTGCTATAGGAATCGAACCTGTATCCTATACGGAACCGTCATACAGCCTGAGGTTCTTTTAGAGATTTCGCTACAGAGTAGCTTTTCGGTTGGCAAGGTAGATTTTACAGTTTTTAAACTACAATTTTCCATGATTCTCTCACATACGTTCACATCTGCTCAATGCGTATTCAAATTTAAACAACATTAGACGCTCAAACTATATATATATATTTGTATATCTTCTCTTTTCGATATTTCTATTCGTAGCTCATTGTTGTTTTTCATTAGCGCGCTTTTGGGTTGAGGAAGGCTTCGACCAGGAAAGTAAACAGCATGAAGTGCTTGACTTCGCCGACACATTCATACGACATAGTTTGAACTTAGCCAGAAGCCTTGCACAGAGGAAACTTTTCCCTCCCGGCAGAATTCTAGCTTTTGACGTCGACTTGTTTTCTTTAAAACCTTCGATGTTCTTTACAATTACGTTAATAAAATTGGTCCGACGATTTGAATTAAAAAAATAAAAAAATAAAATAAACTAGCGATAACGTTTCTAACTTATACGCCAGCTGGTATTACATTGTGTTATGTACACATTTAATATTTTATTTTTTTAATGAAGTATGACAATAAAACCACTAAGACGTAATGGTGGATACCGAGTCATATAATTCTAAGAAAAAATACTATTAATTTATTAAGTAGAGGGAACAATAAAAGAATAGGAATTAAGAAAACGTAAGATAACGATTGACATTGCATTTAAATTTTTGACGACCGAAGTTGATCGGGATGCAAGAAGGCGGAAGAAAATTGCACAAGGAAGAAATGCTATAGAAGAAACAGTTAATATATAACTCTCAGTCACATCGAGTCATTTTAATTCTAAAATGATGACACCCTACCACTAATCTAGTATTGCGTTCAAATTCATAAAGTCTAGGTACCATAGAGAAAAGTAATATTTATTTTGCAAATACAAAATTATGGCACAAGGCCAAAGGGGGATAATCTTCAATCTGCCGCTATTACTGACCCAAGCATACCACATTTTCCTTATACGAAAACAACACAATCTTACTTACCATTCTTACTACAACCACTATAATACCTCAGTGTCTCTTTGAAGTCCTAGCTAGTTCCCAAATGTACCTCAGAAGAAAAGATTTATGGATAAATCATAGGGAAGTTACATTACGGCGGTGGGAGAATCACAGGAGCTGTTCGTGTAGGTTCTCATTGGATTAGCACTATGTTTATTATAAAAATACTGCCTTGCGTAGGAAGTTTTATACTGTTGTGCATTGTATTTGCTGTATAGTCTTGTGTATGTGCGTATATTATATTGCCTTGTATATTGATTTAATTTAGTGTAGTGTATATGTGTTTTCTTTGTGATTTCATGTTCTCATTTGTGCTGCAAATCTTATATACGCCATCGTGTGGAGGAGGGAGAAAAATGATTTATTTTTATGTTTATTTTATTTTGCTTTTTACATAAAAAACACTATCGCCGGTTAAGTTTCTGCTCTCAAAACACTTGATGTAATATGCATGACGACTTCTTTTCATTTTGTTTAGTTTTGATTTCAGACTTCATTGCTTTTGGCGAGGATCAGTTCGATGAAGAATTGAAAGCCGAGTTGATTTGGTTTGCTCCTCAGGCAGCGACTAAATTCAATTTCACCTGACATGAGAAAATAATAAAAGGGACTAAATTGCATTATTATTATTATTGTTATTATTATTATTATTATTATTATTACTTTCTGTTGATTACAATCCCTTACTCAAGACCTGGGGTAAGGTAACGTAGTAAATATATGTATTACTATTATTTAAAAATGTTTGGCCTGTATTTGTTGAATAAAATACTACTACTACTACTACTACTAATAATAATAATAATAATAATAATAATAATGCCGATATTTATTACGTTGCCTTATCCAAGGTATCGAGTATTACTATTACTATTATTATTGCTGTTCATGTTATTATTATTATTTGTTTCGTAAACACCATTTCCCCGCAAATACTCGAAATCTGGGGTCGGGAAAAGTAGTAAATATATTCATTATTATTATTATTATTATTATTATTATTATTATTATTATTATTATTATTTTCTGGCATTTACACATTTCTTTCCGGGTCCCACCCAGGGACCTAAGGTTAGGAATGGCATTATGACACTTTCCACTGCCAAAAAAAAAAAAAAAAAATTACATAGATAAAGCCCTTCGTAAAGTGTGGGCTGTACTTGTCAGAACAATTTTTTGTATCTCCTTGAGGCATGGACTTCCAGGAATCCCTTCAATTAGTCTGCTGCAATCTTTTCCAACCAGTCCTAGGGCTCCAACTACAACAGGTATTGTTGATGTTCCCATGTGCCACATTTTTGAGATTTCTATTTCAAAACCCTTGTATTTTGACAGCTTTTTGAATATCTTCAAAGATACATTGCAGTCAGCAGGGACTGCCATATCAATAAGGAGGCACCGTTTTTGTTTGTGGTCTTTAATAACAATACCTGGGCGGTTGGCTTTGATTGTTCTGTTAGTGTTTATTGTGTAATCCCATAGAATTGTAACAGGTCCTTTCTTCGTAACCGGGTCTAGGTGGTGTTCATACCATCGTAACTGGGTCTATTATTATCATTATTATTATTATTATCATTATTATCAACATCATCATCATCATTATTATTTAGAGCTACGTTCTCTTCTTTTTCTTCTTCTTCTTCTTATTATTTACATTTATTTTTCTCTTTTTCTTCTCATCATTTACAGCTACTTTCTTCTACTTCTCCTTTTCCTTCTTTTTATTATCATTATTATTAGTATTATTATTATTATTTACTGCTACTTTCTTCTAATTCTCCTTCTTCTTCTTATTATTATTATTAATTATTTTTCTTCATCTTATTATTATTTACAGCTACTTTCTTCTTATTATTATTCTTAGTATTATTTACAGCTGCTTTTTTTCTTCTTATTATTATTTACAGCTACTTTCTTCTTCTTTTTATTATTATTATTATTATTATTATTATTATTATTATTATTATTATTATTATTATTATTATTATAGCTACTTTTTTTCTTATTATTATTTACAGCTACTTTCTCCTAGTTCTTCTTTTTATTATTATTATTATTTACAGCTACTTTATTCTTTTTCTTATTATTATTAACAGCTACCTTTTTCTTCATCTTATTGCTATTTACAGCTATTTTCTTCTTTTTCTTATTCTCATTCACAGCTACTTTTTCTTTTTCTTTTTATTAAAAGCTACATTTTTCTTATTATTATTTACAGCGACATTCTTCTTCTTCTTCCTCTCTTTTTTCATCTTCATAATTTTCCCAAAGCCATTTGCGAATATAAAGAACCCAACAGGAATTCAAACTGGGCATTTCGATTTCCAATACTGAGCCATTATCCATACACCATCTGCACATCCAAGTTTATAGCACCTGGTTTTCCTAAGCAGTCATCCGTCTAAGTACTGACCAGTCTCGACGTTGCTTAACTTCGGTGATTATTTCAACGTGATATGGCAGCACTCCTCAACTTCTGCTGCTAGAAAAATTTGTGCTACAGTGTCTTCTTAAAAATCTCTCTAGCCAGAATCCATCTTGTTTTTTGTTTATAATTCGTCCATGCATTGGATATAGCGCTGTCATATCCGTACTATTACACCTGTTGTAACAGCAAAAATGTCTAAATTGAGTAACAGCATGGGATA
Source organism: Acanthosepion lycidas (assembly GCA_963932145.1). Lineage (NCBI taxonomy): Eukaryota > Metazoa > Mollusca > Cephalopoda > Sepiida > Sepiidae > Acanthosepion > Acanthosepion lycidas. The sequence continues at coordinate 32,184,473 of OZ010615.1, read as the reverse complement.
ATTGTTCATCCCACAAAATGTTTAATATCGCCCCCCCCCCAAAAAAAAACCCCACTAAACTAATTGAGTTTCTTTTTTCCAGGTTTTCAGATCAGACGTTTAGCTAAATACATTCCTATTGTTCAAAGTAGTGTTATAAAAACCTCGGAGAATTCCAGTAAGATATTTTTAATCATTTCTTTGATACAACAGCTCAAAGCATAATCTAACAATCGCACACTTTTTTTAGACTATACATCCGGGATATATATATATATATATATATATATATATATATATATATATATATATATATATTGACCACTAATATTATCTATCTATCTATCTATCTATCTATCTATCTATATATATATATATATATATATATATATATATGTTAAAGAAAACAGACCATATTACGGTTCCATTATAATAATTTATTTCACCAGAGCACTTTTAAAGGACTCTGGATCATCAGATAGCCCTTCCAAAAGATGAAACGAAATATATATAAATTCCCAAGAGGATAGAATGCAGGTGGAACTCAATGTACTTGGCGAAGTTAGACGAGTGTTCAAGTATCGCTCCCGATTACAGTTGTGGACTGCTGGAGCTCCAATGAATCTATACAAATAAATCCTGAATATATACGTATATATATACCGCGTGTAACAGCAAAATTGTCCAAATCATTGTAACAGCGTGGGATAATTGTCCATCCCACACAATGTTTAATATCTAAAAAACCCTAAACTAATTGACTTTCTTTTTTTCCAGGTTTCCAGATAAGACGTTTAACAATCTTGACACCATTTGTCATAAGAATCACTGAAAAACCCTTTGAGCAATTCATCCAAAAAGCGAACAGGTTAAAATTGTTTTGTGTCAGCCCCACTGTCTTCCCAACTGAGCAATGGTGAGAGGAAAGATCATTCTGGCTTTCAGTAATGGTACCAACATTCATACTCTGGCTTCCATCTTCAAAGTTCATTCAAGAAACATCAAGAGAATCGTGAATAAGTTTAAAAAAGAGGGAACAGTAGAGAGAAAAACTAGATCAGAAGGTCACAACAGGAAGAGGGATTATCATTTCAACTTAGAGCTAAATACATTCTTATTGTGCAAAGTAGAGTCCAGTAGTGTTATAAAATCATCGGAGAATTCCAGTAAGATATCTTTAATCATTTCTAATATACAACGATTCAAAGCTTATTCTAACAATTGGTTAATTTTGTTTTTACACGAATTAGACAATTTTGCTGTTACAGCCGGTATTTCTCGTGTTTCTTGATAACATCACAAGAATTTGCAATAATATCGGTCATGACTTGGCATCTCGGGTTAAGCCACTTTCCGTAACGTAGCCTCCCGGTTCTTTTTATATTAACATTTTCATAGTAACTGCTCGGATGCACCGGGTCTCTTTGATAACTCGATTTCATAAATTTAAAACACATTACTAGGTTGGCAGCTAGGCCATATGATTTTACTGATGAAATAGCGAGACATAACCGTAAGTTCTATTCTGAGCTTTTCGTTTGCTTTGTTTTACGGCATATCACACTCAATGGATTATTTAATGCCGACAACATTTTTAGGATAGATTCGTATGAATAGAATATGTATTCTTTGGTTTAGATTGGTTTGGTTTATTTTGTTTTACGGCATATCAACCTCAATGGTTATTTAATGCCGACAACATTTTTTAGGATAGATTCTTATGAATAGAATATGTATTCTTTGGTTTAGATTGGTTTGGTTTATTTTGTTTTACCGCATATCAACCTCAATGAAATGCCGACAAGACTTTTAGGATAGATTCTTATGAATACGATATGTATTCTTTGTAAGAAATCAGTTTGTAGATCAGATTTGGTTTATTTTGTTTTACTGCATATCAACCTCATTTGGTTATTTAATACCGACAAGATTTTTATCACTGATAATAATAATGATCAAAATTATTTCTGGTAAATTTTTTTTCGAAAATGTGTTGCTGCTAATCATGTTTTTCTTCAAAAATCTATTTCTGGTAATAATTTTTTTCAAAAATATATTGCTGGTATTAAAACCTTTTTTTAAACGTTTATCCCCTAGTTTGGTGATTAACTATTTGCCCATAGATGGGACCCTAACAGGTGCTACCACCCCGGGTGAGGGTGGACGTGGAAACACCAGTAATTAAGAGGTGGTTTCAAGCTACTCGAAACTTCCTGATCACAGGTCTTGCAGTCGAGTGTAGTTTGTCGTTTTACCAGGATGTGAATTTAGTTTATCATCTTAACCAGGACGAGGGTGTAGTTTATTGTCTTACCCAGGACGCAGATGTAGTTTATCGTCATACCCAGGCCGCGGATGTAGTTTATTGTCTTATCCAGGACGCGGATGTAGTTTATCGTCATACCCAGGACGCGGATGTAGTTTATTGTCTTACCCAGGACGCGGATGTAGTATATCGTCTTACCCAGGACGCGGATGCAGTTTATTGTCTTACCCAGGACGCGGATGTATTTTATCGTTATACCCAAGACACAGATGTAGTTTATCGTCTTACCCAGGACGCGGATGTAGTTTATCGTCATACCCAGGACGCGGATGTAGTTTATCGTCATACCCAGGACGCGGATGTAGTTTATCGTCTTACCCAGGACGCGGATGTAGTTTATCGTTATACCAAGCACAACATTCTAGTAGTTTCTTCTCTTATACTTTTCGACTTTTGGACTCTTTTCCAGCTTCCCGCTTTCTTGCCGACCAGGGTCTTAAAAAATAACTGCAACGTCAGTCACCATCTGCTATTTTTTTGACCACTGTTCTTTTATTGTTCAATGTCTTCACTAACGTTTTCTTATTTACTTTCACCCTCAGTACCTCTTGCGTCAAAGTGGCTTTATCGCCTTAATTGGAGTGAAATGTTTTTAAAAATATGCTGTTGTTTGATT
>OZ010615.1:32164052-32176552 GCA_963932145.1 Acanthosepion lycidas | reverse complement strand
TACTTAAATGTTTGTATCTATAAAAAGAACGTATAAACATAAGACAAATGTCTTAAAATAATTGTATATATAGATAGATATTAGCAATTGAAGATCCATATTAACAAAAGAAGATAGATATTCATATACTTTTATAGGTAGATAAATAAATAGATATTAACAGAATTACATAGATATTGACAGAATTATATAGATATATAGTGAGATATATATTAACAGAAGGATAGTGAGATAGATATTAACAGAATGAGATGGATACACACACACACACACACACACACAGAGAGAGAGAGAGAGAGAGAGAGAGAGAGTGAGAGAGAGAGATAATAACAGCATGACATATACAGATTGATAGATGGATAGATATTAACAGGATTATGCAGAAAGATATATTAACAGAATGAGATTAATTTCATCTTTAATGGTTTCATTTCAAATGGAAGAGACATAATCGAAGCCTGTCACTTATTTTCAACCTTTGTCTTCTTTTCTTTTCCCAATATCATTTCCGCCATAATCTTAAGTTCATTTTTATTATACTTGTTTTATTTAATCCGTATGTCTTTCTGCCTTGACACTTATTCAGCTCTGACGTATGTCATTTTCCACTCCGTTTGATCCAGCTCAATTATATTATTTGTTTCATCCAGAAATTCCAAAAGAATCCAGAAAATTCTGGCATATTCGCCATATTGATTTACAATAATAGCAGCAAAGTCACGTGTCTCTCAAACATCACACGCATCAGCCAATTCTGTTTTTTTTTGTTTGTTTTTTTTTAACTCTCACTTGTAACAGATTTAGCATCAAAGAAAGTGGAATAAAAAACAAAAAACAAAAACGTATTGAATTAAAGTGATGGAAGTGGGTCATTTGGTGTTTCTCCGGATGCAATTTTCGATTTAAAAGCCGAGACTAGATTAAATTGATATACCTTTGCCGTATATGATAAACGAGATCTGTTCCAAAAGTATCCGCATCCTGGGTATGACGATAAAAAACAACCGCGTTCTGGATAAGACGATAAGCAATAGCAAGGCCTCTGATCAGGAGGTTTTGAGGAGCATGGAACCACCTCTTAATTGCTGGTGTTCCCAGGTCCACCGTGGCACGGGGTGGTAGCACCTGTTAGTGTCCCAACTATGGGAAAATAGTTAACCCCGAAACTGAGACTACATCCGCGTCCTGGGTATGACGATAAACTACGCCCAACAGCAAGGCCTCTGATCAGAAGGTTTTCAGGAACGTGGCACCATCTCTTAATTGCTAGTGTTCCCAGGTCCACCCTAACCCGGGGTGGTAGCACCTGTTAGGGTCCCAGCTATGGGCAAATGGTCAACATCGAAATTGACGTAAAAAGCATTATAAAAGTGTAAAAATGGGTTTTGATGCCAGAGATACACTTTAAAAGAATTATTACCAGAAATAAAATTTGCAAGAAAAAATAAACTATTACCAGTAATATATTTTTCAAAAAAAAAAAGAAAATATTACCAGAAATATATGTTTTAACATAATATTACCAGCTATAAATTTTTGAGGAAAATGTATTACCAGAAATAGATTTTTGACAAAACAAAAATATTACCAGGGAAAAAAAATTGTCGGCATTAAATGACCCATTGAAGGTTGATAAGCCGTAAAACGCAACAAACCAAACCAAACCAAACCAAACCAAACCAAAAAGTATCTTTGTTTTTTTTTTTAAGCATTTCACCCCAAGCAAGGCGGGAAGCCACTAGGACGCGAGGGGTTACAGAAAATTTAGAGCGAGATCAGATAGGAGTGATAGAAGGAAGGATGAGGGTAGTGGATAGATCAAGGCAAATGGAGATGTCGATTGACATTACACTGCAAACGGCCCGGATATACTGGCTCTCTGTGAGACAAACCTTGTCTCGTCTATCCCCTCTTCCGATCTCTCGATCTCGGCTATCTTCCTCTCCTCAGAAAAGACTCTCTAACCCACATGCACGGTCTTGGTGTCTACGTCAAGGAACATCTCCCTCTGGCCAGAGAGTCCTCTCTCGAATTGCCAGACCAGTCATACATGTGACTCCGACTCTCTCTCCTCAATGCGGTAAGCTATCTCTTCTTCCTTTACCGCTCTCCATCCTCTCAAGACTCGATAGCATTTCTGACAGCATAGACAAAGCTCTCTCCCTCCGCCCGTTTGCTCACATTTTTGTGTTTGGTGACTTTAACGCCCATCACACCTTGTGGCTTAAGAATGCTACTACTGACCATGCAGGCATTCAAACGCTCAATTTTTCAATCTCCCATTCCCTCACTCAGATAATTAACTTCCCCACTCGTTTTGTCTTCAACCGGGAAGGTAAAGCCTCTCTTCTCGACCTGTGCTTTACCTCCATCTCCGAATCCTGTAGCGCCTCGCAACTCTGCCCTCTTGGTAACTCTGACCATGCAGTAGTATCAGTTAAGTTCTCCTTCAATTCCACCCCCTATAAATAACCTCCTACCACTAGAACCTCGTTCTACTATCAACGAGCTGACTGGGACGGGTTCCGTGATTTCCTCCGCGATGTCCTTTGGGATGGAGTCTTTAAGCTCCCCGTCCAAGATTGTGCTTCTGAAGTCACTTCCTGGGTTAAAGCTGGAATCGACGCTTTCATCCCATCAAGGAAATATAGGGTCAAGTCGTGCTCCTCCCCCTGGTTCTCCGCTGCTTGCTCAGCCGCCATCGCCCATAGGAACCACTACTTCCACCTATTCCGTAGCGACATGTCTGACTGCAATAGACGTCTCTTTGCCTCCGCCCGTAACGTGTGTAAGCGTGTCCTCAACGATGCTAAGTCACTATTTGCGGCTCGGATGAAGGAACGTATTGCATCTCGCAAATTTGTCTCCAAAGATTATTGGCATCTCTGCAAGAACGTATTGAACAATTGCAAACCCTCTATACCTCCTTTATTCAACCAGTTCGAAGTCCTGACCTCCTCTACCGACAAGGCTGAATGCTTTGCTCGGAAATTTTCATTCAACTCGACGCTCGACTCTTCCGGTGTACCCATACCCGACTTCCCTCTAAGAACTGAGGCCATATTAAGTGGGTTAAACATAACCTCATCTTTGGTACTGGGCGTTATCTCCAATTTAGACCCCAACAAGGCTAGTGGTGGAGACAGGATACCAGCCATTGTCTTGAAGAAATGCGCCCGCCCTTTCTAAACTTTACAACTACTGCCTCAAGGAATCTTGTTTTCCTGACTGCTGGAAGTCCTCTTATCTGGACTGTTCCTGTGATAAGGGAGTTTATGTACAGAGCTTCGCACACATTTACATTGAACTTTGTTTCGCATACGCATTAAGATATAACATACTCACTCGCTTCCGTTGTTCATAGAAGTATCTAGAAAAATAGTGTGTAGAGTGTGGTCGTCTCATCACACAAGAGAATAATATTTATATCCCTATGAACCCCAAAACGAAGGTTCGCACACTATTCTAGACTGAAAAAAAAGACATTGCCGAGAGTTTTCTTCAAATTTAAAGGTATTGTTCATCATGAGTTTATTCCATCTTGTCAGACAAACTAAGGTTTCTTACACTCTCCGAGACCGAATAAAAAAGAAACGAACGTTGACTATGAAGGCATTGCCGAGAGTTTTCTTCAAATTTAAAGGTATTGTTCATCATGAGTTTTTTCCATCTTGTCAGACAAACTAAGGTTTCTTACACTCTCCGAGACTCAATAAAAAGAAACGAACGTTGACTATGAAGGCATTGCCGAGAGTTTTCTTCAAATTTAATGGTATTGTTCATCATGAGTTTATTCCATCTTGTCAGACAATCTAAGGTTTCTTACACTTCCCGAGACCGAATAAAAAGAAACGAACGTTGAATATGAAGACATTGTCGAGAGTTTTCTTCAAATTTAAAGGTATTGTTCATCATGAGTTTATTCCATCTTGTCAGACAAACTAAGGTTTCTTACTCTCTCCGAGACCGAATAAAAAGAAACGAACGTTGAATATGAAGGCATTGCCGAGAGTTTTCTTCAAATTTAAAGGTATTGTTCATCATGAGTTTATTCCATCTTGTCAGGCTGTAAACCAAGAGAACTGACGGTGTTTTTGGGACGCTGTTCGGCGCAAAAGGACGCAATTGAAAGGAAGAAGTTCTTAAAAGGTTGAGTAAATGTTCCTGTGAATGCGACGAGGTAGTTGCTTGCTATTCCCTTTCCCCACAAAAAAAAAAACAGTCCCAGAAATGTTTTCATCAATGAAAAACATGGCTGCATAAAGTATGTCTTCAGAAAGAAAGATTCGTTGTTAGTCAAGGCTAGTAGAAAGGTCTGCCCTGCTATCTAACCCCGAGCAGTGAGTGGGAAGAAAACTAGTTTTCCCAAGATACTTGGCCGGAATTGAAAATCAGAACACCGATTCCAGTTTCTGCGACAATATGTCAAGCGTGCATTTAACATCCCAAACCGGTTCAGAATGTATACAAAAAAAAAGAAAAAAAAAAAAAAAGAAGAATGAAAACTGTTGTGGTATCTTCCCTCTAAAGAGTTTATATTGGAATCTTCCGCCTACTATAAAATTAGTAGGAGAGAAAGTCTTGGGGGGAACAGTCGCATAGATTGTTCATCTTTCGAACCCGGACGAGGCTTTGCCGAAAGTATTCTACCTACGAAAGGATTCCAACCTGTATCCTATACGGAACCATCATATAGCCTGCTGTGCTTTTACCGATTTCGCCACAGAGGATCGATCGGTTAGCAAGGTCGAATTCACTGTATTTAAACTACAATCTTCCATGATTCTCTCACGTATATTCATATATATCAAATGTAAACAAATGACGTCACACATTATGAAATGGACAAAGTCCAGCAATTATCTTAAGACATTTTTATGCTTATACATTCTTTTTATAGATACAAATATGTATATATCATATATGTGGTACAGTTCAATTTATATTACAATGAATCATTCATACAAAACTTTAATTTTTTTTATATCATTAACTTTACTAATTTACTTATATATATATATATATATATATATATATATATATATAAGAATTAGTTTTTAGAAATGTTCGCATTCTTTTCTTGATAAATGGATAAACCCTTTTTTTCATTGCTTTCTTTTTTGCTTTCATTCAATTCAATCGTTTCTATGATGTCCGTACATCTGCTTCCACGATTTCATTAAGGCTCGTTCGTTTTTCTCTGGCGTTTATCTTCTCGCCACTTAAACATCGATGTCGCCACACGTCGGGGCGCCGTTACGAGTTGCCAAGTAGGTCTCCAGGTGTACATTGTATTCAAAGAAGACAATATCGAACGAGAGACTCGCAGAGCGAAATTATTTGCGACCAACGAGAGTCATTAAAAGAATAAATAATGGTAAATGACAAATAGTGTGAAGGGATGGGGAGGAAGAGATTAGGGAAAGTATGGAATTCTGGGAAGAAAAAACAGAGAGGAGAGAGACAAAAATGATATGAAATTGAGAGAGAAAAAAAATTAATTGCTAGTGGTTTGTATCCTGATCTTAAGCGTTGGTGCCATTATACTTTTCTAAGGAGTATAATGCCACAGCCTCACCACAATTGCGCCACAGCCTCACCACGCAAGGTTGCTACCTTTTGTTACCGTAGAAAGTAGATTTTTTATGGAGTGGGATTGTAGGCTCCACGCACATGCGGTTTCAAATTCAAAGTTGAACATCTAGACTGGTAGCTAGTCGAGGGTAGGAAACAGATCTGCCCTGCTATATAACCCCGAACAGTGAGTGGGAAGAAAACTAGTTTTCCCCAGGTACATGACCGGAACTGGAAATAGGACGACCGATTCCAGTTTCTGAGACAATAACACTCCTCCTCACCTGCCCCAAAGTAGGCCAAAACCGTTTCATCTACAGGGAAGGTGAAGGCCTCAGTTTTGTGGGATGCAAAAGGCACGGTGCTTACTGACTATGTTCAAAAGGGCCACACCATCTATGCAGGGTACTATGCCAACTTGCTGAGGTAGTTACAAAAGGCGAGAAAAATTAAGGAAAGGAGGCCTGTTTCATTAGGACAATGCCCCAGCACATAAATCCGTGGGTTCACTGGCTGCTATGTGTGATTCTAGTCTTGAACTATTCTTTTGATTTGATTCCATCTGGCTATCATCTGATCCCAAATATGAAAAAAAAAAAAAAAAAAAAAAAAGGCAGTGGCGATGACGTCATATTTTCTGTTGATGAGAACAGAATGAAAGTTTTTTCACCAATGGGATTCAAGCACGATGGAAGAGGTGTGTCTCTCTCCTATCTATTTATTCTATCTATCTCTCTATCTATTCTGTACATTATATCTATCTATCTATCTATCTATCTATCTATTTATTTCATTCTGTACATTATATACATTTTATACTGTACATTATCTATCTATCTATCTATTCTCTACATTCTATCTATCTATCTATCTATCTATCTATCTATCTATTTATTTATCTATCTATCTATCTATCTATCTATCTATTTCATTCCGTACATTATCTATGTATATATCTATCCATCTACTTCTCTATTTTATACTTTCTATCAATCTATTTATCTATATTTGTTTGTCATATTTAGTTATTTATATATCCCAGTCTGTTCATATCTATCTATCTATCTATCTATCTATCTATCTATCTATCTATCTATCTATCTATCTATCTGTTCATACCATTCAATCGACCAGATTACTGGAATCCCATGGTTGTACGTAGGGATGCTCATTTTATCCAGTGACGGTGATGGGCAGGCCGAAACAGGATATTGCATTGGTTGGTACTTCCATCGATACGAATCGATTTCGACAGACATACAAATCAATAATCGTTAAATTCGTAAACAGATTGATCGATAATTAATCACAAATAGCTAGAAGCTGTTTGGAACAAAACACTGTTTAATAAGGAAGTCTGTTTTTTTTTCCTTTTTATAAAAAAAAGAACATATATTTCATCGATACGCGCTGTCCTTCATGTGGCCTTGTGTCAGACTTATAATTATTAGGCATCCCCAGTCAACTGACGGGGTAAACCATTATGTAGATAAGTCCATAATCTGGCAAAGACGAGCTGAACAACATCGAGAAAAAAATAGGTAGACAGGTCGTGAAATCGATGAAGGGTATATGGGGTTGTTTGTGTTTCCGTTCTTAGGCGATATCGCGAAAGTTTAGTTTTAAGTGTTTCTATATCTTTATCTTTTGCGTAGGTCACAGCTTCTTTTTTCTAACATGTTTGCCTACGTCCGCGTTCCATCATCCATGTTGCAGTTTTTTGTGTATATATATTTACTATTGAGCTAGCCCAAATGACTTGACTCACTTTATAGCCCACCAATAGAAAGTTAACCAATCAGAAGACGTAGAATATTCAATCCGTCGTGTATAAAGGCGGCCATTTTGTTTACTCTATCCGAATGTCCAGTGCCAGCTTGTCAGGAGAAGAGGAACAGAAGGAAGAACTAATGAACTATGCTCTGCTACTTTACCGGGATATCCACTGCTAACCTGAACTACGCTTCCCTACTGTCTTCGAAATATTCACTGCTAACCTCTGGATTCTATACTCAAAGACGACCGTCATCATGAAAAACAATCAATTCACACAAACTCGACAGATAAGCGGCTCACTACATTCCAGTATCTATTCTTGTACTCGTTCTGTCCCGTGAGGCTTAAGTTATCCGACTGCTTCTTCCTCATTATGTGTCCAAGGAATTTCAACTGTCCTTTCTTGGTTTTGAGTACAAGTGATCTTTCTGTTGCTATTTCCTTTAAGAGTTCGTTGGTGCTTACGTTCATGGAATTCTCAGCATTCTTCTGTAGAAAGACATCTCTGTTGCCTCTAGTTTCTTTCCTCGTCCGTGGAGGGAATTGTCCAACATTCACTATCGTAATGGAGACACTTCACTTCATTTGAAAAGATCGCTTTTAAATGAACCATATTAACTGTTATCGCGTGAATTTGTAGCCTGTTAGTAAATAAAATTATTTCTGTGTTTGATTTTAGATGGCATGAAAAGCATTGAGCATTGGTTTTATTCGAAATAGTCTTTTTTTAAGTCTTTTGTAAGACATGACATATCAGGGTTGTTTTTTTAAATGAAACTTTTTTCAAATTGATCGATTTTACTTTGCTCATTCTACAATGAAATATAACAGAATATAAACGAAATTCTTATCATGTTAAGACGTTTTATTCTAATATCTATCTATCTATCTATCTATCTATCTATCTATCTATCTGCTAACTTCCGTTTCTGCTTTATGCATCTATCTATCTCGCACGAAATGACTGCTTCTTTCCAATTATTTAATAATTCACACATCTACGCAGTTCTTTCTTTTGTTCCGGTGTCGGCTTGGAGTTGATTGATAAAGTTTCTTCCTGTTTTAATATATATATATATATATATATATATATATATATATATATATATATATATATATATATATATATATATATATATGAATGAACAGAGGTAATAAACAGACTAAAATAGATATAGAGAGGTAAATACATAGATATGCATATACTGAGATAGATAGATCAATAAATTGAGATACATAGTTATCCGTAGTTGGAAATAGATATATAGATATGCATAGACTGATATATATATATATATATATATATATATATATATATATATATATATATATATATATATATGTTGTGGATTCTGGGATGATATCCGGTCTCAAATGAATGACAAACGCAGAAATGAAATATAGTATATAACAGTATTGACGTAATAATACAATTGGTTAGTAGATCCAGAAATACAGTTAGTAGCAATAATAATATATATACAGACTTCCTTCTGAGTGTACGCGCTTGCAATTGTGACTCCTACAAAGCGGTTACCTCACACTCGACTCTTCCGGTTAGCTACAACCCTTCACTGTTAGTCTCTGACTCGACTCTGTCACTCACTCGTCACTCTCACTCTCTCACTCTCGGTTATTCACCGGCAGCAGTACAAGTACCCACTGGGCGAGTCCACTTGTATAAAATGTAGTGGACCCCTTAACAATATATATATATATATATATATATATATATATATATATATATATATATATATATATATACATAACGCACAACCTTAAAATTTAAATTCCAACTCAGCGTTACAACCGCACGTTCCAAAACAATAACACATTTCTCATAGCATTTTTTCGGATTACATCTCTATTTTCGTTGTTCTCATATTACCGAGAAGTAAAAACAAGAACAAGATCTACTTCCATACCTGATGATGTCTGTAGGAACAGACGAAAGCTTGTAAAATTAAAAAGACCTTATGCAACTGGAATTTATAAACAGGGATATTATCATTCATATACAGGCTCGGGGTTTGTGTATCTTATTTATATTGTTTGCGAAGATGTATTCTCGCCATTTAAATAATTAACCTCTATATTTGTTTTTTGTATGAATGATTCACGAATTTATATATATATATATATATATATATATATATATATATATATATATACGTATTAAAAGATATATGAAGAGGGATAGATAGATAGATAGATAGATAGATATGGATTGTGGTATATAGACAAACACGGATTAAAATAGCTATAAACAGGCATAGATAGATAGATAGATAGATAGATAGATAGATAGATAGATAGATAGATAGATTACTAGCAATTGAATAGATATTGCGATAAACAGACGAACGATGGAAATATCTAAAGACATGTACAGGGACAGAGAGAATATCCGAATTTACCATTCCCTCTGTCGATATGTGTATCTTCTTCCATATAAATAACGGACAAGAGCGGGGAATAAAAAGGATGTTTCCAATTAGACATTTCAAATATACAGCGTAACTAATGTCGATAACAAGTGAACGATCAAGGTCTTCACTTAGATCGTAAATCGAAGAGAATTGATTAGAAGACGCCTTATTCTGCAAAGCAATCACAAATGTCGATGATAAAAAAAATTGATTAACTAGCGGAAAAATATAACAATATTGAAATACGAAAATTATGCTCAAAACTTTGGTACTTTGTCATCGCTTTCATAGGTAGAAAGAAATAAGACAGGGTCGATCATGGCTGTCCACATTTTCCTGCTCTTTGTAGTTCTTAGTAAATACGGACTTTTTGTTGTCTATCCTAAATCCCGTTATGTTAAGAAGCGCCCTAAAAAGGAATGCGCTGTTTTTCTCTGTTCCCATTGCCTTCAATATGTCCTTGTAAATTTCAAATTTTCCAACCCCACTTTCTTTGCAATATGTTCTAGAAATGTAAACCCGCTCCATCCGATGTTAATTACAAATTACCTTTTTGTTTCTATTTTCTGTAAAACGTCGTTGTTGCTCATATAAACGATTCATGATATTCTCTGGATACTTCTGTAGAACCACATTTATATTGCCTCAAGTCTCTTCTTCGTCTGTGAGGACACTGTCCAGCATTTACTACAATATAAGGGTATTGATATTACATAGCAGTTCAGTACTCTTTTCATTGTTTCTGTTGCCTCAAGTCTTCTCTTCATCTGTGAGGAAATTGTCCAGCATTCACTGCCATATAGGAGGATTGATATAACATAGCAATTCAGCACTCTTTTCATTGTTTCTGTTGCCTCAAGTCTTCGCTTCATCTGTTAGGAAATTGTCCAGCATTCATTGCCATATAGGAGGATTGATATTACATAGCAATTCAGCACTGTTTGTCTTGCCTCAAGTCTTCTCTTCATCTGTTAGGAAATTGTCCAGCATTCACTGCCATATAAAAGGATTGATATTACATAGAAATTCAGCACTCTTTTCATTGTTTCTTTTGCCTCAAATCTTCTCTTCATCTGCGAGGAAATTGTCCAGCATTCGCTGCAATATAGGAGGATTGATATTACATAGCAGTTCAGCACTCTTTTCATTGTTTCTATTGCCTCAATCTTCTCTTCACCTGTGAGGTAATTCACCAGCATTCACTGCCATATAGGAGGATTGATATTACATAGCAGTTCAGCACTCTTTTCATTGTTTCTGTTGCCTCAAGTCTCCTCTTCATCTGTGAGGAAATTATCCAGCATTCATTGCCATATAGGAGAATGTTATTACATAGCAGTTTAGTACACATTTCATTGTTTCTGTTGCCTCAAGTCTTCACTTCATCTATGAGGAAATTGTCCAGCATTCACTGCCATATAGGAGGATTGATATTACATAGCATTTCTTCACTCTTTTCATTGTTTCTTTTGCCTCAAGTCTTCTATTGATCTGTGAAGAAATTCAGCACCATTCAGTGCCATATAGGACGATTGATATTACATAGCATTTCAGTACTCTTTTCATTGTTTCTTTTACCTCAAGTCTTCTCTTCATCTGTGAGGAAATTGTCCAGCATTCATTGCTATATAGGAGGATTGATATTACATAGCAGTTAGTATTCTTTTCATTGTTTCTTTTGCCTCAAGTCTTCTCTTCATCTGTGAGGAAATTCACCAGCTTTCACTGCCATATAAGAGGATTGATATTACATAGAAGTTCAGCAAACTTTTCATTGTTTGTGTTGCCTCAAGTCTTCTCTTCATCTGTGAGGAAATTGTACAGCATTCATTGCCATAAAGGAGGATTGATATTACATAGCAGTTCAGTACTCTTTTCATTGTTTCTGTTGCCTCAAGTCTTCTCTTCATCTCTGAGGAAATTATCCAGCATTCACTGCCATATAGGAGGATTGATATTACATAGCATTTCTGCATTCTTTTCATTGTTTCTGTTGCCTCAAGTCTACTATTCATCTGTGAGGAAATTCACCAGCATTCACTGCCATATAGGACGATTGATATTAGATAGCATTTCAGCACACTTTTCATTGTTTTTTTTGCCTCAAGTCTTCTCTTCATCTGTGAGGAAATTGTCCAGCATTCATTGCCATATAGGAGGATTGATATTACATAGCAGTTCAGTACTCTTTTCATTGTTTCTGTTGCCTCAAGTCTTCTCTTCATCTGTGAGGAAATTATCCAGCATTCACTGCCATATAGGAAGATTGATATTACATAGCAGTTCAGCACTCTTTTCATTGTTTCTGTTACCTCAAGTCTTCTCTTCATCTGTGAGGAAATTCACCAGCTTTCACTGCCATATAGGAGGATTGATATTGCATAGCAGTTCAGTACTCTTTTCATTGTTTCTGTTGCCTCAAGTCTTCTCTTCATCTGTTAGGAAATTGTCCAGCATTCATTGCCATATAGGAGGATTGATATTACATAGCAGTTCAGTACTCTTTTCATTGTTTCTGTTGCCTCAAGTCTTCTCTTCATCTGTGAGGAAATTATCCAGCATTCACTGCCATATAGGAGGATTGATATTACATAGCATTTCTGCATTCTTTTCATTGTTTCTGTTGCCTCAAGTCTACTATTCATCTGTGAGGAAATTCACCAGCATTCACTGCCATATAGGACGATTGATATTAGATAGCATTTCAGCACTCTTTTCATT
>OZ010615.1:32146552-32159052 GCA_963932145.1 Acanthosepion lycidas | reverse complement strand
AATCATTATTATTATTATTATTATTATTATTATTATTATTATAAGAAATTATAATAAAGACATGTTGAAATCGCTACACAAAGTTTTCATGCTTCAATACTTTGAATGTACTTCTTCAGGCGATGGTAAGTAACTGCAGATCAAATGATTTTTAAGGAAATTTTAAAACAAAGAGTTACCTGTTTTCCGAAAATGAAACGGAGAAAATATAAGTTGAGAATTAAAAATAGACTTGTGGGTATGTCTTGATGAACCAATTAAATGTCAGATCTGCTCTAAATCGAAAAGTAAACTTAGAGGTTGGAGTTGGGGGAGTTATTTTTTCATGCCATGATAAACCGGAACATAGACGGACGATCATTGACAATTGCGGAAAATATTAAGCAGCTACTATATATATATATATATATATATATATATATATATATATATATATATATATATATATAGTAGCTGCTTAATATTTTCCGCAATTGTCAATGATCGTTTACATGAAACGAGAAAGCAAAATAAGACATCTAATAGTCTTCCTGTTGCACTTGGATACAATGCCTTCTCCTCTACTGTTGGTGGTCTTTTGTACAATTCTCAAGCCGGTCTCAAAATTCATGCCCGTCATAGGCATGCAGATAATTAGGTCGTGGTCGTCGGAACCTCATACGTCGAACTCCACGGGAGAGTCCATCATCATTATCATCAGCATATATATATATATATATATATATATATATATATATATAGATGCTACATGAAATAAGAATTTAATAGACTTATCTAACTCTGTAGTGTTTTGTATCGGTGAAAGATAATTATACTTAGCTATTCTTTAATCATTCACTAACACACACAAACACACACACACACACACACACACACACACACACACACACATATATATATATATATATATATACATTTTATTGCAACCTAATTATCTACAATAATGGATCATGTGCAATATAGACGAAGAATTTAACTAGAAAAACTGAAAATAAATACAAATTAAAAACATGTCATAATAGATCATGCCATCTTAAATAAATCAACAATTTTTAAAATCAACTTTTCTTGTTAAAAAGTTGAATCATTTTAACATATTCAATATTATGTATAAAATAGTGTATATTATATAGTGTTTGTTTATCCTTACCGTCAGCAAAATAGATTCACGGATTTGCATGGAAAAAAAAGTGTGAAGACACCAGAACGCCAAAATATACAAAATCTTTACATCCTTAAATAGACAGTTGTGCATAGTTTAATTTCTGGTGTGTTCGTAAATAGTACTATCCGTCCCACTACGCGCGTGCGCGCACACACTAACACACACACACACACACACACACACATATATATATATATATATATATATATATATATATATATATATTTATATATATATATAACTCACTGTATACCGCGGTTGATAATATTGACGAATTATATTTTCGTCTGTCGTAATAAGCTTATTGCCCATGAGTTGTTTTATTTTTTTTATTTTTTTCAAATTTTCTAATTTAAGAGACGCTTAGAGATATTCATCAAATTAACTGAAAAGAAGACATAATTTATTGAAAAAAGTTTGAACAAAGTGAACTATAAACAAAATGTTGTTTTTTTTGGTGGGGGGTTGCTATCCTCTGCCAGCCTCTGCCAGCCATAATAATGGAGAAGGCATTACCTCGAACCATCGCCAGTGAGACACGCTCCATGATCCACTCCGTTTCGCGAGGCTCGTCCTTTAATCGAACGCAATCGCGCCAATCCTCCGAAGGAACGCCATCGAACGAGGGCCAATAACCCCTAAAGACTCCACTGCCACAGCAGTAAAAAAAAAATCTATCTGCAAGAGATGAATGATTTTATATTTTATTGCGTATTAATTTTTTGCTCAGTAATAATAAATACATTGAGCTCTTTTTGTCGAACAGTTTTAAGATTTTATATTACTAGGATCCACTTAGATTATATACTAACGAATTTATTACCTATAATATATATATATATATATATATATATATATATATATATATATATATATATATATATTAATCGCGTTCATGCCAAGCAAAATAGTAAAGACACTTTACAAAGGAGCGAGAACAAAAGAAGAGTAATCAGCAGGACAGTAATAGCGATCGATATTGGATTTAAATTTTTGCAGATGAAAAACTGACAGGAAAGCGTGGAGTCAGAAAAGAGTTCCACAGGTGAAAAATGCGAGAAAAGAATCTGTTGCCAAAGAACTTACGATTACATCTCGCCAATTGAACTGTAAATTCAAGTACTGCGCTTAAATTCATAAAGTTTTGGTCCCACAGTGAAGAACTCATGCAAACAATTGCCATGAAAAATATACAGAAGAGGCACAGAAAGGTGACATTACGGAAAGTAAGTGAAGCCGAGATGCCAGATCAGGATCAATAACATTACTGATTCTTCTTTGGATGTTATTAAGGATCTCTAGATGTATAGCAGGAGAACTTGACGATATGTGGCAACAATATTCCAAGCACGGACGAATGGTAAACCTATAAATATGTGTGATAGATTCTGGTGGGAAAGAGACTCTCTAGCACGACACAGTGAACCAACTTTCTGCTGACCTAGCAATAGAACGCCCAGAACGTTAATCAGAATTTCGCAACCAGACACTCTGTTAGCGGTCAGCATCAGCCATGCTAATGGAAGGAAGAAAGGGAATTCTTAGAATTTTTTTTTCTTGGGGTGGGGTCGTTAAAATGAACAAGTCATCTTTTGCTTCAGTTAACAACAGACTGAAGGTCGTTTTGGCATTAATGGGTTGATCAAACTTGATATCAAAACAAGAGTAAATGATTCTGTCATCAAAACTGATAACAAGTTGAGAGCTGATGCCATCAGAAAGGTCGTTGTTAATGAAAATCGAAGACAAAATTGGATCATAGATAGATTCCTGGGGGGAGGGGGAACCTGTATTAGTACGAAAGGATATTGAAGAGTGAGTGTTTAGGTTTTATACACACACATATTCTGTTTATTCGTTATTTTTATAGATGTAAATATTTAATTAAATTCTCTGCTTATAATAAACTGTACATCCGAAACTTTTATAGAAAATACGTGTCCTCCGACAGGGATCGAACCTGTATCCTACAAGGCACCGTCACATAGCCTGATGTACTATACCATTTAGCTACAGAGGAAACATCTGGTTAGCAGAATTACTGAAGAAACAGAACAATTTGTATCTATAAATATAACGTATAAACAGAAAATATATTAAAATACTTGTTCGACTTAGTCCATTTCAGAATATATATATATATATATATATATATATATATATATATATATATATATATATATATATATGAAGAAATATAGTTTTAAGGTGTGCTATATTTATGGGATAAACTGCTCAATATCAGAGATAGGGCGTATGCAAATATAAATATAAAAGAGAACATTGAAGTCAACACTCAGAGGCAACAGGCTGTTTCATGCCGGACGCAATCATCAGGCCGCGAATGTTGGATATTTCCTTGGCTATTTATATATATGGGTCAATGGTGCATTGTGCGTAATCTATTCTGGCGGTTATTTTTGCGGGAGTGGTTTGTTTGTTTGTTTATTTCTTTGAGTTAATTTATTTTTCCTTGTTTTTCATTTTCATTTTGTATTATATATTCTTTTTCGTTTTTTTGTCAGAAGAAATAATGCACATCACAGAAATCCCCCTTTCCAGCCTACGTAGAACATAAAGCGATGGTATTAATTATATTTTTAGCTGTTTAGATTTATGGTAAATTGTTGTTAAGGAGAAACAGAAGAGAAAGAAAAATATGAAAAGGAAGAGAAGTGGAAGATGAAGAAAGTGTAAGAGAAGAGGAAGAAGGAGAAAGTGAAAGAGAAGAGGAAGATGAAGAAAGTGAAAGAGAAGAAGAAGATGAAGTAAGTGAAAGAGAAGTGGAAGATGAAGAAAGTGAAAGAGAAGAGGAAGATGAAGAAAGTGAAAGAGAAAAGGAAGATGAAGAAGGTGAAAGAGAAGAGGAAGATGAAGAAAGTGAGAGAGAAAAGGAAGATGAAGAAAGTGAAACAGAAGAGGAATATAAAGAAAGTGAAAGAGAAGAGGAAGACGAAGAAAGTGAGAGAGAAGAGGAAGATGAAGAAAGTGAAAGAGAAAAGGAAGATGAAGAAAGTGAGAGAGAAGAAGATGAAGAAAGTGAAAGAGAAGAAGAAGATGAAGAAAGTGAAAGAGAAGAGGAAGACGAAGAAAGTGAGAGAGAAGAGGAAGATGAAGAAAGTGAAAGAGAAAAGGAAGATGAAGAAAGTGAGAGAGAAGAAGATGAAGAAAGTGAAAGAGAAGAAGAAGATGAAGAAAGTGAAAGAGAAGAGGAAGATGAAGAAGGTGAAAGAGAAGAAGAAAGTGAAAGAGAAGAGGAAGAAGGAGGAAGTGAAAGAGAAGAGGAAGATGAAGAAAGTGAAAGAGAAGAAAAAGATGAAGAAAGTGAAAGAGAAGAGGAAGATGAAGTAAGTGAAAGAGAAGAGGAAGAAGGAGAAAGTGAAAGAGAAGAGGAAGATGAAGTAAGTGAAAGAGAAGAGGAAGATGAAGAAAGTGAAAGAGAAGAGGAAGAAGGAGAAAGTGAAAGAGAAGAGGAAGATGAAGAAAGTGAAAGAGAAGAGGAAGATGAAGAAAGTGAAAGAGAAGAGGAAGATGAAGTAAGTGAAAGAGAAGTGGAAGATGAAGAAAGTGAAAGAGAAGAGGAAGAAGGAGAAAGTGAAAGAGAAGAGGAAGATGAAGAAAGTGAAAGAGAAGAGAAAGAAGTAGAAAGTGAAAGAGAAGAGGAATATGAAGAAAGTGAAAGAGAAGAGGAAGATGAAGAAAGTGAAAGAGAAGAAGAAGATGAAGAAAGTGAAAGAGAAGAGGAAGTAGGAGAAAGTGAAAGAGAAGAGGAAGATGAAGAAAGTGAAAGAGAAGAGAAAGAAGTAGAAAGTGAAAGAGAAGAGGAAGATGAAGAAAGTGAAAGAGAAGAGGAAGATGAAGAAAGTGAAAGAGAAGAGGAAGATGAAGTAAGTGAAAGAGAAGTGGAAGATGAAGAAAGTGAAAGAGAAGAGGAAGAAGGAGAAAGTGAAAGAGAAGAAGAAGATGAAGAAAGTGAGAGAGAAGAGAAAGAAGTAGAAAGTGAAAGAGAAGAGGAAGATGAAGAAAGTGAAAGAGAAGAGGAAGATGAAGAAAGTGAAAGAGAAGAGGAAGATGAAGAAAGTGAAAGAGAAGAGGAAGAAGGAGAAAGTGAAAGAGAAGAGGAAGATGAAGTAAGTGAAAGAGAAGAGGAAGATGAAGAAAGTGAAAGAGAAGAGGAAGATGAAGTAAGTGAAAGAGAAGTGGAAGATGAAGAAAGTGAAAGAGAAGAGGAAGAAGGAGAAAGTGAAAGAGAAGAGGAAGATGAAGAAAGTGAAAGAGAAGAGGAAGATGAAGAAAGTAAAAGAGAAGAGGAAGATGAAGAAAGTGAAAGAGAAGAGGAAGATGAAGAAAGTGAAAGAGAAGAGGAAGAAGGAGAAAGTGAAAGAGAAGAGGAAGATGAAGAAAGTGAAAGAGAAGAGGAAGATGAAGAAAGTGAAAGAGAAGAGGAAGAAGGAGAAAGTGAAAGAGAAGAGGAAGATGAAGAAAGTGAAATAGAAGAGGAAGATGAAGAAAGTGAAAGAGAAGAGGAAGATGAAGAAAGTGAAAGAGAAGAGGAAGATGAAGTAAGTGAAAGAGAAGTGGAAGATGAAGAAAGTGAAAGAGAAGAGGAAGAAGGAGAAAGTGAAAGAGAAGAGGAAGATGAAGAAAGTGAAAGAGAAGAGAAAGAAGTAGAAAGTGAAAGAGAAGAGGAAGATGAAGAAAGTGAAAGAGAAGAGGAAGATGAAGTAAGTGAAAGAGAAGTGGAAGATGAAGAAAGTGAAAGAGAAGAGGAAGAAGGAGAAAGTGAAAGAGAAGAGGAAGATGAAAAAAGTGAAAGAGAAGAGAAAGAAGTAGAAAGTGAAAGAGAAGAGGAATATGAAGAAAGTGAAAGAGAAGAGGAAGATGAAGAAAGTGAAAGAGAAGAAGAAGATGAAGAAAGTGAAAGAGAAGTGGAAGATGAAGTAAGTGAAAGAGAAGAGGAAGATGAAGAAAGTGAAAGAGAAGAAGAAGATGAAGAAAGTGAAAGAGAAGAGGAAGTAGGAGAAAGTGAAAGAGAAGAGGAAGATGAAGAAAGTGAAAGAGAAGAGAAAGAAGTAGAAAGTGAAAGAGAAGAGGAAGATGAAGAAAGTGAAAGAGAAGAGGAAGATGAAGAAAGTGAAAGAGAAGAGGAAGATGAAGTAAGTGAAAGAGAAGAGGAAGAAGGAGAAAGAGAAGTGGAAGATGAAGAAAGTGAAAGAGAAGAGGAAGAAGGAGAAAGTGAAAGAGAAGAAGAAGATGAAGAAAGTGAGAGAGAAGAGAAAGAAGTAGAAAGTGAAAGAGAAGAGGAAGATGAAGAAAGTGAAAGAGAAGAGGAAGATGAAGTAAGTGAAAGAGAAGAAGAAGATGAAGAAAGTGAAAGAGAAGAGGAAGTAGTAGAAAGTGAAAGAGAAGAGGAAGATGAAGAAAGTGAAAGAGAAGAGGAAGATGAAGAAAGTAAAAGAGAAGAGGAAGATGAAGAAAGTGAAAGAGAAGAGGAAGATGAAGAAAGTGAAAGAGAAGAGGAAGATGAAGAAAGTGAAAGAGAAGAGGAAGATGAAGAAAGCGAAAGAGAAGAGGAAGAAGGAGAAAGTGAAAGAGAAGTCGAAGATGGAGAAAGTGAAAGAGAAGAAGAAGGTGAAGAAAGTGAGAGAGAAGAGAAAGAAGTAGAAAGTGAAAGAGAAGAGGAAGATGAAGAAAGTGAAAGAGAAGAGGAAGAAGTAGAAAGTGAAAGAGAAGAGGAATATGAAGAAAGTGAAAGAGAAGAGGAAGATGAAGAAAGTGAAAGAGAAGAAGAAGATGAAGAAAGTGAAAGAGAAGAGGAAGTAGGAGAAAGTGAAAGAGAAGAGGAAGATGAAGAAAGTGAAAGAGAAGAGAAAGAAGTAGAAAGTGAAAGAGAAGAGGAAGATGAAGAAAGTGAAAGAGAAGAGGAAGATGAAGAAAGTAAAAGAGAAGAGGAAGATGAAGAAAGTGAAAGAGAAGAGGAAGATGAAGAAAGTGAAAGAGAAGAGGAAGATGAAGTAAGTGAAAGAGAAGTGGAAGATGAAGAAAGTGAAAGAGAAGAGGAAGAAGGAGAAAGTGAAACAGAAGAGGAAGATGGAGCAGTGTGAGAAAAGAAGAAGATAAAGAAATTGAAAGAGAAGAAGATGAAGAAAGTGAAAGAGAAGAAGATGAAGAAAGTGAAAGAGAAGAGGAAGTAGGAGAAAGTGAAAGAGAAGTGGAAGATGAAGAAAGTGAAAGAGAAGAGTAAGATGAAGAAAGTGAAAGAGAAGTGGAAGATGAAGAAAAGGAAAGAGAAGAGGAAGAAGGAGAAATTGAAGAAGAATTATTCTAGTTACGCACTCAACGTAATCTCGGAACTCATTAACAAAGATCTGATGGCGAAATACTTTACAAATATGCTATAAATTCTCTTTAGCATATTTCCAGGGGACTACAGCTTCTTCCATATTCCAAGAATCTGGCTTCACCGTTTTAACTAATGCATGAGTTTTCTAATTGATCTTATGAGAATTATTGCTGATGCTATCACAATCCATTAGTCTTAATTTACCATCACCGCATTCAGTAATTTTTGATGAGGAAGACTTACATTGTTTCCAACAAAATTAATATGCGGAAATTCTTTAGAAGCCATTATCTATATATGTCTTTCTTTTTCGTTTTTTTTTTCTCCTGGTCACTGCTGTTTATTGTGGTGGTAGGGGCGTGTGTTTATTAGAGTTTTACTAGGCGCGCGCATGAGGCTAGTCTAACTAACATTTTACCTAGACAACCGGCAATTAATATATAAGATTATTTCCGGATAATCCAACAACCGGGTCACTAGCCTTTTTTGATAATTTTAAGAAGCAGTTCGCGCGAATCGGTGCCTACCGGTAGGATGCTACCACTGGTTAAACTCTGGTAATTTACTAACCGACGTTTTTTGCTAGGCGTTAACGAGATCACTTCTTCTTCTTCTTCTTCTTCTTCTTCTTCTTCTTCTTCTTCTTCTTCTTCTTCTTCTTCTTCTTCTTCTCTTGCTCACTCGTTGTTGTTGTTGTTCTTATTATTATTCTTCATTTTCTCCTTCTTCTTCATTTTCTTCTTCTCTTTTTCTTTCTTCATCTCCCTCTTCATAATTTTTCTTTCTCTTCTGTTTCTCCTTTTTCTTCTTCTTTCTGCTCTTCTCTTTCTCCTCCTTCTTCGTTTTCTTCTTCTTCTTCTTCTTCTTCTTTATCATCTCCTTCTCCCTCTTCTTTTTCTCCTCCTCTCCCTCGTATTCTTCTTCTTCTTCATCATCATGATCATGATCATCATCATCAAGATCTTCTTCTTTCTCCCCTTCTCTTTCTCCTTTTTCTTTCTTTCTTTCTTTCTTTCTTTCTTTCTTTCTTTCTCATTCTTCTTCTCTTACTCATTGTTGTCGTCGTTGTTGTTGTTGTTGTTCTTCTTCTTCTTCTTCTTCTTCTATTTCTCCTTCTTCTTCGCTTTTTTGTGTTCCTTCATCTTTTTCTCTACCGTCTTTTTCATCTTTCTCCTCTTCTTCCTCTTCTTCTTCTTCTTCTTCTTCGCTTTTTTGTGTCCCTTCATCTTCTCCTACTCCTCCTCTTCTTCTTCTCCTCCTCCTCCTCCTCCTCTTCTTCTCCTCCTCCTCTTCTTCTTCTTCTTCTCCTCCTCCTCTTCTTCTTCTTCTTCTTCTTCTTCTGTAGATGAATATAAATTTTTCTCATTGATATCACTCAAGGACATCTGCCCGTAGTAAAAACCACCGATATGACATTTCTCATAACATATGCTGGCAACTATAGGTCGAAAAAGATGAATGTTTGCAGTTTTTATTAGGATCCTTCCAACGATGATTTTTCTCCACGGTTATGGAAGCATAACATATTTCTACAAGCATGAGTGACAATGAATGTAGCCAGATCATTAATTCACACACACACACACACACACACACACACACAGTGCTTCGACAATGATGACCAGGATTGCATGTTTGTGCCTCTCCAGATTGATTTTCCTCGGAGCCGTGTTTTTCTGCGAGAGCGTAAGGAAGTGAGAGAAATGTGATTCGCTCAACTTCGATGTGTGCAAAAAAAGTCATGTTTTCGCTCATTGATTATAGATTTAATAAAAGGTCGTCTATTAAGCGACAGGGTGAAGAGAACTATCCAGGCGCAAGCTGCGAGAATCCATATTGTGTTTCTGTTTTGGCGTCCGGAGTGCTCAAAGGAATTGGGAAAAATGGAATTTGAACTGAGAAACAGGAAGAATAGCCGGAGTAAAATCCGATTCGTACGTAGACGGACAAGATTTCTCGGAGAGTCAAATCGGTGTGCCGTTTGTCAACGTAATGATCCTCCCAAGTGTTATGTTTAGGGCTTCAGTAGAATGATCAATCTATCTATCTATCTATCTATCTATCTATCTCAGTCTGTTATTTATCTCTCTCTCTCTCTCTCTCTCTCTATCTATCTATCTATCTATCACAGTCTATTCATATCTATCTATCTATCTATCTATCTATCTATCTATCTATCTATCTATCTATCTATCTGTTCTTTATCTATCTATCTATCTATCTATCTATCTATCTATATCCGTAGTGAAGGAATGATTTGTATGGAAAATGGAATCGGCAAGCCAAATATTCCAATATCAACGGAGGTTAATGCTCGTGAAAAAGGCATGAATCCATCTTTTTCTTTTCCCGGCCACAACTAAAATAGCAATGCAAAATGCCTTCTTTAGCCTTGAAAAAACATTCACTGGACGAGCATGATTGAAAAATCCACCTGATATCGATGGGAAAGTAATCTATCATTTCCACTTCAATATGTTAACCAAAGGGACGTTGTAGAGGGACATGTCCGTTTGTGTCTATTAGTTCACATCTAGTTAGCCTAGTACCTCAATTGAAGATTTTCCCTTTTGTTGTGTCACCAACCGCTTACTGCCATCGCTCCATACAGTAACGAAAGCGGCAATAAATTCAGTTCGTTTTACAGCAGCAAAAGCGAATGGTTGCTTTCTTTAGCCTGGACCCCCATGGCCCTGGCAGAGGCTAAATCTGGCGTCCCAGCGGCCTTCAAGTCAATGGTGCCGTTTGCCTTTGGTAATATATCGTTTCTAGATAAAGACTGAAACTCTAGCTCGCAGTATTGGTTTTGGGAAAAACTTAGAATCACTGTTTCCCATTCGTAGAATATGTTCTCGCCTGGGACATAGATGAATCCAACCTGTTTTTAATCTTGTGTTACTTCAGACAGAAGTATCTCCATATTATATGTAAGATCCTGACTTTTTGTTTCTCCTTACACTCTGCTTGGCTGTGTTGATATATGTGCTATATTTTTCGCCGCGTGGGACACATGTGTATATATAGTGTACATATAGTTTTTTCATGTCTTAATGAGATACTGAGAACAAAGTATGTTTGTTATACTTTTCTTTCCAGCCAGTCTGTTCAGTTCGTAAACTACGCTGTTATTATATCGGGGTTAGAATAATGCTCGTAATGGGGAAATCCAAATGTGAGAATAAGTCTTTCTTCCCTACTGTCATCTGTTAACTTCTATTCATTAAAGGTTAACGAAAGTGTAAAAAAAAAAAAAAAAAGTTTTGGCAATAATATAAGTGACAGGATGCTATAAAAAAGGGCAGTGTTGCTGACTGCGACTAATCAGTTTAAATATTGTACTGACGATTGTTTGTGTTACGTGACGGTAATTAGAAGTAAAATTATGTATTAAATAAGTAACCAAACAATCAATTTATGTTCGCTAATGTCAGCGACTTTCTAAAATGTTAACCCCTTTTTTATGCTATTGAATTGTTTTTTTTTACGGCTAACCAACCATTTATGGGTTATTAAAAGCCGAAATATATTCTAGATTATAGAAGGTTTCTTATAGAAGCCGGAGTTCTGAAACGGTTCCCTTCTAAATACGTATCACATTCTTCTTCTTCTCTGCCTCCTCTTCCTTCTTCTTCTTCTTCTTCTTCTTCTTCTTCTTCTCTATGTTTATCGTCTTCTTCTTCTCTATCTTTATACAGTGACGAAAGCGGCAGTCAAATTTCAGTTCCTTTTCGGGTACTAAACCGTAAAGTTGCTTCCTTTAGCTTGCTACCATCATGTCTCAGACTGGGGCTATATCTGCGTCCCCCTCCTCCCAGCAGCTTACAATATCAGGAGCTTATATATCTTCCCCATATATAGAATGAAATTCCAGCTCACAATCGTCAATTTGGGAAAACCAAAGACTCGCTGTTTCAAATTCGTGGAATATATCCACGGCTGGGACATAGAGGAATACGGCTCGTTTTAATCTAAAGTTAAAATAAAAATGGCCTCTCCAAGTACAGGAGCATCTCCATATTATATGCAAGATCCTTCCCTTTTGTTTCTCTCTACACGCCGTTTTGTTTTGTAGATATATGTTATATATTATACTCTGCGAGGGACACGTATATATATATATATATATATATATATATATATATATATATATATATATATATATATATATAGTTTTGTGTATACTTATCAATATAAAAGTCTCTCTGAGAACAAAGCATGTTTGCCATTCTATTTACTTTCAGCCGTTCTCTTCAGTCCGTAAACTACGGTGTTATTATATCAAGGATAGAATAATGCCCATAATGGGTGAAATACAATTGAGAGAATAAATTTTTCTTCTCTGCCCTCATCCGTTGCAAAACGAACACATTGAAATGTTTTTATTAGAGTTAACTTCCATTGATTAAAAGGTAACAAATGTTTTAAAAAATAAAGTTTTGGCAATAATATACGTGACAGGATGCCATAAAAAAGGCAGTGTTGCTGATTACGGCTAAGCTGTTTAAATATTGTACAGACGATTGTTTTCGTTACGTGACAATAATTAGAAGTAAAATTATGTACTAAATTAAGTAACCAAACAATCATTTTAAGTTTAGTGAATATCAGCGACTTTCTAAAATTTTCTTCTGTGACTGAATTTGTTTTTACTTCTCACCAACAATTTATGGGTTATTAAAAGCGGAAATATATTCTAGATTATAGAAGGTTGCTTACAGAAGCATTATTCAATTTGGGAAAACCTAAGACTCGTTGTTTCCCGTTCGTGGAATAAGTTTTCACCTGGGACATAGATGAATACGCTCCGTTTTAACCTGGAATCCTAAACATGGCTTCTCCAGACACAGAATCATCTCCATATCATATGTAAGATCCTTCCCTTTTGTTTCTCCTTACACTCCGCTTTGTAGATATATGTGGAAAACATAAGGGAAACTTGTATATATATATATATATATATATATATATATATATATATATATATATATATAT
>OZ010615.1:32139052-32141552 GCA_963932145.1 Acanthosepion lycidas | reverse complement strand
GTATTGTCTAGCAAATAACAGCGGCAAATATCATTTCTGCCATCAAAATATTTCCTCACTTTCGCTATTCTCAAAGAGCACAAATAGCAAATAGCCGCCTGCTTATTGTTTCTCGCCACTGAAACTGCAGACGACATTTTTTCCCGCCCAAAACAACCTATAATTATTTTGCGCGTATGATTTGATCGACGCAAAACCAATAACAGTGGCCAGGAATACACTTGAAGCTGAAGCTATATATTTTATTAATTGGTTCTGCTTTTACAAAAGAATGATTGGGAAAATAATGACTGAAAAAAGAAACGAAGAAACAGAGAAATCAGACAAAATATTTAGCGTGGCGTAAGAAACGATTATTCAATACTTACACTAGAGCTAAAAAGTTTGGGGTCACCCAGGATTTGTAACCTTGAAATGAGATATTTCTGTATTGTTTTAAAGTAAAAGATAAAATTTGAGTAACTACAGTGTATTTGCTTTTATTTTGACAAGTATTTATTTCTTAAGTATTAAGAATTATGATACAACAGAATTATATTAGGTTGGTGCAAAAATAATGACGTAATAATGTCGTTTTTTGACGTTAAAAAATAGGTCAAAAAACGACGTTATTACGTCATTATTTTTGCACCAACCTAATATTTTGTTTTCGTCAAAAAATACCACCAGCTGTCTAAATTACTACTTTACAAATTGTGTGTGTGCAAATATATGGAAAAATAGGAAAGAACCCGTTAGGTAAATGATCCAAAGTTCTTTAGTATTTTTGTTTTTATTTTTTAAAAACAGTGCTCGATACAAAAGTAGAGCCTAAATTATAATTGTAATTATTATTTTCAAAATAATTATAATTATTGTTTCGAAAACAAGAGCCAAAAACTTCAAAATAATTCTTAAAATTATATTGAATTAAAGTATCAAGCCCTGTTTCATCTTCAAGCGAATTTTTTGTAATAACTAATCTTGAAATTTACGCAGCTTTATAAGCATATTCATTCGTAGAATTAATTACTATGGAAACAGCTGAAGCGACCAGCCCAATAAGGTATATATATATATATATATATATATATATATATATATATATATATATATATATATATATATATATATGTGTGTGTGTGTGTGTGTGTGTGTGTGTGTGTATTAAGAAAAAAAAAACAATAAAAACCTGTAGTTTTAGCCGACGCGTTTCGTTCAATGTGGACATTTCAAGGCAGAAGACGAAATGAATTTATTGAAACAAAGTGTCTATAAACAACCAACAAAATTTCGTTGGCAACTGGAAGAATTTAGAAACGCTATTGTATATTCACTTGGTCAACTGAAAGATTACCTCAATTACTTTATATTTGCAGAGTGAAGAGAATATTTTTACAAAGAATATTTCTACACATAAAAAAATAGTCTCTTTTTGCCTTGAAAAAGTCCACATTGGACGAAACTTGTCGGCTATAAACAACAGTTTTCCTATTGTCTTTTCTCTTAATACATATTGCCATTTTCTTCAAGGTAATCCTGAGAAATTTTCACACACACACATATATATATATATATATATATATAGCTAAATTGTCCAAATCGTGTAACTGCTAAATTGTACAAATCGTGCATACAATAATTGTCCGTTTCCCAAAATCTAAAAGAAACACTATCTTACTGGAGTTTCTTTTTCCCAGGTTTTAAGGTAAGACGTTTAGCGATTTTGATACCATTTGTCGTAAGAATCATTGAAAAACATTTTGAGTTATTCAGCTAGAAAGAGAACAGTTTAAAATCGTTTTGTGTCGGCCCCACTATGTCTTCTTAACTGAGCAATTATGAGAGGATAATGCTCATTCAGACGTTCATTAATGGTACGAACATTCATACCCTAACTTCCCTCTTCTTCCATCAAGAACCATCAAGAGTCGGTAAATAAGTTTTAAAAAGAGGGAACAGTAGAGAGGAGAACTGGATCAGGAAGTCACAACAGCAAGAGGGATCATCATTTCAAATTAGAGCTAAATAGATTCTTATTGATCAAAGTAGAGTGCAATAGTGTTATGAAAACCTCGGAGAATTCCAGTAATATATCTTTAATCATATCTACGAAAAACATATTCACTGTTCTCTGGATGGTTTCGGTTGGATCCTAATTGGATCTTCCAACAAGATAATGATCCTAAGCACACTGCAAAATCTACGACGAAATGGCTTGATGAAAATAATGTAAATATCCTGAAATGGCCAAGTCAGTCCCCAGATTTAAACCCAATCCAGAATCTGTGGCGTTATTTGAAAATTCAAATCCAGTTGAGAGCTGCAAACAAACATCCCGGATTGGAAGACCTTATGCGAAGAAGAATGGAATAAAATACCAACTAAAATTTGCAAATAATTAATTGAAAACTGCAAGATGTTGGTTGCTGTAGAAATGAATAATAGCTATTCTACAAAGTATTAAATGAAGATTATGGATTCTTTTTTGTATTCTATGAATATTTTTTACATCCTTTTT
>OZ010615.1:32116552-32134052 GCA_963932145.1 Acanthosepion lycidas | reverse complement strand
TCATTTTACCTTTCTTTCTTTTCATTTTTCTTTCTTTTCATTTTTCTTTCTTTCATAGCATGCATTTTTATCATTATAACCTTTCTTTCTTCCTTTCCTTTCCTTTCCTTCTTTCTTTCTTTCTTTGTCTATCCCTCTTATCACATGACTGCATAACCCAGGTGAGACTGAGAGTCATCAACTGAAATCATTACCTTGAGAATAATCAACGGTATACACCGTGATCGATATACAAGTTTGCCTTGACCCTATTACAAATCGGCCCTATCTCTGCCATTTTGCCTTGAGCATTAACTGAATCGATGTCATTTAAACCAATCGTATATCAATGTACGTATCAATTAATTGAGATATTTGTTCTCAAAGTCTTAAATTCAAACTTAAAGACATCTTGGCTATGACGATAAATTACATCCGGGAGCAAGGCCTCTGATCGGAAGGCTTAGATATGCAGTTACCAGGGCCACCATAAATCGTTGTGAAGGCACCTGTTAGGGTCCCAGCTATAGGCAAATAGTTAACCATCAAACTGGAGTCAAAACACAATGAAAGTAGAAAAAAAATTTTTCCTAGGAAAAATACCACCAATACAACTTTTAAAATCATCATTTTTTATTTTTATTTTTATTTTTTTTTTTTCATATTTTCTTTTTTAAATTTCGGGTATTGGTTTTCCATCCTTCATCTCTTTTGATTTTTCTTCTTTTATAAATTTTCTTCTCTTGTTTTTCATTCCGCATCCCTTTTCTTCTTTTGTTTTTCTATACTTCATCTTTTTTATTCTTCATTTATTTTCCCTTCGTTCATCTCTTGTTTTCTTTTGTTTTTCCTTCCTTCATCACTTTTCTTCTTTTGTTCTTTCTTTCGTTCATCTCTTTTTTCTTTTGTTCTTTCTTTCTTCATCTCTTTTCTTCTTTTGTATTTTCTTTCACTCAGCTCTTTTTTCATTACTTCATCTAATTCCTTCTTTTGTTTTTCCTTCCATCACCTCTTTCCTTCTTTTCTTCTTCCTTCTTTCATCTCTTTCCTTCTTTTGTTTTTCTTTCATTCATCTCAGTTTTTCTTTAGTTTTTCGTCCCTCTTTCTCTCCCCTTTTTCTTCCTTCATTCATCTCTTTCTCTTCTTTTTTCTTTCATTCATCTATTTCCTTCTTTTGTTTTTCCTTCCTTCATCTCGATTCTTCTTTTGATTTTCCTTCCTCAAACTCTTTTCGTCTTTTGTTATTTCCTTCAGTCATCTCTTTTGTTTTTTGTTTTTCCTTCTTTCATCTATTTTCTTCTTCTGTTTTTCATTCCTATATTTCTTTTCTTTTGTTCTTATCTTCATTCATCTCTTTTTTCTTTTTGTTTTCCTTCCCCCATCTCCTTTCTTCTGTCGTCTTTACTTCTTTTATCAATTTTCTTCTTTTGTTTTTCTTTCCTTCATCTCTTTATTTCCCTTGTTTTTCTTTCTTTCATCTCTTTCTTTCTTTTTTTCTTTCCTTCATCTTTTATGCTATTGCTTTTCCTTCCTTCATCTCTTTTTTCCTTCTCTTTGTCCTTCCTTCCGTTCTTTTCTTCACTTGATTTTTCTTCGGTTATTTCTGCCTTTTTCATGTGATTTTTCTTTCAATGGTTATTTCTTATTTTGTTTCCTTCGTCCAATTTTTTTTTCATTCCTTCGTTTCATTTTCTTTCTTTCATTTCCTTCTTTATTTTCAGTTTTCAGATTTCTTTCTTCTTTTTCGTATTGACCTCATATCCTTCAATATTTTCCATCCATTTTTAAAAAAAATTAGAACAGACAAAAATAAAAAACAAATTCAAGGCATTTACCCTCACCGATTCTTTTCGGCTGATTTCCTTTCTTTCTTTTTTTTTCTATCCCTTCTCCGAAAATCAATCATTCCCATAATTCCTTACCTTGAGGCACTTACCCCGTCCATAACAGGATTTCAACATTTCGCACACCATTCAGAAACTAATTTTCTTTATCTATTTTCTCTCACTTTTCAGTCTTTCTTGTTTTTCTGTATTTGTTTTTCAATTTTGAAGTTACTACGCTTATTCCTGATTTCCAAATTGTTACCTTTAATATACGGAGACTTACTTCTGAGACGCAGTAGTATAGAGGTTGGTGAATTTTGTTTAGCGGCATATCAACATCTCTGTGGGTTATTTAATGCCGAAATCTAAATATTTTGAACGCAATTGTATGCCTTCAACTGCAGATAAAATGTATTGTTGGTCATTTTGTTTAGGGGCATATCAACATCTCTATGGGTTATTTAATGCCGAAATCTAAATATTTTGAACACAATTTTATGGCTTCAACTAAATATATTTTGAACGCAATTGTATGCCTTCAACTACAGATGAAATGTATTGTTGGTCATTTTGTTTAGCGGCATATCAACATCTCTATGGGTTATTTAATGTCGAAATCTAAACATTTTTAACAAAATTTTATGGTTTCAATTAATTATAATTTGAACGCAATTGTATGCCTTCAAGTACAGATAAAATGTATTGGTCATTTTGCTATAAATAGGTATTTTTGGTAATTTTTAATATAGACATTTATTGCTGGTATTTTTACTATAGAAATGTATTTTTATACTTTCATCAGGTTTTGTTTTTGATTGTGAGTTCACAGTTTGTCCATAGCTAGATCCCTAACGGGTGCTACCACCACGGGTCATGGTGAACCTGTGAACAACAGTAATTAAGAGGTGATTCCACGCTCATCAAAACCCAGTGTCTTGACCAGAGGCATTTGCTGCCGGGTGTAGTTTATCGTCGTACTCTTTGGGAAAGATTAACAATTAAAGAAGGAAATAACATGAAAGACCTGCTTCAGTTAGAGGACGTAGTTTCATACAAAAGTTCGCTTTATTTTCTGTATAATGACGTGGAAGTAGTAGTAACAATAGTGGAAGAAGAAGAAGAAAGAAGAAGAAGAAGAAGAAGAAGAAGAAGAAGAAGAAGAAGAAAAGAAGAAGAAGAAGAAGAGGTGGGAGTAGAAGAAGAAGAAGAAGAAGAAGAAGAAGAAGAAGAAGAAGAAGAAGAAGAAGAAATGGGGATGCAAATCATAAAAGATTTTTTAAAAAAGTACCTGGCAACTCATTTGATAAGAATTGTCCACAAGATTCCAATGTTTCTGGCTTATGGCCATATCATGTTGAAACACCGGTTACCATAAGACCCACAAATGTTGAACCTGGCCAGTACCTGGATGTGTGACTGCTTGGATGTGCGAGTGGTGTAATGAATAATGTCTCGGAATTGTTAATCGTATAGCTGCGTTCTGTTATATCCATTTCCGCGCAAATAACATTGGGTAATGTATGAATCCACCTCTTCTCCCCCAGCTATTCGTTAATTAATAAACTTTATATCACTAAACTATTATCTCAAAAAAAAAATCCTACCACTTAAAAATATTTTCTAGCTTTAAGTAACCTGCAAAACCGTAGAAAACGAATCAATCAATGAAATATTGATTAGTTCCACAGGCATACCTTTTGGGTTTCTTTGCATTCTCTGAAATATAAATCTATAGAAACTACCGTGGCCACAAAGTGAGGTGTCAGCTTATATAGAGATTTTTGCATATAAATTGGCCCTATTCCTATCATATCGTGTTTATCAAATTCTGATTAGGTATGAATCCACTTGTTCTCTCTCCAGCTAGGAGTTAATTAGTATCATTAAAAATAAATAACCCCAAATTCTTACAACCTATGGATTTTTTGGGAAAGAAAAAAAGAAAGAAAGAAACACATGAAATATTATTAATGGGATCAGGAAACCGAATATAGAGTAAGCTATGTTGTGCGAGTTGTTCAACACCGTAACTTGTTACAAAATCAACCTATTTAGCTAAGAACATCGAATCCTGTTCTTGGGAGTTGCATCTTCCCCGGCCCATGTCGACTTAAGATTATTGTCTTTCAGTTCCGTCTCTGTCTTCGGGCAGACTGAAGCTCAGTCGCGTCTCTGTCTTCGGGCAGAGTTCGACTCAGTTGCGTCTCTGTCTGCGGGTAGAGTGCAGCTCAGTTGCGTCTCTGTCTTCGGGCACAGTGTGATTCAGTTGCGTCTCTGTCTTCGGGCAGAGTTCGACTCAGTTGCGTCTCTGTCTGCGGGTAGAGTGCAGCTCAGTTGCGTCTCTGTCTGCGGGTAGAGTGCAGCTCAGTTGCGTCTCTGTCTTCGGGCACAGTGTGATTCAGTTGCGTCTCTGTCTTCGGGCAGAGTTCGGCTCAGTTGCGGCTCTCTCTTCGGACAGAGTGCGTCTCAGTTGCGTCTCTGTCTTGGGGCAGAGTGCGACTCAGTTGCGTCTCTGTCTTCGGGCAGAGTTCGGCTCAGTTGCGGCTCTCTCTTCGGACAGAGTGCGTCTCAGTTGCGTCTCTGTCTTGGGGCAGAGTGCGACTCAGTTGCGTCTCTGTCTTCAGGCAGAGTGCGACTCAGTTGCGTCTCTGTCTCCAACCCGGTCTTTTAAACAGGACTACAAGTTTTGTCCCTTGTTTCCTGTTTAGGATTGGGTTTCCGATTCCTTCTAAAGTTTTATCATTCTCTTACACATTCAGTAGCCGTTTGTGTGTTAATAGCATTATCACCTTGCTTGGAGTTAATTGATAAAAAAAAAAAGAAAATACTTACCGCTTCCCGAACGCTTGCTCAGAAAGAATACAAGCGGCGCCATGATAAAATGGCCTCCCTTCTACGCTGGGGGCTGTGTAGGAAGAAGCGAACGAGAAATTCTGCCGCCCCAAGCCAGAAAAGATGATAGAAAAAGGCCAAGTCAAGATCTTTTAGGGATTTCAATAACCTCATCTTCGAGGTTATCAAGGCAGACATCACCATTGTTCAGAAAAGAAAAACAAAAGAAGAAGATGCCTCCTCATCGACATGGCTGTTCGTAGTGAGGGTGATGTCAGGGTCAAGGAATTTGGCACGAAATACACTGATCGCCGAATCGAACTTATTAGAATATGGGCAGTTCAAGTCAATATTGTCGCAATTATTATTGAGGCGTTGCGATCAATACTAAAGGAAATAAAGTTCTAAATAAATAAATAAAGAACAGGATGCCGTCGCTTCAGAAGTCTGCGTTACTTGGCATTGCTAATATTCTATAAATGCTGTTCTTCCACTATGACGATATATGCTTGGAATGAGAACACCAATAATGGCAGAGGAACGGTTGGAAGTAAAACCCGTGAGAAAAGGATGATGATGATGATGATGATGATGATAATACTACTAATACTTCTAATAATAATAATAATGAAATTGCATGGAATTGATATGAATCTCACCATAACGCAATTACAGACATAGAACCTATAACAATTTTATTGGCATTTACAAAATACACACAGACAGAACAATCAAAGCTAATATTTCAGAGACCACAAAATAATATTAAAGACCACAAAAACAGAATGTGCTTTCTTATTGACGTGGCAGTTGTTGCAGATAGTAATATATCCTTGAAGATCTTCAAAAATCTATAACAGGATCTCCCTAAATGGCAGTGAATGCTGGACAATCTCATCACAGATGCAGAAGAGACTTGAAGCAACAAACAAAGAAAAGTATACTGAACTGTTAAGTAATATCAGTCCGCCTATATGGCAGTGAATGCTGGACAATTTCCTCACAGATGAAGAGAAGACTTGAGGCAACAGAAACAATGAAAAGAGTGCTGGACTGCTATGTAATATCAATCCTCCTAAATGGCAGTGAATGATGGACAATTTCTTCACAGATGAAGAGAAGACTTGAGGCAACAGAAACAATGAAAAGAGTGCTGAACTGCTATGTAATATCAATCCTCCTATATGGCAGTGAATGCTGGACAATTTCTTCACAGATGAAAAGAAGACTTGAGGCAAGAGAAACAATGAAAAGAGTGCTGAACTGCTATGTAATATCAATCCTCCTATATGGCAGTGAATGCTGGACAATCTCCTCACACATTAAGTGGAGACTTGAAACAGCAGAAACAAAGAAAAGGGTACTGAACTGCTATGTAATATCAATACTCCTATATGGCAGTGAATGCTGGACAATTTCTTCACAGATGAAGAGAAGACTTGAGGCAAGAGAAACAATGAAAAGAGTGCTGAACTGCTATGTAATATCAATCCTCCTATATGGCAGTGGATGCTGGACAATCTCCTCACAGGTGAAGAAGAGATTTGAATCAACAGAAGCAAAGAAAAGAGTACTGAAATGTTACGTAAGAACAAAAGATAAAAAAGAAAGAAAGAAAGAAAGAATTAAGGAAGTAATGAAGGAAGGAAGGAAGGAAAGAAGAAAGAAAAAAAAAAGCTGAAATGAGAAAAGAAAGATTAATGATAAGGAAGGAAAGAAATAAAAAATAAAGGAAGAAGGCTGAAATGACAAAATAAAAGAAGCAAGAAAAATGAAGTAAGAATGAAAGAAAGAGAAAAAGAAAAATAATGAAAGAAAGAAGGCTGAAATGATAAAAGAAAGATTAATGATAAGGAAGGAAAGAAATAAAAAATAAAGGAAGAAGGCTGAAATGACAAAATAAAAGAAGCAAGAAAAATGAAGTAAGAATGAAAGAAAGAGAAAAAGAAAAATAATGAAAGAAAGAAGGCTGAAATGATAAAAGAAGGATTAATGATAAGGAAGGAAAGAAATAAAAAATAAAGGAAGAAGGCTGAAATGACAAAATAAAAGAAGCAAGAAAAATGAAGTAAGAATGAAAGAAAGAGAAAAAGAAAAATAATGAAAGAAAGAAGGCTGAAATGATAAAAGAAAGATTAATGATAAGGAAGGAAAGAAATAAAAAATAAAGGAAGAAGGCTGAAATGACAAAATAAAAGAAGCAAGAAAAATGAAGTAAGAATGAAAGAAAGAGAAAAAGAAAAATAATGAAAGAAAGAAGGCTGAAATGATAAAAGAAAGATTAATGATAAGGAAGGAAAGAAATAAAAAATAAAGGAAGAAGGCTGAAATGACAAGATAAAAGAAGCAAGAAAAATGAAGTAAGAATGAAAGAAAGAGAAAAAGAAAAATAATGAAAGAAAGAAGGCTGAAATGATAAAAGAAAGAAAGAAAGAAAGAAATATTCTTTCAGTCTTCATTCTGAACGCTGAAATAATATAAGAAACGATGTGGTAGAAAGAAAGAAAGAAAGAAGAAAGAAAGTCGGAAAAAGAAAGCAATAAATAAACAAGAAGAAAAAGAAGAAGAAGGAGAAGAAAAGAAGAA
Source organism: Acanthosepion lycidas (assembly GCA_963932145.1). Taxonomy (NCBI): domain Eukaryota; kingdom Metazoa; phylum Mollusca; class Cephalopoda; order Sepiida; family Sepiidae; genus Acanthosepion; species Acanthosepion lycidas. The sequence goes on along the minus strand of OZ010615.1, from coordinate 32,126,829 downwards.
GAAAAAGCAATTAACATGAAAAGAAAACAATAAATTAGTGAAAGAAAAAAATGCAGACGATAAAGATTTCATGAAAAAAGTTTTTAAAAAAATGAAGAAAAAAGTATAAAAATGAAGGTGTAAGTTTTATTAAGAGAGAAAGAAAATGAATGAAGTTAACAAGTGAATAAAAAATGGAAGTCTTGAAAAAGAAAAAAAGAAAAAGAAATTGAGAGAAAAAAATAAATGAGAGGACAAATAAAAATTGAAACCAAACGAGAAACGTAAATGAAAAGCAAAACGTATGAAATAAAATGTTTAAAAAAAAAAAAAAAAACCTGACTGTAACGAGATCAAGACAAAATGTGTCGATGGAATTATTCGATTATTTTCGAGATACAAGTGTTTGAGTAATTTTTCCCGTGAGCCAACGCGGTTAAGTCAACGATAAAAAAAATGAATATCTGTCATTTGTGAAAGGAAAATATTTAAGGGGATAATATGGGAGAAGGAAAGAAAAACAAATGAAAAGTGAGAAATATAGCAACAAACATAGAAAGAAGATGAAATATAAGATATAGGAAAAGAAAGAATTGAAGAGAAAATGGTGGACAAAGAAAGAAAGAAAGAAAGAAGACGAAATAAAAATAGAAATAAAAAAAGAGAAAGACAAAGGAAGGAAGAAAAAGAAAAAGAAAGGGAAATAAAATATTAGGTTGGTGCAAAAATAATGACGATTTTGACGTAGTTTTTAACGTCAAAAAAACTAATAAATGGAAAAATAAATAAATCAATAAATAAATAAGTAAAAAGAAGGAAAGAAAGAAAAAGGATAAAGTAATGAAAGGTGGAGGGAAAAGAATGAAAATAGAAAAAAAAGAAGAAAAAAGACGTACGAGAAAATGTAAAGTAAAAGAAAGAAGAAAAGAATGAAAGGAGGAGAAAATGAAAGAAAGAAAGAAAGAAAAAAAGAAAGAGAGAAAGAAAGGAAGAAATAAATAAATAAATAAATAAATAAATGAAGAAAGAAAGAAAGAACGAAAGACGAGCGGAGAAAGAATGAAAATAGAAAAAGAAAGAAGAAAAAAGATGTACGAGAAAATGTAAAGTAAAAGAAAGAAGAAAAGAAAGAAAGGAGGAGAAAATGAAATAAATAAATAAATAAATAAATAAATAAAGAAAGAAAGAAAGAAAGAAAGAAAGAAAGGAATAAATAAATAAATGAAGAAAGAAAGAAAAAACGAAAAACGAGCGGAGAAAGAATGAAAATAGAAAAGCAAAAAACAAATACTGATGTACAAGAAAATGAATAAAAAAAAGAAACACAGAAAGAAAGAAAGAGAAAAAGAAAGAAAGAAAGAAAGAAAAAGAAAATGAAAGAAAGAAAAATACGAAAAGAAAAAAAAAGAAAGAAAACGCGCTGGAAAAAGCATGAAAATAGAAAAAGAAAGAAGAAAATATGCACGAGAAAATGAATAAATAAAAGAAAAAAAGATTTTGTTTTCTGACTGTTTGACTGATGGACGAAAGTACCAAGTTAGTACTCGAAAATAATGTAACAATGATATAATTTAATAGTAATAATAATAAAAAATAACAATATATATATATATATATATATATATATATATATATATATATATATATATATATACCCAACTTCGGCAGTACATATACTAAAATTGGAACGATACAGATAAGATTAGCATGGCCCCTGCGCAAGGGTGACACGCAAATTCGTGAAGTGTTGCATATTTTTGTGATTTTATAACATATATATGTTATAAATTTAAAAAAAAATTATATATATATGTGTGTAACAGTTGAGAGGCAGTGTGCAGAATTTTGACATAAGACGCACAGAATTCAAGACCCCCATTTATGTTCACACGCGAAAAAGCTACCGCACTGAAAACTACAAGGAGACCGCCCCGAACAACGGCAGTACAGTTCACCGTAAGAACTAAATTCTAACTATCTCTTGTATGTCCCGTTACTACTAAAGTGCACACACACACGTACTCCTTCACACAAACAATGACCCAGCCGCCCAAATTCTAGTTCAAATTCAAAAAAGAAACATATAACAACATTTCACTGTTTCTCATATACGTACATAAATTGTATTTATTTATTACTTCCTAATTTAAATTTAAGTTAAATTCGTATGAAAAATATTCAACACGACTAATTTTGCCTGTAACTCAGGTCTGTCTCTCATAATTTCTATCTAGCTAAAGTTCTTTTTTTCTTCTTTTGAAAAACAAATTCAACTTGAATTTGGGTGGTTGGGTTATCATTATTTTGCTCACTTCCACTCAATTGTTACATAGAAAAAATTGTACTTGAATTAAACGAAAATTACATATAATATAATACATATTACTTATAATACATTCTTTCTTGCCGTCAATTTTGACGGCACGGGTTCACTAATAATAATAATAATAATGATAATAATAATGATGCTGATGTTGATGACAATAATAGCGTAGGATGAGTGTATAATGACACATGAGCGTCTTTGTACCAAGGCAATAATAGATTCTGCGGGAATACTGCGGAAGCTATTGGAGGTTTTAAGAAACTTGTTCTCCGTCAATTTTCAGAAAAAAAGCCATCGGTCATGTGCCGGGAATCTGCAGTTGCATGAATAATAATAATAATAATAATAATAATAATAATAATAGGTTAATATTGTCGTTTTTTGACGTATTTTTTAACGTCAAAAAACGACAATATTTTTGCACCAACCTAATAATAATAATAATAATAATAATAATAATAATAATAATAAAGAAAATGAAAAACGTAACTATTCCAATATTTTTTAACAATTAAGAGAAGAGCAATTAAGAGAAGTTAAGAAAAGAAAAACGATTAAAAGTCCTAAAGAATATTTCAATAGAATGTCTGTCTTCTTCAATTTATATTTAAAGATATTAAATTTAAATACACAACTTGAAGAAGACAATCTGTTGAAATATTGTTTAGCATTGTCAAGCACTGTTTTCTTCATAAATCGCCCTCTTAGCTGTTGCAGTAGTAATAATAATAATAATAATAATAATAATAATAATAATAATAATAATAATAATAAGAAGAAGAAGAAGAAGAAGAAGAAGAAGAAGATTGTTTGGTTTGGTTTGCTTGGTTTTACGGCATGGGTTATTTAATGCCGACAAGATTTTTATTGCTATCAATATTTTTTTTCCTTCAAAAATGTATTGCTTGGCAATATATTTTTTCTTTTTTTCAAAAATGTATTGCTGGTAATATTTTTTCTTTCAAAAATTCATTGCTGGTAATATTTTTACAAAAATCTGTTGCTGGTATCAAAATACATTTTTACATGTTCATAGTGTTTTGACCTCAGTTTGGGAGGTTAACTATTTGCCCATAGTAGGGATCCTAACAGGTGCGACCACCGTGGGTCAGGGTGGACCATAGAACACCAGCAATTAAGGGGTGGTTTCACGCTCCTTAAAATCTCCGAAGAAGAAGAAGAAGAACAACAACAACAACAACAAAAACTACAAAAGGAAAGTAATAATAATAATAATAATAATTGACCACTGTAATTTCGAATGAACATCACAAGATGCACATTCTGAAAAAATATCCAGTATTTACTGACCTTTTGAGTCTTAAAACACATAAGGATACTTACGTATGCAATGTACGGGAGGAATGCTCAGAAAGTCGGGCTGTTTGATTAATTCCTCTTAGCACCTAATCGACTGGCGGAAAATTCCAACATATGCACGATAATCATCATATTAAGAACGTTTCTGTTCCATGACATTCACACTGGATGCGTTTCATTCATTTTGGAGTGGTTACCAGCACAAACGGTTTTCTCTAGACAAGCGACGTTTGTACAAATAATTTTTGTAGATTTTTGAAAAATAATTTTATACTTGTATACAGTTTTTAAACATAACTTGAAGAAGGTACACATGCTGTCGAAATATTGTTGAACTTTTCTGCCTTTTCTTATTCTTTTCTTGAATCTTGCTTAATAATAATAATAAGGCCGTATTACTTGATGAGAGGACACCCGTAATTCAGGATCTGAAAAAGAAAAGCCGCGCAGAAGACGATAATAATAATAATAATAATAATAATATTAAAAACAACAATAATAATAATAATATTAAAAACAATAATAACAATAATAATAATAATAATAATAATAATATTAAAAACAATAATAATAATAATAATGATAATAATAATACCAATGATAATAATAATAATAATATTAAAAAAAACAACAACAACAATAATATAATAATAATAATAATAATAATGATAATAATAATGATATTAAAAACAAAAATAATAATAATAATAATAATATTAAAAACAATAATAATAATAATATTAAAAACAATAATAATAATAATATTAAAAACAATAATAATAATAATATTAAAAACAACAACAACAATAATAATAATAATAATAATAATAATGATAATAATAATAATATTAAAAACAATAATAATAATAATAATAATAATAATAATAATAATGATAATAATGATAATAATAATGAATGTTTTTTCTCGCTTCCATTCCATTCGTTAATTTAATTTACACGCTTTTATAAATTCTGTATTCCCAGAAAAATAAACTTTATAAGTCTTGGGACGAAACCTGTCGATTTTATTTATTTATTTATTTTTTTTTTATAAATGTCGCCTTTTCCATGATATTATTAAATTCTGTACCACAAAAACTTATTTAAATAATGAAATTATAACAAAAACATAATGTTGTATCAGGTTGTACAGTATTGGTATGCCCCGAAGATAAAACTCAGCGGTCAATATCTGTTCTAGAAAATCTGGAACTTTTACAGAAAAGAAACTACGGGAAATTGATAGGAACACCACACACCAATTTTCTGGGACTTTGGAATACACACAGATAGAGCAACCAAACCTAAACACCCAGAAATAGTAATCAAAGACCACGAAACCAGAATGCGCATTCTCATGAAGATGGCAGTCGCTGAAGATTGTAATGTATCTTTGAAGATTTAAAAAAAAATATATCAAAATACAAAAAAAGCGGAAACCTTGAAAATGCAACACGTGAAGACATCAATAATTCTGGTTGTTGCTGGAGGCATAGATTTGATTTGAACAAAAAGTTCCGATAGATTAATTGAATGGATATCTAGTAGTCCGTGCATTAAAAAAATACAAAAAAAAACAACAAAAAAAAAAAAAAACAATGTCAAATGTCAGTCATTAGTTTAAAAAATGTTCAGTGGAAAATGCGATGTATATTTTTCTGAGCGGAGGTCTGTAGTCAGGACACGGAAGGAAATGACTCTAAAACAGAAATCAAAATAAATAAATAAATAAATAAATAAATAATAATAATAATAATAATAATAATAATAATAATAAAGGTTCTTTCTTGAAAAATTTCAAGTACTATAACAGTAAAACAAAATTAGAGTACACACTGACAGAACAATTAAAGCCAACCGCCCAGACATTGTTATTAAATAAAAAAAGAAGTGCCTCCTTATTGATATGGCAGTCCCTGCTGACTGCAATGTATCTTTGAAGATATTCAAAAAGCTGTCAAGATACAAGGACCTTGAAATAGAAATCTCAATCCATGTTGTAGTTGGATCCCTAGGAATGGTTGGAAAAGATTCCAGTAGACTAAGCGAAGGGATTCCTGGAAGTCCATGCCTCAAGGAGATACAAAAAATTGTTCTGACAAGTACAGCCCAAACAGCTTTCCGAACAGCTTTATCTATGTAATTTTTTTTTTCAGTGGAAAGTGTCATGATGCCATTTCTAAACTTAGGTCCCTGGGTGGGACCCGGAAAGAAATGTGTAAACGCCAGAAACCAAAGAAAATAATAATAATAATAATAATAATAATAATAATAATAATAATAATAATAATAATAATAAACTGGAGATTCGGAATAAACTGGGGCTACCGTGTTTCCATTGATAAACATTTTGAGTTTATTTGAGTCTCCTCGAATCTACAGTCCCTTGTCGTTATCATTGGAGATTGCGTAACAGCAAGTCTCCTAAAATATACAGACTCTTTCTTCGTAAAATTTATGATTCCACGCATTGACCTATTATCAAAAGATGACTAACGGTTATCGTTGGGGATTGACTGATATCAAGTCTCGTCAGATCTCCGTCCCCTTTCTAAGCAACCTACATGACTATCAGATTGCATCCATTTAGTTTGGTTTGGTTTATTTTGTTTTACGGCATATCAACCTTAATGGGATGTTTAATGCCGACAACATTTTTGGGATAGATTCGTATGAATAGAATATGTATTCTTTGGTTTAGATTGGTTTGGTTTATTTTGTTTTACGGCATATCAACCTCAATGGGTTATTTAATGCCAACAACATTTTTTGGATAGATTCTTATAAATAGAATATGCATTTTTGGTTTAGATTGGTTTGGTTTATTTTGTTTTAAGGCATATCAACCTCAATGGGTTATTTAATGACGGCAACTTTTTTAAGATAGATTCGTATGAATAGAATATGTATTCCTTGGTTTAGATTGGTTTGGTTTATTTTCTTTTACGGCATATCAACCTCAATGGGTTATTTAATGACGGCACCTTTTTTAAGATAGATTCGTATGAATAGAATATGTATTCCTTGGTTTAGATTGGTTTGGTTTATTTTCTTTTACGGCATATCAACCTCAATGGGTTATTTATTGCCGACAATATTTATTATTGCTGGTAATATTTTGTTTTGTCAAAAATCTGTTTATGGTAATAGTTTTCCTTCAAAATTGTATTGCTGGTAATATTTTCTTTTCAAACAACTATTTCTGGTAATAGTTAACTTTTTGCCCATAGCTGGGATCCTAACAGGTGCTACCACCCCAGGTCAAGGTGGACCTAGGAACATCAGCAATTAAGAGGGAGTTCCACTCTCCTCAAAACCTCCTGATCAGAGGTCTTGCTGTTGGATGCAGTTTATCGTCTTACCCAGGACACGGATGTAGTTTAACGTCTTTCCCAGGACGTCATATATATATATATATATATATATATATATATATATATATATATATATATATATATATATATATATATATATATGTGTGTGTGTGTGTGTGCATATGTGTTGACCGAGTTGACATTGGTTACAAATGTACACTTAGCGCATAATTATAGCTTTTTACTTTTTGCTGCACATCTCATTAGGAACATAGCTTTAATCCGACGAAAGCATTTTAGAGAAATAAAGGCGTTAGTCAGAATTTTGCCACTTTGTCATTTATCTGCCTAACATTGTTTTGATATATAGAAATTGATATATCATACTTCCGCACTTTGGGTCAAGTGACGTTTTAGACTACTCAACAAACAGTTTTATTCACTGGGCCATAGAACGCAGAATTAGAACAATCTACCGGCGTCGACTAAATAAAGGGTTCAATTCGAAATTCCAACGCGTATTTCGGGAAGAGGGCCGAAACGTCGTGAATAAAGATGAAGACAACGGCACGAATGATGTAAACAGTGTCAATAGTTATTGATGATATTTCTAAACAATTATGGCTATTGGTAAACATTTCCCTTTGTTCAGCGGAATTTTGCTTGACGAGACGATCAGTTCCATTTCGTCCGGTAAAATTGAATTAATTCATTTCGTTACAGATTTGATAGCAAAGAAGACAATTATTCTCACCAATCCTGTTAACTCGTGACAGTGGCAAGGTGAGTTTGTCACGTGATTGTCGACTCCATGTTACTATGCTAGTCAAGAAAAAAAAAAAAAAAAACAAACGTTGTATATAAACAATGCAAAAACAAAAAAGAGAAACGATAAATAAATAAATAAATAAATAACAACACGAAAAAGATAAATAGATAAATAATCATAAACACTAAAAGAAACAATGACATAAGCTAAAAGCATAACGCTTCATGGAGCTGTCGGCTGCTTTCTTCCATTTTGTTTTACCCGCGCAAAACACTCACACAGAAAGCAAATGATTTTCTTCCGAGTGATATGATTAGTGTTCCTTTAACTGTCGCCATATTGTATCGCATCTTTAATGACTGTTCTTTTTTTTCTTCTTTTCGTTTTTTTTTTTCTCCTGCTTTATTATTGCTTTTATCTGTTCAGAGTGTTTTTCTGGTGGGCGGGAAGGAATATAATCGATATGGTAGGTTGTTTGTCTCTGTCAAAGTTTTATGGCTGGTCCCCGAATATATATATATATATATATATATATATATATATATATATATATATATATATATATATATATGTATATATATATATATATATATATATATATAATATATATATATATATATATATATATATATATATATATACATATATATATATATATATATATATATGTGCGTGTGTGTCGCTTGATGTTTCGCTTTATCTGTAAACTGGTATGTTTTGTTGTTGTTGTAGATGTGGTTCTAATTTAGGAGTTGCCATTGAAAGCTTCACAACATCTGCTATATACTGTGGGCTTTCTTCTCATCTCGGCATTGTGATAAGCGCGTTGTGTTTTTTGTTCTAATTCTTTTCCTTTCGTTTCTTGGCCATTTCTTTTAGACGATGTTGTTTACCGTCTAGCAACACAATGTATTATTATTATTATTATTTTATATTCGCTTCATCGTCATAGAGAGTAATAAGGGTAACAAGTCTTCTTAAATCTCGAGCAATCTTCACAATAATATCGTCGCTATAATTCGTTTTGTGGTTTCAATTTTCTCAAATTGATTCCGCCTCGCATTGTCCCAATGTTTCCGCAATACGCTTAAATCTTGTTTTATTTATTTTTTTAAATTATTCCAGCGCAATCAAGACATTAAAATCGCCAAGACCCAAGACGTTAATTAGTGTGAAAGAATAAGAAAAAAGAAAAACTTTATTAAGTAGAGAGAACAAAAAAAAAAGAAGAGGAATCAAGAAGACAGTAGATAACGATTTGCTGCCCAAAAGACCCCCCCACACCCACACACCTATATATATAGGCACGGTGGAGTAATGGATATCGTCTTGGACTGAGGAATCGGAGAGCCGAGTTCGAATTTCAGTCGAATCCATTACATTCACTTACGTGCTAATACCCTTGGGAAAGGTATGAATCCTCTTCTTCTCCCTCCAGCTATGGGTAAAATAGCAGGACAGGCTGGGTTCTATAGCCTTGAATGGCAACTGGTCTAGGAGAAGGACAACTCTGAATTCAAAACCTGCGGAGGGTCGTTTGGGAACCTTGTGGCATTCGGTGCACCAGGTCTCTGTATTCGTCCCTCCAAAAAATGTGGATGGTCCTACACGAGGCCTTCACCACTATAATCAAATCTCATGTCGGGCTGTCGGCTTCCTGGAAACTGATCTGCTTGACCCTCATACGTCGAATGTCGACGGGAGAGTCGACCATATATATATATATATATATATATATGCGGGCGAAGGTACCGGTGGAGACATGACTTAGGAAATTAGCCAAAATAGCGACCGCAGCAATCAGTGGTTGTGGTTACAAGCCTGAAACGAAGGTGATGTAATTTCGTCAAGGCCGGCGAAAACTCCAACTCCTTGCGTAAATCATCAACCTGCCTGCTCTCTTCTGCCTGAGATTGGCAATTGAGAGTAGACCTCGGTAGGCAGTTGACATTCCCAGAGCAGATGACGACATCTTCCCTGCGCCCGGATCTATCGATCTGGTCAATTGTTTCCAGGCAGGTTATAATGTCCGAAATTACGGTATCCTTTGAGGAGAATTAGGAAGAGGCCTTTGAAAAAAAGCTGGAAAAATGATGATCTAGAAATGCAGGTCTAACAAATGGCGGTATAGATTGAAGTCGGATGCTGTGGTTTTGCAGGAAGATCTCTATGCAGAACTCTAAGTCGGCTTGGAGTCAGAGGAGTCAAAAGGAGAAAAGCCATCAGGACTATTTCAGAAGATGCAGAAAATGCCTCAAAATGGCTATGGATTAAAAGATCAGATCCCTGGAGCTCAACGACGGAGATCGGCAGAGTGGACCAACGCTTTGTTCAACAGCTTTAGCAATGGACTGTATATATTACCGTCTATACTCATGTACAAGTCTACTTCATGCCTACTTCATGTATAGTGCAAACCCTGAATCTTTTTGTATTTTTTCAAATAGCTCACGTATAATGCAAGCTCAGATTCTGAGCAATACTAGTAGATCTATCGTGGTCAAATATCGCAGTACTGTTCATCATTCTGGAAATATTTAATAGCAAATAAATAATCTTCATTCTTTTT
>OZ010615.1:32109052-32111552 GCA_963932145.1 Acanthosepion lycidas | reverse complement strand
AGAAGAAGAATGGGTAAATATTGAACAATTGGAAGAGATGGGAGCAGAAAGAAGAAGAAGAAGAAGAAGAAGAAGAAGAAGAAGAAAAAGAAGAAGAAGAAGAAGAAGAATGGATAAATATTGAACAACTGGAAGAGAGGGGAACAGATAGAAGAAGAAGAAGAAGAAGAAAAAGAAGAAGAAGAATAAGAAGAGGAAGAAGAAGATTGAATTAATGAATGAATATTGAACAATTGGAAGAGATGGGAACAGAAAGAAGAAGAAGAAGAAGAAGAAGAAGAAGAAGAAGAAAAGGAAAAGAAGAAGAAGAAGAAGAAGAAGAAGAAGTAGAAGAAGAAGAAGAAGAAGAAAAAGAAGAAGAAGAAGAAGAAGAAGAAGAATGGATAAATATTGAACAACTGGAAGAGATGGGAACAGAAAGAAGAAGAAGAAGAAGAAGAAGAAGAAGAAGAAGAAGAAGAAGAAGAAGAAGAAGAAGAAGAAGAAGAAGAATGGATAAATATTGAACAATTGGAAGAGATGGGAACAGATAGAAGAAGAAGAAGAAGAAGAAGAAGAAGAAGAAGAAGAAGAAGAAGAATGAATGAATGAATAAATGAATGAATGAATGAATATTGAAAAATTGGAAGAGACGTGAACAGATAGAAGAAGAAGAAGAAGAAGAAGAAGAAGAAGAAGAAGAATGAATGAATGAATATTGAAAAATTAGTAGAGATGGGAACAGAAAGAGGAAGAAGAGGAGGAAGACGAAGAAGTAGAAGAAGAAGAAGAAAAAGAAGAAGAAGAAAGAGAATGAATGAATGAATATTGAGAAATTGGAACAGATAGAAGAAGAAGAAGAAGAAGGAGAAGAATGAATGAATGAATGAATATTGAAAAGTTAGAAGATATGGGAACAGATAGAAGAAGAAAATGAAGTAGAAGAAGAAGTATAATGAATGAATGAATGAATGAATATTGAACAATTGGAAGAGACGGGAACAGATAGGATAAAAAGAAGAAGATGAAGAAGAAGAAATAAATATTGAACAATTGGAAGAGATGGGGACAGATAGAAGAAGAAGAAGAAGAAGAAGAAGAAGAATGGATAAATATTGAACAATTGGAAGAGATGGGAACAGATAGAAGAAGAAGAAGAAGAAGAAGAAGAAGAAAAAGAAGAAGAAGAATAAGAAGAAGAAGAAGAAGAAGAAGAATGAATTAATGAATGAATATTGAAAAATTGGAAGAGATGGGAACAGATAGAAGAAGAAGAAGAAGAAATAAATATTGAACAATTGGAAGAGATGGGAACAGATAGAAGAAGAAGAAGAAGAAGAAGAAATAAATATTGAACAATTGGAAGAGATGGGAACAGATAGAAGAAGAAGAAGAAGAAGAAGAAGAAGAAGAAGAAGAAGAAGAAGAAGAAGAAGAATGTATGAATGAATGAATATCGAAAAATTAGTAGAGATCGGAACAGATAGAAGAAGAAGAATATGAAGAAGAAGAAGAATAATATGAAAAAGAAGAAAAGATGAATGAATGAATGAATATGTGATTAACAATTGAAAGATGGGAAAGGAACAGAAAGAAGAAGAAGAAGAAGGTGATGAAGAAGAAGAAGAAGACGATAAAGATGACGAATTACAACATGTAGAAGCTTATAAATGCCTAGGAGTCAGTGAATGAGACGGAAAAAAGCATAACCAAAAGCAGAAGAACAAAATATTATCACCAATAGTGTCTTGAAAAAAAAATTATTACCAGAAATAGATTTTTGCCGAAACAAAATATTAACAGCAATAAAAATTGTCGGCATTAAATAACCCATTGGTATTGATAGGCCGTAAACCAAACCAAACCAAACCAAACATTGGTATGGGTTTCAGATTAGATAAATGTGCAAAAGTAACATTCAAGAAAGGAAGAATTACAGAATCAAACTCAATAGATCGAGATTGTGTCACGAAGATTAGAAAACTGGGACAAGAAGAAGCCTATAAATAGCTAGGTGCCGGCGAAGGAGATGGAATACAGCATATCTAAATAATGAGAAAAGTAAAAAAAAAAAAAGAAAAAAAAGAAAAAGAACGCTACTGGCGTGTATGTCTGGTGTTAAGTACCGAGTCGAATTCACAAAGCAGAATATAGGCCATAAGCACTTAGACTCTCCCTGTGGTGCAATGCGGTTTCAACCTCCTCAATTGGACCATAGCTGACATTAAGGAAATAGTTGTAAAATCGAGAAGGCTTCTAACTTCTCACCGCATATATCATCTTAAGGCTGATGTTGATCGTCTGTATGTGCACAGATCCGTAGGAGACAGAGGATTAGTTCAACTAGAACTGTCTTACAAGACGAAAACAATTGGTGTTCAAAGATACCTGGAAACAGGATGATGATCTACGTCAAAGGACATGAAAGAAATAAGAAATGTTTTTCAATAATAAATGAAGCCAACAAATTCAAAAGAAGAAAGAAAAGAGCATTACAGGGGTGTGTTCTGATACTGAATAG
>OZ010615.1:32086552-32101552 GCA_963932145.1 Acanthosepion lycidas | reverse complement strand
ACAATCGTCATGGCCTCGGGATCGCGTTTAATCAACAGTCACCATCCTATGTGATTGCCCATGGCTGCATTGTTCATAAATCAGCCCCTTCCGACAAGATCTGTTTCTTTCTCTATTAGATCGTATAACGCCACTATTTCTTTGGTGATGATCGGTCATACTGTGCATGGTCCTGGTCTTAGTATTTTGTCAAAATCAGCGCACTCTAAATGCATTTCATTCTTAGTGAATCCTTCTTCGTTGTGTGTCGTGTCCATTCGGAACGTAGGCGATCATGGCTCTCCACAATTTCCTGTGAAACCCTGTTCCGTTACCCATTCACTTAAACTGACTGTATGTTACGCGTTGTTTCTCTCTGTCCCGCTTGCGTTCATTTTGTCCTCTGAGTATCAAATTTTCCAAGCCCCCTTACCTCACTATGTGCTCTAGAACAACTTCGGCAACCTTTTGCTAACAATGTACCAACTTAGGGTTTTAAAATCATTCAGTGTGACAACAGTATACGTATTTTTACACAAGTCAAGGTAAATACACCTGTTCTACAATATATATCTTATATAGTATATATATATATATATATATATATATATATATATTAGCATTTTAAGACATTTTAAATGTTTATGCGTTATTTTTATAGATACAAATATTTAAGTAAATGTACACACACATTTCTCTGTGTGTGTGTATATATATATATATATATATATATATATATATAGCCTGACGTGCTTTTACCGATTGAGCCATAGAGGAGCGTTTCAGTTAGCAAGGTCGATTATACTGTTTTTAAACTACAATTTTTCATGTTTTTTTTCACGTACATTCATATATACTCGATGAGTATCCAAATCTAAACAAATGACGTCACACATTAAAAAATAATTGTCGGGCTTTGTCCATTTCATACAAAGCCCGACAATTATTTTTTAAGACATTTTTATAATCTTTTTATAGATACAAATATTTAAGAAAATGCTCTGTTTATAATAAACAATATTAACAACATTTACCGGCCTGAATGTCCAAGAAATTGTCATAGAAAATATGCATCCTCCGACAGGAATCGAACCTGTATCCTATACGGAAAAGTCAAATAGCCCGACGAGCGTTTCAGTTAGCAAGGTCGATTTTACTGTTTTTAAACTAAAATTATCCACGATTTTCTCTGATACATTCATATGAAATGGACAAAGTCCGACAATTATTTTAAGACATTTCATAATGTGTGACGTCATTTGTTTACATTCGGATACGCATCGAGCCGATATGAATAATTTTCCTCAGTTGTCCTTTCACGGAGTCGCCCCTGAGTGCACTCTGCCCAAAGACAGAGACGCAACTGAGAGATGATAAGCAGACGTGAAATTACTCAAAAAGAATAATTTCAATTTACTCAACACCCCCTCCCCCACGAGGTCAGGTTGTGACACAAGGTCGTCTTAATGTGGGGAGCCCGAGCGCGTGCACCTGGGCAAGGAACAAAAATTCCTCGAGCCCACACAACCGTGGGTTGCGCTGGCCTCGATCCTTCTCTCTAGTGCAATGAGAAGGCTCGGCCTCGGCAGCCGTTTTCCAGGGCTAGGCACCTCTCAGTATAATTTTCCTCAGTTGCGTCCTTTGATGGAGTCGCCCATGAGTGCACTCAGCCGATTTCATATTATTTTATCTATCTATCCAACGAGTTAAAATGTCTTTCGTTTTATATATATATATACATATATATATATATATATATATATATATATATATATATATATAGGAATGTTTTTCACGCATTATATACGGGCTATATAAACGCCATACAGGACGCCATAGCGCTCAATTCTTACGAAAAGCGATTCAAGGGATGCTTAGTGCATCGCTTTTTCGCAAGAATTGAGAGCTATGTCGTCCTGTATGACGTTTATATGGCCGTATATAATGCGTGAAAATATTCCTGTTCTCTGCCTTGCGCCGATAGCCAATGGCTAAGAGTTTCTGACTGATGCCAAATCGGTCTCGATAGCTGCTTGAAGCAATCGGATGTCTATCGCACAGCGAAACAGGAATTCTGTGTTTGACGATATATATATATATATATATATATATATATATATATATATATATATATGAAAACTTCTCCGATTTAACCAGTAGAGAAGACAATATTTATGAATAAAAATGACAATAAGAAAACTAGTAATTGCTGACGGGTTTCGTCCAATGTGGACTTTATCAAAGCAAAATACGAAATGAATTTAATTGAATTTCGTAATTTGCTTTGATAAAGTCCACATTGGACGAAACGCGTCAGCAATTACTAGTTTTCCTACTGTCATTGTTATTCATAAATACATACATACATTATATATATATATATATATATATATATATATATATATATATATATACATTTATATATATATATATATATACCTTATTGGACTGGTCGCTTCAGCTGTTTCCATAGTAATTAATTCTACGAATGAATATGCTTATAAAGCTGCGTAAATTTCAAGATTAGTTATTACAAAAAATTCGCTTGAAGATGAAACAGGGCTTGATGCTTTAATTCAATATAATTTTAAGAATTATTTTGAAGCTTTTGGCTCTTGTTTTTGAAACAATAATTATAATTATTTTGAAAATAATAATTACAATTATAATTTAGGCTCTACTTCTGCATCGAGCACTGTTTTTAAAAAATAAAAACAAAAATACTAAAGAACTTCGGATCATTTACCTAACGGGTTCTTTCCTATTTTTCCATATATTTGCACACACACACACACACACATATATATATATATATATATATATATATATATATATATATATACATACATATGTATATGTATTAGGTTGGTGCAAAAATAATGACGTAATAATGTCGTTTTTGACGTATTTTTAACGCTAAAAAACGACATTATTACGTCATTATTTTTACACCAACGTAATATATATACAATGAAATAATTACGCATAGAATCAATCAGCAATATTAATCAAAATTCGCCAGTAATTGCATTAATATTGCTAATTGATTCAATGTATGATTATCTCTTTATAATATATATATATATATATATATATATATATATATATATATATATATACATACATATGTATATGTATTAGGTTGGTGCAAAAATAATGTCGTTTTTTGACGTTAAAAAATACGTCAAAAAACGACATTATTACGTCATTATTTTTGCACCAACCTAATACATATATATATGTATGTATATATATATATATATATATATATATATATATATATATACATACATGCATACATACATATATATATATATATAGACAGATAGATAGATAGATAGATAGAAAGATAGATAGATAGATAGATTAGAGAAAAAGACATTCGCTCTCCAGTAGTATTTGAATCTGCGTTCACCGAGTTGAAACCATCACTTGATCTGACGTCCATTAGAATAATTCCTCGACGGAGTGCATCCATGGTCAAATAGTTCCTGTAAGCACAATTTTTTTTAATCTAACTTAAAGAAAACAAATTCTAAAGAAGGGCCTGGCTTTTTTATTGAATAATCAGACATATTTTATTAGTGGTTACGCAATTTCTAAAGAGAGGGTTGGATTTTTTTTTTTTTTTTTTTTGAGACAGTATATTTATTTACTTTCGTCTACCGGCCTGAATATTCGAGAAATCTGATTAATCAATATATATATATATATATATATATACATATATATATATATATATATATATATATATATATATATATATATATATATATATATATGTATGAAAAGATAGATACTAATAGACTGATACAAATGTGGAAAAACTGTGATAAATAGATAGATAGATAGATAGATTGATAGATAGATAGATAGATAGATAGATAGATAGATAGATATGAACTGACTGAGATAGATAGATAGATAGATATGAAAAGACTGAGATAGATAGATATGAACAAACTGAAATAGATAGATAGATGTGAACAGACTGAGATAGATAGATAGATAGATGGATGAGCAAGCACACACACACACACACACAGCAGTAGCAGTACCAGCAAGGGCAACAAAAAAATTCTCCTCGAATCACACGTCTAAGCTTTTAATTGCACCATTTTGACGATCATCTTTAAAAGTATCTCATCGTGATGACCAACCTGCACCTACCGACCCCATTAATTAAACTCGCAGGTCATTCGCGTACACTTCATCTCAGCGTCACCCTGCACCGGGAATGAAGATCAAATGGCAGCGAACCGCTCTCACCGTGATAGCTAGTGATACGAATTAAGTCTTGCGACTCTCTTCCACATAAATGGATGAGTTGAATTCTCTTGTTATTCAGTGCAACAGTCCAACCTCGTATCGAATTCAAATGCCGTTTCTGTCGAGAACATGGGACGGCAGTTGCAATGCACTCACAATTCAATGAACATCTTTTTAAACGTTTTTACATCTTTCTTTTCTTTTCTATGCTTTCTTTTCATTTCTTTTCTTTTCTGTCTTTTCTTTTCTTTCTCCTTGCGGACTGAATTCGTTTGTGTATTCACCTGTGTAATTTCATGTGTACATATGTGTATTTTGATTTGAAGGCAGATTTATGTCCGTTTATGACTAAGTATACAGGAACGGCTACTTGATTTTACTATAGAAATACATTAAAAATTATTTTACTATAGAAATACATTAAAAATGATTTTACTATAGAAATACATTAAAAATTATTTTACTATAGAAATACATTAAAAATGATTTTACTATAGAAATACATTAAAATTATTTTACTATAGAAATACATTAAAAATGATTTTACTATAGAAATACATTAGAAATTATTTTACTATAGAATACATTAAAAATGATTTTACTATAGAAATACATTAAAAATTATTTTACTATAGAAATACATTAAAAATGATTTTACTATAGAAATACATTAAAAATTATTTTACTATAGGAATACATTAAAAATGATTTTACTATAGAAATACATTAAAAATTATTTTACTATAGGAATACATTAAAAATTATTTTACTATAGAAATACATTAAAAATGATTTTACTATAGAAATACATTAGAAATTATTTTACTATAGAAATACATTAAAAATGATTTTACTAAAGAAATACATTAAAAATTATTTTACTATAGAAATACATTAAAAATGATTTTACTATAGAAATACATTAGAAATTATTTTACTATAGAAATACATTAAAAATTATTTTACTATAGAAATACATTAAAAATTATTTTACTATAGAAATACATTAAAAATGATTTTACTATAGAAATACATTAGAAATTATTTTACTAAAGGAATGCATTAGAAATGATTTGAATACTAGCTGTTTATGGAACCAGGAATATTATGGCTAGGTTTTATGAAACAAATCCATCCAAACTTTCATTCCCTCTAATGATTCCATATCTAGTGATATAGCAAATACTAAAAGCATCTATAGAAATTCATTGCAAATGATTTTACTATAGGAATGCATTAGAAATCATTTGAATACTAGCTCTTAATGGAACCTGGAATATTATGGCTAGGATTTATGAAACAAATCTATCCAAACTTTCATTCCCTCTAATGATTCCATATCTAGTGATATAGCAAATACTAAAAGCATCTATAGAAATTCATTGGAAATGATTTTACTATAGGAATGCATTAGAAATGATTTGAATACTAGCTCTTTATGGAACCTGGAATATTATGGCTAGGATTTATGAAACAAATCCATCCAAACTTTCATTCCCTCTAATGATTCCATATCTAGTGATATAGCAAATACTAAAAGCATCTATAGAAATTCATTGCAAATGATTTTACTATAGGAATGCATTAGAAATGATTTGAATACTAGCTCTTTATGGAACCTGGAATATTATGGCTAGGATTTATGAAACAAATCCATCCAAACTTTCATTCCCTCTAATGATTCCATATCTAGTGATATAGCAAATACTAAAAGCATCTATAGAAATTCATTGCAAATGATTTTACTATAGGAATGCATTAGAAATCATTTGAATACTAGCTCTTAATGGAACCTGGAATATTATGGCTAGGATTTATGAAACAAATCTATCCAAAATTTCATTCCCTCTAATGATTCCATATCTAGTGATATAGCAAATATTAAAAGCATCTATAGAAATTCATTGGGAATGATTTTACTATAGGAATGCATTAGAAATGATTTGAATACTAGCTCTTTATAGAACCTGGAATATTATGGCTAGGATTTATGAAACAAATCTATCCAAAATTTCATTCCCTCTAATGATTCCATATCTAGTGATATAGCAAATACTAAAAGCATCTATAGAAATTCATTGCAAATGATTTTACTATAGGAATGCATTAGAAATCATTTGAATACTAGCTCTTAATGGAACCTGGAATATTATGGCTAGGATTTATGAAACAAATCTATCCAAAATTTCATTCCCTCTAATGATTCCATATCTAGTGATATAGCAAATATTAAAAGCATCTATAGAAATTCATTGGGAATGATTTTACTATAGGAATGCATTAGAAATGATTTGAATACTAGCTATTTATGGAACCTGGAATATTATGGCTAGGATTTATGAAACAAATCTATCCAAAATTTCATTCCCTCTAATGATTCCATATCTAGTGATATAGCAAATACTAAAAGCATCTATAGAAATTCATTGCAAATGATTTTACTATAGGAATGCATTAGAAATCATTTGAATACTAGCTCTTAATGGAACCTGGAATATTATGGCTAGGATTTATGAAACAAATCTATCCAAAATTTCATTCCCTCTAATGATTCCATATCTAGTGATATAGCAAATATTAAAAGCATCTATAGAAATTCATTGGGAATGATTTTACTATAGGAATGCATTAGAAATGATTTGAATACTAGCTATTTATGGAACCTGGAATATTATGGCTAGGATTTATGAAACAAATCTATCCAAAATTTCATTCCCTCTAATGATTCCATATCTAGTGATATAGCAAATACTAAAAGCATCTATAGAAATTCATTGCAAATGATTTTACTATAGGAATGTATTAGAAATTATTTGAATATTAGCTCTTTATGGTACCTGGAATATTATGGCTAGGATTAATTAAACAAATCCCTGCGAATTTTCATTCCTAGTAATAATTGTTTTCCACTTTGTGGAATTTATCAGAGGGACCCCATCTATATCAAGAGGATGATATGTTTGGATGTGGTGAGGCTGTTTACCATTATTCCAAGGGATAAAATCCTTGCAGTGATTCGAATCCGATTGCCATCAGACCACTTCATACTAATATTCCGATAGACACACTAAACGAATTGATGACGTTCCGTTTACAGACATTCTTCTAACTATAGTCTGAGCTATAGGCTTTGCTATGGGTTCTCCATTGTCACCAGTGATGGCGAACATATACATTGCAATAGTTCAAGGAAATATCTTTAAAAACGGTACTACAGAAGCCAACCATATAGATGAGATACGCATGTTATATCTTCATACTCTCGTCTCATCCAGAAGCTGTACAAATATTCATTGTAAACTCAATAAGACCTTCGATCCTGTTCACAATGGAAGAAGATGATAGCTCTCCCGAAAGTAATAATAACTCGCACAGAGAAAGGTTTCAGAACATCCTTATATTACAAGTCGACCATCATTTCAAATACGTCAAATTCAATACCAACCATCCCCAGAATGAATCATCCAGTGACGAGAACACCGGACAAAAACTCATAAGTGGCATCCCAGACACATACCATAAAGAAATTTCCAACATCATGCATATACAGGGTGTGTCCAAATTATGTTAACACTAATTTGCGAAGAATCATAAAGACGGTACTCGATTTCTTGCCAGGTTCGCTGAAGCTTAGCCTCATCAATGGTGGCAATGGCATCAGTGATCTTTTGCTTTAAATCAGTGATGTCCCGTATCTTTGTTCGATACACAATATCTTTAATATAACCCCATTGAAAGAAGCCCAGGGGAGTGATATCTGATGAACGAAGTGGCCAGGGTATTGGGCCATCCCTTCCAATCCACTGTTCTGGAAGTGTTTCGGGCTTCATTTAAGCGTACCTCTTTCATCAACAGGGTACCTGAAATACACAAATGCAATTTGATTAAAAACTTTAATAACTACTGGGTTAAAATATCTCATCAGTTGCCTTTGTAATATATTATTTCAATTTTGAATAGACTTTATGGATACCCTGTGTATGCGCTATTGGCTTAGGAGTACATTCTCCGACTGACGCCAATATATATATATATATATATATATATATATATATATGTATATATATATATATATGGTGAGTCAAAATTATGTTAACACTAGTATGAGAGGAATCATTTATTCAGAGTTTACTGAACAGTCTTTACCTGTCCACCAGCCCGACTGATACACAAAAACCAACAAACAGTACAATTTGGTGCCTTGACACACAATTCACGGGGAATGTTTGATATTACACTTTTTATTCTGTCTTTGAATTCTTCGAGGTCTCTAACATTTTTTTTTTGCTATACACGCGATCCTTTACCATACCCTATAACCAGAAGTCACAGGTTATCAGAGCAGAGTGGTGTGGGTGGCCCTTGCTTAACGTCCGCTGCGACCTATCCAACGATTTGAGAAACTTTGATCGGGACAAGCGCGAACAGTACGAGCAAAATGCGGCGGTGCACCATCCTGTTATAAATACCCTTCTTGTCTGATTTGTAGAGGTATGTTATCAATAGAAAATTCTTGCAGGATTTGTAAGCAAGCATTTGCAGTCACCGTTGGAGTTGTAAAGAAATATGGACCAATTACAGCCTGTGACTTATGGTTCTGAGGTATGATAAAGGATTGCGTGTATAGCAAAAAAGTTAGAGACATCGAAGAACTCAAAGACAGAATAAAATGTGTAATATCATACATTCCCCATGAATTGTGTGTCAAGGCACTAAATTTTAAACAACGAAATTTATTCAGCTTGTTCAGTTGACCATTGATGACAATTCCAGAAAAAAAGTAACGATAAACAATTTTTTTTTACTATCCTCTGCCAGCCGCAATGATGGAGTAAGCATTATCTCGAACCATGGCCAGTGAGACACGCTGCAAGAGCCATTCCGTTTCGGGAGACTCGTCCCTTAATCGAGACGCAATCGCCCCAATCCTCCGAAGGAACGCCATTGAACGTTTACTCCACTGCCACAGGAGTAAAAAAAATCTATCAACAAGAGAAGAAAATTTAACTATTTTTTTTATTTCTGCGCACCGGTCGACGGACCCCGGCTCAACTGCGGCTCATATTATCGGTCGAAAACGTATCCGCACAGGTCGCATCACAAATCAACGACTTCCCCATTTTAAAGGAGAAAATGGTAATGCCATCCGGCCGCTTTCCATCACCACGGACGAGACCTACGGGTTCGATTTGGGAAGGGAACCCAGCTGCACCCAAACCTCTTCTGATTATGTCGTTTATTGCCAATTTTGGATTGATTAATTTTTTTACTTGAAAATAAGTCCATTTTGAAGTTGATTATTATCATTTTGAAGTTGAAAAGGTATAGAATTGTACTATTGATTGCTGGTTTTTGCGTATCAATCGTGCTAGTGGACAGGTGGAGAGTGTTCAGTAAACTCTGAATAAATGATTCCACTCATACTAGTGTTAGCATAATTTTGACTCACCCTGTATTTCACAATAAAAACAACCCTGCGTAACATCGACGTCTTAAGGTGGAAAAAGGATTGTCAAGGAGGATTGCCATGTTATGTCTGCCTTACGCTAAAGTCTTATCGAAAAGGATTCAAAAGATCTGAGGTTCATAAAACATCATGGAAATATTCAGGAACAGTTTCGCTCTGCAGAGAAATCTCTGCCGAGTAATGCCCAACACTAGTGAAAACCAAGAACTCTGAGTACTCTATATTTTTTTTGCAGTTGTGGCAAGTAATATAAAAGTGAAACAAGCCATCAAATAAAAGTAAGGCTGAAGGAACATCGAAAAGCCGTAGTGAGGGGTAAGACAATGAAATCGGGCATGGCTGATCATATATGGCGGAGAAAACGGTAGTCATCAGTACCTGTGGAAATAATTAAAAATACCAAACAAAGAAGAACCATGGTGGGTTAGACGCCTGAAAGAATAAGCGCATAGGATAGAGGACTTTAGCAGGCCTACCATAGAAATAAATACGATATGAGATTCACTAAGAAAGAAAGAAAGAAAGAAAGAAAGACAGATTACAGTAGGTCTTCAACAGCAGCAAGAGCTTTAATAAAATAGAAGCTTTGGGGAGTGCAATGAAGCATGACAAGCAGCAGAATCACCAATCAGCAGTCAGGTTAGGTTTAAGGCTCCAAGTTCTCCACAGTGAATTGAAGTGGATTTAAGCCTTGCTTAATGAGTTTAGTAACATAGTAATTGTGAGTTCAATTCCCGGACAGGGCGTTGAACTTGAACTCAGTGGAAATGGGGCGAGCAATAACTGAAGATTACTAAAAACAAGAAGTAGATGCGATATCCATAGACATGGGTAGTGGATCGAGAACACTCTACTCCCTTAGATTAAATTCGAAATTCGCTGTACATTAGCCTGATCGACATGCTCCTGATGAAGGCCGGAGGCCGCAACGACCGAAAATTTACGATAATAACAAAAAAAAAAAAAGGATGAGGACAATAGCCTGCATGTAAATAGCGTAAACGCTAGCGATAACTCTCCAATATCCAGTTAGTTCTTTTTAAGATAGATCTCGAGACCCCGTTTCGCGAGGCAGCATTTATTTTCATCGTTCCTTTCTCTGTGAGCGTGCAGCGGACCCTTCCCGGTTCTGGATGCACATGAACGCGAACGGGAATGGGATCCTCAACGTTGGGTGATTTGGGGGCCAGAAGACCGTCGCTAATTTTTCTAGATATCATTTTTTTTCGTTTGTCTTTTCTTGTGATAATGGCTCAGTGGATCGGTTTTCGTGGGCATCTGTAAGTCAGGCTGTATTTCGTTCACCGCTTGTAAGATAGGCTCGGCACATATTTTTGTGATGTCAGCGAACGTTCGTCGCCACTTATCAACGAATAGTCGTTGTCAGTTTCGTAAATACTCGTTGTTGTAGAGACTTTGTAATCGCAGCTACAACTATAGTAAAGCCGTTGAACAATACTGGGGTCACACGCCTTCGAATATCACTAGCACTAATAGTACTTGCTCGATAATACTCGCTCGAATAGTAAACACCGAATAGTGATCAGAATAGTAATCCATATAGTGATCAGTATAGTAGAAATAGTATAGTGAATAGTATAGAGATAGAGGAGAGTGTAGAAAGAATGATCCGTATAGTAACAGAGGATAGAATAGAAATGTTGATCCGTATAATAATAGAGGATAGAATAGAAATGGTGATCCGTATAGTAATAGAGGATAGAATAGAAATGGAGATCCGTATAATAATAGAGGATAGAATAGAAATGGAGATCCGTATAATAATAGAGGATAGAATAGAAATGGAGATCCGTATAGTAACAGAGGATAGAATAGAAATGGTGATCAATTAGACGCCACGCTAATTCCCATATACACGTTTCATTTACCATCACGTTATCTACTGATTCAAAATGAGATTGCCTGTTTGCTCTCTGGTGATCTATGTTCAAACTCCAGTGTCGGCAGCGACACTTTATTCCTATTTAACATATGCAGAGTGTTTATCTCTTATTCCAACATTAAACGCCATTTCTTTTACGTGATTTTTGTAATGCATTATTTTTATTGGTCCCTTCATCGAATTTTTTCATGTCACGTGAGTCATTTTAATCATTTTTTTCGCAGGCTGCACCGTTTGGAATCATCGCAATTTTCCCTTCGCGTTGCTTTTCTGGTTAACTTCTCGCGAGACAACACGAGATTGAATGTCGTGTAATTAATTCATTAAATGTAACTTTGAAAAAAAAAAATGTTAAAAAACAAAGAAAAGAAATTCGAAAACAGGCGTTGAACAAATTGACTGTAGTAATTTGGAGAAGGGTGAGAGCAAAAGCGCAATGCGGGAGCTGAAATTTCTGCAGGATGGGTGGAAAGGGGAGGTGTTGAGCGTTGATCGGATCCTCAGAGTCGATATCGAATTCCCAGATTTGGAGATTGGCAATGTTTTCCTTGCGGTTTTAAGTTTTCATCAATTGAAATCGATATTGAACCAATTATTATGACTGCTCGGATTTCTTCAACAAGACTAACGCAATTTCGAAATATTGGAACAAAAAAAAAAAAAAAAAAGAAAAAAAAAAAGAGAAAGAAACATTTCCAAATATTGAGAAGTCACGCCAGATAAAAATGGCGAAAATCAATTACAAAGACAATGATAAAAGACAAAGAATAAGATTTGCAATGTAATGACGGCTATATGCCCCTTCTCTCTAAGTCAGCAGCAAGGAAAGATAAGATGACGATTTATAACGTTTCACGAATAATCATAGTTAAAGGAGGTATTGTTGAGAGGTGGGGATTTGCAGTAAGGTTCACCCTGTACAAGGCTCGGGGGCCAGTCGAGGTAGAGGTTTTCGTTAACGAGTAGTTTATATAGATAAGCGGGGTTTGGTTTGGTTTGGATTTTGTTTTACGGCACATCAACCTTCAATGGGTCATTTAAACCCGACAACTTTTTTTTCCCTGGTAATATTTTTGTTTTGTCAAAAATCTATTTCTGCTAATATTTTTTTACTCAAAATTGTATAGCTGGTAATATTTTTTTCTCCTAAAAACGTATTACTGGTAATAGTTTTTTTTTTCAAATACGTATTGCTGGTAAAATTTATTTATTTTTTTCAAAAAAGTATTTCTGTTATTAAAACCTATTTTTACACTTTCATAATGCTTTTTAACTCAGTTTCGGGGTTAATTACTTGCCCATAGCTGGGACCCTAGCAAGTGCTACCACCCCGGGTCAGGATGGACCTGGGAACATCAGCAATTAAGAGGTGGCTCTACGCTTCTCAAAGCCTCCTGATCAGAGGCCTTGCTGTTGGACGTAGTTTATCGTCTTACCCTGGACGGAGATAAGAGAGGAAGATAACGATTAGCTCTAGACTTGAACAGGTTAAGATTGTAGCGATCGGGCAAACATCCACTTGGGAGTCAGTTCCACAGGGCAGCGGTTCGCGGAAAGATGCTGCTCGAGTGGAACTTACTTCTCGCCGATGGAATATGGGGGTAATGTCGGTGGTTTGATACTATGTAAGTGGCGTGTCCTAGCCCTAAAGGTTAAACCTGGCAGAACCAAGAAATGTGCTTCATCCGAGTAGCGATAGAGCAGTGAGAGACTCGCAAGAGAGAGACTCGCAAGAGAGAGAGAGAGAGAGAGAGAGGGGCAGACACACCGGAGCGTGAAAAATAATTCTGTACCAACAAGACTCGGAGATGATTTTGAACTCCATAAAGACTGGAAAGTGAGGTCTGGGCAGATACCGCCCGATTATGGCAACAGTGCTAATCTGGCTCTTATAAAGGCAGAGGCTAGCATGAGGAGTCAGGTACTTACTGGAGCGGTACAGGGAGTTGATCTTTTCACCACCATCTTCAGCGATGCATCGTGTATATAAGAGTTCCACTTGAAGTCGGGTGTAAGTATGGGGCCCGATATTCTCTCAAGGCACGGTGACTTCTCCAGGGGACATCCGTTCGCTGTGACTGGCGGTAGTTCCGGGGTCTGATCGGCGGTGATTGAATGCAACTTCCGTTATTACCCATGTATAATACGCATTTTTTTCTAAAAAGTAATAAACAAAATTAGGGCTGCGTATTATGCACAACTACAAAAAAACCTTCAAAAATTGCCGTTTCATCGGCCGATTTCAGTTGCGAAACAGAAACTTTCAACAATTTGACACTTAAATTCGGCAATTGCGACCCCATAAGGATGTCAAATACAATCATATGTACCTAACAATACTTACAAATGTAAAGTAAAATAAGAATTATCATAAAACTAAATTAAAATAATATTGTTCTATCTTTAAAACCATTTCTTGTGAAAAACTATATACAGATCCAGTAGATTGTATAGTTTATCGAACAAAAACAGATTATTGAGTCTGCGCAGTAGACACATTATAGGTATTTCCGTTTCCTTTTAGAATCGTGATTATCGGAGATTTTGATAAATATCTTCAATTACAGATTGAATAAGAGTAGGAAATGCTGGCCGTAATGCAAATGGAGAGGTACAATTTATAAGGTTTGATCACCAAACAAGGGGTGCGTATTATGCGTTAGTAGATGAATTTTCCCACACTTTCAGCAGAATTTTAGAGGTGCGTATTATGGATGAAGGTGTGTTATATATGGGGAATTACGGTAGTTTGCTTTTCGAGGCATTGAATGTAACCAGCTATTTTCTCCTCACTGGAATTAGTGTTAGATCGGAGGTCAGCTGCCTAATCTCTGATTGTCAACAGCTTTAGAGGTGCACCTGTATCTCGCAATATCGGCATAGACGCTTACAAATAATCGCTTTTTTTAGTAAGATGTTGCCTGACTATTTTGCTTGTTGCGTGCGACTGAAGGAGCTTGCGTTTGCTAGCGACAGGGGGTGCTCAGTTGGAGAAAAAAATCAGCATTGTCAAACATGATTTTGAATGCAGATTTGATACAGCATGCGACTTTTTAAAAAAAATTTGTTTTTATTTTATGATTATAAAACACCGAAGCTTCTTGTACTCAGGACGCATGAGAAATCTAAAGAAAAAACGAGAAAACATTTTTTGAAGGTGTGACTTAATATCCCTACTCAGGCTAACGTTTTCTCTTAATATGAAGAGGAAACATGAATCTATTGCTAGATCTGCTGCTAGGAAAGTTGGTTCATTGTATCGAGCGAGACATTTTTTTCGCTCAATTTTCAGTGTAACACGCGCACTCAATTCGTTTTAAAATTTTCCAAAATATTTACATTTATGTGTAACTGTACATGCTCCACTCGAATCTGGCTTGAT
>OZ010615.1:32046552-32076552 GCA_963932145.1 Acanthosepion lycidas | reverse complement strand
ATATATGAATATATATATATATATATATATATGAATATATATATATATATATTTAAATAAATATATATATATATATATATATATATATGAATATATATATGAATATACATATATATACATATTTATATATATATATATATGTATATATATATATATATATATGAATATACATATATATATACATATATATATATATATATATATATATATATATATATATATATATATATATATATATATATATATATTCATTACAGATATGGGGATTGTTTTTTTTTAAATCAGCGATATTAGACGCACATTTTTTTAAAACATAATCTTTTTCCGTGGCACGTATTATTTTATTAATAATATTAGGATTGCTGCAAGTTTCATGATAGACACATTGCCTATTATTTTTCTATGAGTCTAGCTAAATCTGTTCATAGCTATCTATGTATTTTATTCTTCGCATTTTCATTCTTTGTATCATCTGTCTACACCATTCTTTATATCTATCTATCTATCTATCTATCTATCTATCTATCTATCTATCTATCTATATGTCTTTGTTTATGTCTCAGTTTCTTTATATCTATCTATCTATGTATCGATCTATCTATCTATCATAATGTTTTCATTATGATTCTGTCTGTGACTCTTTCTATCTATCTATCTATCTATCTATCTATCTATCTATCTATCTAATCCGTTACAGTATCTCTTTCTCTCTCTCCCTATATCTATCTATCTATCTATCTATCTAATCCGTTACAGTATCTCTTTCTCTCTCTCCCTATATCTATCTATCTATCTATCTATCTATCTATCTATCTATCTATCTATCTATCTATCTATCTATAGGGTGTTATGTGGTATATATATATATATATATATATATATATATATGTGTGTGTGTGTGTGTGTGTGTGTGTGAGTGTATGTATACCTCAAAGAGAACATTTCCTATTCGCACGCCCTTAGACTCAGAAGGATATGTTTCAACAATGAAGAACTAAGTAAAGTCACTAAAAATCTCGAGCAACAGTTCACAAAACGTGGCTATAAACAACACCTAATCAGGGAACAAATAAATAAAGCAATTTCCACACCTAGAGAAGACACCTTAATGTACAAGATTAAAAATAAACCCAGCCGCATCTCTCATGTAACCACTACCAACACCACGCTTCCCCCGCTATCCCAGATAATCAAAAGTCACTGGGAAATGTTACATGTCAAACTAGACATAAAATCTTTGTTTGAGGAACTCAGCCTTCTAGCATATCGTAGGCCTAAGAACCTTAAAGTAATCTTAGGTAGAAACCAAATTTCAGATGATATGGTAAACTGAAATAGACCAAAAATAAAAACAACAGTATTTCCCCAAGCAAGTAACAGCAAAAGGAGCCTATGTTGTAACCACATTAGATATACCAATGCATTCACTAGCTCAGTCACTAAATCTGCTTTCAAAATCAATCATAACTCTAACTGTAGAAGTGCTAACATAATTTACGTATCAGAATGCACACTATGCCCGAAACAATATATCAGAAAATCTGAATGGCCCTTTCACTAGAGAATTAATAATTATCTGAATCAGATCAATTCGGCTCCTCACGAAAGATTATTAACTGTAGAACAACGTTTCTGCTTATAAAAACATGATTTTAAAAGTCATGCAAAATTCACTGTAATTGAAAAAACAGAAATAGACAGAAAAGATAACCTTAGAAAAATACTAGAGGAATATGAAGACAAATGGATTTTGCGCCTTAAAACATTTTTTCCAGATGGGATAAACCACAAATTTAACAACATTGATAGAATTAATATATAAACCCATAAATCAAGCCCTACACAAATTTCTCACCCACACAAGACAGATATTAACAATAAAAAAACAAATGAAAACTACAGATAAAGTTCACTTTCTTCAGAAATAGTCATTCACTCATGTAGTTCATTGCTACTAACAAGCAGGGATATTTTTCTCCTGATGATGGCCATGCTGACCGAAACAAGTTGAGGGACCTAATTGAAATAATAAAACAAAAAAAAAACTTTAATATACAACCCAGTGTGTCTGGAATTTGTTTTTTTTTTAAATATTTTTTTTATTGTTAAAAACATATATAATGGTGTTTCAATAACTTGTAGCGATTCTAAATGAAAATTAATTTTAAGCTTCTAATGGCATTTTTTCTTTTTCTTTCAGATTTGGCGGACATTTCGGATATTATTTTTCACACATAATTGCCGTGACTTAAATAACATGATCCAATGGAGAAATAAATATATTTTTATGAATAACACTGACTTATTTCCTGCTGACTGAGTCTTACCCTTACAAAGGTAAACAATTAAACGAGAGAGGTAATCAGATGCATTCCTTTAGTAAAGAAGTCTCCAATAAATATAGATAGTATTTGCTATATCACTAGATATGGAATCATTAGACGGAATGAAATTTTGGATGGATTTGTTTCATAAATCCCAGCCATAATATTCCAGGTTGAATAACGAGCTAGTATTCAAATCATTTCTAATGCATTCCTATAGTAAAATCATTTGCAATGAATTTCTATAGATGCTTTTAGTATTTGCTATATCACTACATATGGAATCATTAGAGGGAATGAAAGTTTGGATGGATTTGTTTCATAAATCCCAGCCATAATATTCCAGGTTCCATAAAGAGCTAGTATTCAAATCATTTCTAATGCATTCCTATAGTAAAATCATTTGCAATGAATTTCTATAGATGCTTTTAGTATTTGCTATATCACTAGATATGGAATCATTAGAGGGAATGAAAGTTTGGATGGATTTGTTTCATAAATCCTAGCCATAATATTCCAGGTTCCATAAAGAGCTAGTATTCAAATCATTTCTAATGCATTCCTATAGTAAAATCATTTGCAATGAATTTCTATAGATGCTTTTAGTATTTGCTATATCACTAGATATGGAATCATTAGAGGGAATGAAAGTTTGGATGGATTTGTTTCATAAATCCTAGCCATAATATTCCAGGTTCCATAAAGAGCTAGTATTCAAATCATTTCTAATGCATTCCTATAGTAAAATCATTTGCAATGAATTTCTATAGATGCTTTTAGTATTTGCTATATCCCTAGATATGGAATCGTTAGTGGGAATGAAAGTTTGGATGGATTTGTTTCATAAATTCTAGCCATAATATTCCAGGTTCCATAAATAGCTAGTATTCAAATCATTTCTAATGCATTCCTATAGTAAAATCATTTGCAATGAATTTCTATAGATGCTTTTAGTATTTGCTATATCCCTAGATACGGAATCGTTAGTGGGAATGAAAGTTTGGATGGATTTGTTTCATAAATTCCAGCCATAATATTCCAGGTTCCATAAAGAGCTAGTATTGAAATCATTTGTAATGCATTCCTAAATTTTTTGAGGTAATTGTTTAATAAATCTTAGCCATAATATTCCAGTAAATGTAATAAAGAATGTAAGAAGTGATATAATGTGAAGGGGGGCCAACGAATGCGAAGTAAGAACCTACAATGCAGTGAATAAGAGAGAAACAGAGAAAAAGAAAGAAAGATGTGACAGGTATTGATGAAAGGAAAAAAAGTTGCTGGCTTTCTGTTTTAGAATGAAATACAGAAGAAAGAAAAAAGAAAGAGAACTGAAAGAAAGAATACCTATAGAGGAAAGAAAAAAGAAAGAGTAAATGAAAAAAGGAATACATATAGAAAGAAAGAAAAATGAAAGAGAAAATTATTGAAAGAATACTTGTAGAAAGAAAGAAAAAAGTAAGTGAAAGAAAGAATATATATAGAAAGAAAGAAAAAGAAAGAAAAAGAGATAGAAAGCGAAAAAGTATATATATAGAAAGAAAGAAAAAAAAGAAAGAAACAAAGAGAAAATGAAAGAAAGAATCCATATAGAAAGAAAGAAAAAAGAAAGAAAGAAATAACAAAGAAAAAGTGAAAAAAAGAAAACATATATAAAGAAAGAAAAAAAGAAAGACTGTAAGAAAGTGAGAAAAAAAAAGAAAGACCGGACGAAGTAATTTGAAAGAACGAAAAAAAAAAACAAGACAAAACAACAACAAAAAAAAAAAACAGAAATATTTGAAGATAGAAAAATTTGCTGACATAAGTTAAAAGAAAGAGAAAATGAAAGACAAAAAAACAAAAAACAACAACAAAAAAAAAAAAAAAAACAGTGAACGAAAGAAAAGAAAAGAAAGAAAGAAACTGATCGGGATTTGTAACAAGAAGAAAAAAAAAAGAAAGCAACAATGTAAGGAAAGGAAAGAAGTGTAAAAATACTGAATAAAAATTATAATGAAAAAAAAACTGAACTACAAAAAATAAATAAAATAAAATAAAATAAATTAGGAGCCCAAAACTGAACTTCATTTTCTTAAACAAATGTATTATAACGATGGGTGCATAAAATACTGCTGAATTATCACGGGAGAAAAAGTTGCAAATTAAATAAAACAAAATAAAATAAAATTAAAATAAACCAAGAAATGGAATAAAAGTAAGAAAAGAAAAGACATAATCAAATTAAAGTCAGAAAGATGGCGACAGTTCAGAGTAAAGCAAAAGAAACAAAACCGAACACCCCCGCCACACACACACAAACACCCCCCACACACACACACATACACATACACATACATACACACACACACATACACACACACACAAACAAAATAACAATGTAAACAAAAAAATACTAATAATAAAGAAGAAGAAACGAAAACGGACCTGGGTTAATACTATGAAAATGGCGTCTGTCTTGCAAGGTCTGTTATATATCTCAACTTGTTATATTCACAACGAAGACCGGCTTGACAATAATAATGCATCACTCTTATCTATCGTCCAATTCTCTTTTCGTCCATTTCAATTTTTTTTTCTGTCTCTCCCGGTGTCCTTCTCCTTTCACCCACAATCTGTATTCTCTTTTCTTTTCTCTTGATGTCCCTTCTACAATGATAGATGGCGCTGTTAATTTCAAGGCTTCGCTCATTTATTATGATTAGTCCTCATATAATTCCCTTTCCGATTTCTTTTATTGTGTTCTGTTTCATCATTTAAGGTTATAGACGATATTTATATTTAGAGAACGAAAGCAGAACGTTTCCTCCTACCCTTTCTTCTTCTTCTTTTTCCTTTTACTTCTTCTTCTATTTTCTTCTTCTTCTTCTTCTTCTTCTTCTTCTTCTTCTTCTTCTTCTATTTCTTCTTTTCTCTTCTTTTATTTCTTCTTCTTTTATTCTTATTTCTTCCTCTATTTCTTCTTCTTCTTCTTCTGTTTCTACTTCTTCTTCTGTCTTCTTTTTCTATTTTCTTCTTCTTTTTCTTCTATTTCTTCTTCTATTTTTTCTTCTTCCACTTCTATTTCTTACTCTATTTATTCTTCTATTTTCTTCTTCTTTTCCTTCTATTTTTCTTCTTCGTCTTTTTCTTCTATTTCTTCTTCTATTTTTCTTCTTCTTCTTCTGTTTCTTCTATTTTCTTCTTTTCTTCTATTCTTTCTTCTTCTATTTCTTCTTCTTCTATTTCTTCTTCTTTTCCTTCTATTTCTTCTTCTTCTTCTCTTTCTTCTTCTATTTTCTTCTTTTTCTTGTATTTATTCTTGTATTTTTCTTCTATTTTTTCTTCTATTTCTTCTTCTGTTTTCTTTTTCTTCTTCTATTTCTTCTTGTATTTTCCTTTTCTTTTTCTTTTATTTATTCTTTTATTGTTCTTCTTCTTCTATTTCTTCTTCTTCTATTTCTTCTTCTTCTATTTCTTCTTCTTCTTCTACTTCTACTATTTTCTCCTTTTCTTCTATTTTTCTTCTTCTATTTCTTCTTCCATTTTCTTCTTCGTCTTCTAATTCTTCTTCTATTTCTTCTTCAATTTCTTCTTCTTCTTCTTCTTCTTCTATTTTCCTCTTCCTCTTCTATTTCTTCTTTTTCTTCTTCTTCCTCTTCTATTTTCCTCCTCTTCTTCTATTTCTTCTTCTTCTTCTTTCTATTCAATATAGTCTCTTTCCTGGACGATTACTCGCAATCCAGGGTAAAGCAAAGTATTCTGTTTGAGCAAATTCTGATGTTAAGTGCTACTTAAAATATACAGTGTTAATATTTTCTTTATATTGCAAATAGTCTCCTGAAACAGTTCCATATAGTAAAAGTTTCGGAATTTCATGTAAACAGGCACTACCAATGTCTGTTCTGTATGTGTTTTGATCGTAACCAGGCACCCAATTATTATAGGTATTGTCATATTTTTAGCACAGTATTTACTTTATTCGGACTATTGTCCTCATCTTTGTCGCCATATTTATTACAACGTTTCACCCGTTTTGCGCTCCGGCCTTCTTCAGGTGGTTGAAATGTTGAACAGAACCCTTTATTTCACTAACTGGCGTAGAGTGTTCTAGTTCCACGTGCCATGCCTAATGGATGTAAGTTATCAGTTATTTCCTGTTTTCCCATCTCCCTGACCATTCAGGACGTGGACGATCATGGCTCTTGACAACTTTATACACTTGGTAGCTCATAATAAACTTTGGCTTTTCATTGTCTCTCCTAAAGCGTGTTTCCCCATCCATTTATTCAAGCTCGTTCTTCTTCTATGTGTTGTGTCCATTCACGATGTTGACGATCATGACTCTCCACTTCCTGCCCATTTTTACCTTTTAATAAATTTTAACCTTTTATCTCTCCTAAATCTTGTTCTTCAATCCATTTACTCAAGCTTGATCTTCTTCTTCTATATATCATGTTGACGGTCATACTTCTCCCCGACTTCCTGTCTTTTTGTATATTTTAGTAATATTTGTCTTTCTGAGGGATTCAAGCCTTGATGATTTTAGTCTTGTAGGTATTATTATTATTATCATTATTTTTGTATGTTATGTTTCTTGCCTTGTATCCTGTAAAGCCGGGTCCAAACTATGGTCCTTAGGCACTATAGGAGAACTGTCATTTAATTGATAGCACTTTTCTTAAATTATGAGATATTTCTAGGATGGCGATTTTCTGGGCAACTTAGATATTGAGGTTACCTGGAACATTGTTAGTAAAATTGTCCATTATTATTATTATTATTATTATTATTATTTCTTTTGATTTCTGGCGTATACACATTTCTTTCCTCCGGGTCCCGCCCAGAGACCTAAGGTTAGAAATGACATCATGACACTTTCCACTGACAATATATATATATATATATATATATATATATATATATATATATTACATAGATAAAGCCCTCCGTAAAGTGCGGGCTGTACTTGTGAGAACAATTTTTTGTATTTCCTTGAGGCATGGACTTCCAGGAATCCCTTCAACTAGTATACTGGAATCTTTTCCAATCAGTCCAACTACAACAGGGATTGTTGATTATTATTATTATTAATATTATTATTATTAGTTGTAGTAGTAGTAGTATTTGTATATGTTATGTTTCCTACTTTGTATCCTGTAGAGCCGGGTCTAGACTATGGTCCTTAGGCCCTATAGGAGAATTGTCATTTAATCGATAGCACTTTTCTTAGTATATGCGATGTTTCAAATAGGGTGATCTTCTGGGCAACTTGTATGCTGATGTTATCTGGGACACTGCACAATTGTCTCACGAGGCTCAGAACTCAGGCTACTCTTCATAGTCTCCATCTTCATTCACCACATCCTGTTAATCTCAATCTCCAGTTTTTTGTATTTGGCCAATTTATCGATAATTTTCATGGAGGTGTTTCTCTCAGATGGTACTGTCAATAAACATACACTTCCTGAATTTCTTGTCTTTTATGATAATATCAGGTCTGTTGACTTTTATTTCCCTGCAAGTTTGAATTGGCATATCCCAGAGGATAGTTATATCGTTATTTTGGGTAACTGTGTCTGGTTGGTGGTCATACGATCTCTCAGTGGTTTCAATCTTTTTTACAAATACTTTCACCGTAACTACCCCGACGATCTGCTTTCGCTGGTTCTCTACTAGGCTGGTATCTCGCTCTCACCCTTTCACTGTCGAAAGTGTTAAATGTAGCCGTCTCTTCTACTCCAGTAGCTTCATATCTCGCATTTCACGCCTGTGGAACTCCCTCCCCTTTTCCTGTTTCCCTGATAGCTATAATCTCCAACTATTCAAATGTAATGTCAATCAATGTCTCCAGATGTCCTGATCTATCCCCTATCCTTCTCTTCAGCCTTTCCTCTATCACACCTATTTGCTCTCGCTCCAACTCTCTGTAACCCCTTGTGTGCTAGTGGCTTCCCGCCTTGTTTGGGGTGAAATGCTTAATATATATATATATATATATATATATCTTTCAGTACACATATGTGGCTACCATGTTATATCTGTGGGCATATTCATATTTTTTTGCTAGGTTCGGACATCCTGTGATAATATGGTCAACCGTTACATCATATTTTCCGCAGATCCTGCATTTCGGGTTAGTTCCATCCTTGATTAGGTGACAGTGATAGGAACTGGTTGCGAGGCTTTGGCCCTGAGCTGCAATAATTAGGCCTTCTGTCTCAACTATCAATCCTGTTCTTCTCAGCCACTGATATGTTTTCTGTTAGTCCATATCTGCTTCAAGTCAGAAATGGCATCATATTTTCCACTGAACCATTTTAAAATGAACACATATTTTACATAGATAAAGCCCTTCGTAAGGTGTGGGTTGTACTAGTGAGAACATTTTTTGTATTTCTTTAAGGCATGACAACAGAAAAAGCTTCAGTGAGTCTGTTGGAATGTTTTCCAATCAATCCGAGGGCTCCAAATATAACGGGAATTGTTGATGTACTCATATGTCACATTTTTGAGATTTCTATTTCAAGGTTCTTGTATTTTGATAGCTTTTTGAAGAACTTCAAATATACTTTGCAGTCTGCAGGGACTTCCATATAAATAAGGAGGCTTTTTTTTTTCTTTTTGCGGTTTCTAATAACGATATCTGGGCGATTAGCTTTGATTTTTCTGTCTGTGTGTGTATTATGAAGTCCCATAACATTTTTACAGGGTCCGTAATCGGGTTTAGGTGGTATCTATACCAATTTCTTCCTGTTTCCTTTCCGTGGAAGTTGCAGATTTTCTAGTGCGGATATTGGCCCACTTTGTCATCCCAGGTTTTATATTCAGGGAATGTGATGAACCCGAATAGAATTCACAACCTGCTCTCCAAGTTGTCATTCCAGGGCTATATCCTTTACACTACAAAGTTGAAATTTCGTATGAATTTTGTAGAATATTGGTTAGCTTACATGTGGTCTGACACAAGTAGAAAGGTGTAGCCACCAAGACAAACGATATTTATTTATACAATGAGTATAAAATGCGGCACAAGGCCTAAAAGGGGGATGGGGAATGACGGTCTTCATCTGTCTTAAATCTAAACTTAGCTAGTCCCAGACACGGACCCAAACAAACTAACAATAATCCAAACACCAAAACAACACATTCACTCCTACCTTTCTTTCTACTTCCACCATAATGCCTCAAATTCTCTATGAAGTCCTAACTAGTCCCCTTATGTACAAAAATTGTCTGTGGGGGGAGGGTCAATAAAACAACAACTTTTAAAAAGATCCCCAAATGAGTATTTACAATATGACTTAAGTATTTACAATAAAACTAAACAAAACTGTGTTAGTAATAAAACCCCCCACAAACCATAAATGTGGCACCAAAATCAGTTAACTAGACGAAATCAATGCGGGGCTAAGAAAAAATAAGAAAAAACATTCATTCCTCCAAGCATTCACACAGACACACACACATTCATACACAACAACAAATACGAAAAAGCAGTAGCCACCAAGACAAACTGACTTGAATCATTTAATGGAGAGATATATGGGTAAATAATGACCACTCATGCAAATGTATTGGGCAGATCCATTCTAGCAAAATGGACCAACTTGATTGGTGTATTAGGTACTCTCCTATAAAATGAGGTAAAATTAGCTGGCCTGCTTTTCAAGAGGACACAAGAAGGCGACCATGTTAGTAGGTAAGTCACTTGACTTCTACATCTCCCTCCTCTCCCCATTGCGGAGGCATATTGGCCGTTGGGGAGGAATCAGTTCCCTATTGCCGGGCTGATTGTACGAGAGTAGTCGGGATAGCGCCCTGGGAATCCTGGTTCTTGATGGCTGTGATTTAGTAGGGCCCTGGGACGCTAGGTTATTTCGCAATGTAGTGCCACCATTTCCCGACTCTTTGGCAGATTGATGGGGTCTACACATATCTGCAATCGTCGGCTCAGGTGACATAGGCAAGGCGCTTGGTATGGGGGTCTTGATTATGGGCGCTTCAAGTTTTCTGCCACTCTAATTCTATACTGACGGTTGGGAAGCGTCTCTACTATTCGCCCAGCTATGTCCCATCGATGGCTATTTGGGTTTTGAATGGAGACTGCTCATGCAAATGTATTGGGCAGGTCCATTCTAGGAAAATGGAACAACCTAACTGGTGTATTAGGTACTCTCCTATAAAATGAGGTAAAAATTATCTGGTCTGCTTTTCCAAGAGGACACAAGAAGGCAGCTATGTTAGCAGGTAAGTAATTTGACTTCTACAATTTTGACCTTCAACGTTCAATGTCTTGCGAGTTGAAATTCGATGGGTCCGAGCTGGTTATCTGAAAGAATAAAAGTAGAAATGAAAGGAAGAAAATTGTCAGAACGAAATGTAATATAGGAAAAGGAAAATATTAGGTTGGTGCAAAAATAATGTCGTTTTCTCACATAGTAACATATGTGAGAAAACGACATTATTTTTGCACCGACCTAATACATAGAAATTGAAAGGGAATCATAGAAAAAGAAAAGCAAGTAAACAAAGGAATGAAAGAAAAAAATGAGGATATAAAGAATGAAAAAAAAAAAAGGGAAAAGAAAAATAAGTAAAGAAGAAAGGAAAGAGAAAATGAAGGAAATTGAAAATGAAAACAGAGAAGGAAATAGAATTTAAAAAAAAAAATAGGATATAAATTAAATAAAAAAAAGGGAAAAATGTCAAAAAAAAAAAAAACAACATACAAATTGGAAAAGAGAAAGAGAAACAAATGAAGGAAATGAAAATAAAGAGAAAACAAAAAGGAAAAGAAAAAATAAATAAGGAGAGACGTAAAGAAGAAAAGGAATATAAACTAACAAAAGAAAGAAAGAAACGTATTAAAGAAAGAAGAAAAGGAATACAAAAAAAGAAAAGAAAAAGAAAAAAAGAAACGGAACAAGAAAGAGTGAAAAGAAATATAAAATAGAAAGAAAAAGCCAATAAGAATAAAGATAAAGAAAGGAACGTATTAAAAAAAGTGAGAAAAATGCAAAGGAAAAAGAAAGAAAGAAGGAAAGAAAGAAGGAAAGAAAGGAGGAAAGAAAGAAAGAAAGAAAGAAAGAAGGAAAGAAGGAAAGAAAGACAGAAAGAAGCCG
The DNA here is from genome assembly GCA_963932145.1 of Acanthosepion lycidas. Taxonomy (NCBI): domain Eukaryota; kingdom Metazoa; phylum Mollusca; class Cephalopoda; order Sepiida; family Sepiidae; genus Acanthosepion; species Acanthosepion lycidas. Next base: position 32,065,124 of record OZ010615.1, on the reverse strand, counting down.
AAAGTTAAGCGAGAGAAAACTTGAAAAAACGTAATGAAAAAGACATGTAATTGAATATTAAGTTGAAAGGGATGTCGAAAAAGAAGAGGTGTAGAATATTTCCTTTTAATCCTATTAAAATGCTCAAGTTGGCGTAAACGTAAGTAATTAGCCATCGTTGCTAATTTCCTTCGTTTGTCCAAAGTCGGGTTTCTCTCTAAATAACATTGACGGATTTCACATTTAATTAATGCCTCGCTGATGACATGGCGACGAAAATTGAATAAGATTCTTTGTAGTATAATCAGTCAAAGCTTTTCACTAAACACAAATAATGAGATTGCACTAAATTTCTCATTGATTGACAAATACATCTTTCTCCTCATCAGTATATCGAAAATACAACATATACACGAAAGCGAGCGCGTGCACGCACACACTCAATATATATATATATATATATATATATATATATATATATATATATATATATATATAAGTGTGTGTGTGTATGTAAAAGTGTAAATTGAAATCAGCACCCAAAGGCGACAGTCTGTTTCATGCTGAACGCAATCGTTATGGAATATGGCTTGGCGATTGCGTATGTAAAACACTGTCGCCTTTGGACGATGACTTCAATGTCCACTTTTATGTTTACATACATTCTATCCTTGATATTGATCACTCTAACCCATATATATATATATATATATATATATATATATATATATATATATATATATATATATATATATATATATAGTTTATGCAAAACTAGGTAATCCGTATGGGTAGACCCAAGGTGGATGATATTCAGAGAGCTCAATGTAAATTCAGCGCAAATATGTTTGAATGATCCAGAGCTCTTTAAAAGGGCTGTGGGGAAATAATTAATTACATGGAACCTTAAAGTGGTCTGTCTTTATTCAAATATATATATATATATATATATATATATATATATATATATATATATATATATATATATATATATATATATAACCGAACGCTCCTTCGTGGTAAAGACACGTCAAGCTAAATGACGGTGGAATAAATACAAATAACCAACAAATACTATTCTTAAAAGATTGCTCAATACAGAGTAGAGCAAATATAACTCTACATTCAACACCATCACTTGATAAGACACCAGAAGTGTTGAAACAAAATGGCTATTTTTGTAGTGATTTTATAACATATTTATTTTATAATTTTCGAATAGATAATTCTCTTTCTCTCTCTCTCTCTCTCTCTCTCTTTCTCTCTCTGTATATATATATATATATATATATATATATATATGATAATATATTATAATTGTTTTTTAATATATATATATTATCATCTCAGCGCCGAAATCCCTGTTTCAAAATTGAAACTTTAATTCAAATTCAATCATAAAAATTCAACTTAAAATACAAACTTCCATTATCAAACGATGCTAAGAATAACTTTTTAGAAATTGATTTACTTAATTTTTAAGTCCAGACAAATTTGATATTTTGAGATGTTTGGGTTAAGAAAAATTGAATCTTAATTCAATTTTAGGGGTGTTAAGACTTAACTTATTTAAAAAAACTCATGTAACTAATGTATTTTAGCTATCAAACTCTGAATTATAAATCTCATTGTACTTTCCTATTATTTTAATATATATATATTTGATAATATATATCTACATCTATATCTATATATATCTATATATCTATATATATATATATATATATATATATATATGTGTGTGTGTGTGTGTGTGTGTGTATGTATTAATCCCTTGAGTGCTTAGTCTTGGAGTGGGTAGAATGGGGATCAACGTGTTTTAGCGGACTCTGCAGTTTTCAATCTGCTTGTCTGAATCATCTTCAAGAAGCGAGAGCAAGATCTAAAAGGTCAGCCAATCTCATAATCCTCACACTTGCTCCATATGTGGCCTCCTTTGTAAATCACTAGCGGGTCTTAAATGACACTTAGGATTATCGCAGAAAATTTCATAACTGAATCAACTAAACTGTGAGATCCTCATACGTCGAAACCGACTGGAGAGTCCATTATTATTATTATTATTATTATTATTATTATTATTATATATATATGAAATGGATTAAATCCGACATATTGCCATTTTTAATTTATTTTGTTTAAACGATGGATAATCATATTCAAGTAGAAATTGTTTTTTTTTTTTATTTTTTTTTATATCCATCTACCGGCCTGAATATTCGAGAAATCCAGTCAGAAAAATATGTAAAGGACGTAAATTTTTCTGACTCTCTGTAACCGCCCCAGCCCCCGCCTTCGTAGCAGTGGCATTCCCGTCTTCGTTAAATGATTATATATATATATATATATATATATATATATATATATATATATATATATGTGTGTGTGTGTTTGTGTGTGTGTATAAAGAAAGATAGATAGATGGAGAGAAAGTGAGAGATAAAACGAGAGAGACGAAGATACATATATATATATAGAGAGAGAGAGACAGAAAAGAGTTGATAGTAAGCGACAGAGAAAGACAGACAGGTAGCTACATAAATAGATATGAACAGATTGAAATTGATAGATAGATAGATAGACAGACAGATAGAAGAGATTGGTGGATAGATACTAACAGACTGAGATAGATAGACATAAACAGATTGAAATACATATGAACACATTGAAATATATATGAACAGACTGAGATAGATAGATAGATAGATAGATAGATAGATTGATAGATTGAGAGAAAGTGAGAGATAAAAGAGAGAGAGAAAGAAAGAGAGGCATATATAGAGAGAGAGACAAGAAGAAGGTGACAGTAAGAAACAGAAAAAGACAAATAGATACGTAGCTAAATAGGTAGATAGATAGACATACACAGATAGATAGATAGATAGATATGAACAGACCGAGATAGATAGATAGATAGCTCAAAGGGACAGATAGATAGATAGATAGCGAGAAGACAGATAGATATGAACAGATTGAAACAAACAAATATATGTCCAAACATTTTTTGCGTTGGCGTCCTCTCCTACGTCCACCTTCAACGATGCCTTGCATGATGTTCTTGCAAAGGCTGTTGTGCCTTTTAATATGTTCAAACCACGCCATTTTTCTCCGTTTCACAGTGGTGGCCTATAAAACTTTAAGACTCATTGGTTTTATGTTCCCAATAGAAGATGCCAAATAAGTTTTCTCATGCATTTGTTCTCAAACGCTTGGCTCCTACTCTTTGTATCTCCCAACAGTGTCCACGTTTCACATCCATATACGAGAATGGAGACTACCCGCGATTTGTACACTCTGTACTTTGTTTCAAAGTTGATTTTGCTTGTTCATACTTTTGTCAATTTCGCCATCGAAAGAATTAATTTAGATTTCAAATATTTTAAAATTGTCCGTAGTGTCTATTGTCCCAAGTGCTTTCGGTCACATCTTTAGCCATTTTGAAGCGGTTTGCTATTAACTGTTAGCAATTTCTTATCACGGTTGTCTTTAATGTGTAATATATATATATATATATATATATATATATATATATATATATATATATAGTCTCGATATATTTAACATCGAAAAACACGAGAAAATCTCCACTCTTTGCCTGGTGCAGGTCGCGAGACAGGAAACCCGTGTAGCAAAATTATCTAAAATAAAGCATAATATATTTAAAAAAAAAACGCATTACAACCAAAAACGTTTGCAGTTTCTCTCTTCTTTTATATATATATATATATGTATATACAGTGTAACCCGGATATAAGAGAAACCCGCATATAAGAGAGATTTTCTCTGGTCCCAAATTATTCCCATACTTACCTAAACAAAATAGACCAAACCCGGATATAAGAGACATAAGAGACTTCTTCTCCGGTCCCGACAACTCTCTTATATCCTGGTTACACCGTATATATATATATATATATATATATATATATATATATTTATGGTGTCAGATAAGGAGAGTATAGTGGCCAGGTCGACAGTCCGCCGCGACCTATCCAACGATTTGGGAAACTTTGATCGGGACAAGCGCGAACAGTACGAGCAAAAGCGGCGGTGCACCATCCTGTTGTAAATACCCTTCTTGTCTGATATGTAGAGGTATGTTATCAATGGCAAACTCTTGCAGTATTTGTAAATAAGCATTTGCGAATTTAGATAATTTTGACTCATCCTCTCATACTAGTGTAAACATAATTTGGATTCACCGTGTGTATATATATATATATATATATATATATATATATATATATATATATATATATGGTATCCATAAAGTCTATTCAAAATTGAAATAATATATTACAAAGGCAACTGATGAGATATTTTAACCCAATAGTTATTAAAGTTTTTAATCAAATTGCATTTGTGCATTTCAGGTACCCTGTTGATAAAAGAGGTACGCTTAAATGAAGCCCGAAACACTTCCAGAACAGTGGATTGGAAGGGATGGCCCAATGACCTGGCCACTTCGTTCATAAGATATCACTCCCCTGGACTTCTTTCAATGGGGTTATATTAAAGATATTGTGTATCGAACAAAGATACGGGACATCACTGATTTAAAGCAAAAGATCACTGATGCCATTGCCGCCATTGATGAGGCTAAGCTTCAGCGAACCTGGCAAGAAATCGAGTACCGTCTTTATGATTCTTCGCAAATTAGTGTTAACATAATTTGGACACACCCTGTATATGCATGATGATGGAGATTTCTTTATGGTATGTGTCTGGGATGCCACTTATGAGTTTTTGTCCGGTGTTCTCGTCACTGGATGATTCATTCTGGGGATGGTTGGTATTGAATTTGACGTATTTGAAATGATGGTCGACTTGTAATATAAGGATGTTCTGAAACCTTTCTCTGTGCGAGTTATTATTACTTCCGGGAAAGCTATCATTTTCTTCTTCCATTGTGAACAGGATCGAAGGTCTTATTGAGTTTACACTGAATATTTGTACAGCTTCTGGATGAGGCCAGAGTATGAAGATCTGCGTACATATATATATATATATATATATATATATATATATATATATATATATATATATAGAGAGAGAGAGAGAGAGAGAGAGAGAGAGAGGAGAGGGAGAGAAAGAGAGAGAAACAATTTAAGTTTAGGGCATTCTAACCGTTCTTCAAATAAAAGCAAAAGGCAGTGGATTGTCATGAATAAATATCTCCAAACCACCTAAACATTGAGCGACATGGAAGCAATTTAATGTCTACTCTAACACTAAATGCACATTTACACATCCAGCAGCTGTAACGTGTCCACACAGTTCCATCGAAAAGACCCCTGGAAATGTCAACAGGATAATGTTTTGTTTTCTTCCTCCATGACAACGCAAGGCAGAGCACAGTAGGTTGAAACCGAAAGAATTTTGAATCTCTGTTGGTACCTCCCATCCGACATCTGATCTTGCACCAACTAATTATTACCTCTTTGCATCTCTGCGAAACGAAAATACGCAAAAGGGAAAGCTTTATCTAATGAGGTCGAATTCAAGAGTTAGTCGAAAACATTTCCACATCAATACTTGATAGATAGATAGATAGATAGATATGAACAGACTGAGATAGATAGATAGATAGATAGATAGATATGAACAGACTGAGATAGATAGATAGATAGATAGATAGATAGATAGATAGATATGAACAGACTGAGATAGATAGATAGATAGATAGATAGATAGATATGAACAGACTGAGATAGATAGATAGATAGATAGATAGATATGAACAGACTGAGATAGATAGATGGATAGACAGACAGATAGATAGATAATGTAAAGAATGAAATAAGAGAAAGAGAATGTAAACGATGAGAGAGAGAGATAATGTAAAGAATGAAATAGATAAATTATATATATATATATATATATATATATATATATATATATATATATATATAGAGAGAGAGAGAGAGAGATAGATAGATAGAGAGGAAATCACTGTGATAGTTTGATAGATAATATAAAGAATGGAATAAGAGAAAGAGAATGTAAACGATGAGAGAGAGAGAGATAATGTAAAGAATGAAATAGATAAATTATATATATATATATATATATATATAGAGAGAGAGAGAGAGAGAGAAAGAAAGATAGATAGATAGAGAGGAAATCACTGTGATAGTTTGATAGATAATATAAAGAATTAGACAGATAGATAGATAGATAGATAGATAGATAAATAAAAAGATAAATATATAGATAGATAGATATGAACAGACTGGGATATGAATAGACTGAGATATCTAGCTAGCTATCAAGATAGATATGAACAGACAAGGATAGATAGAGAGATAGATAGATGAGAAATTACTGTGATAGTTCAAAAGATAGTTAAATAATATAAAGAATGAATGTTGTAACCAAGTAAATGGTTAAGTAATAAAAAAAAAAAAACAGGTTTTCAGATATATCGTATATTAAACATTAAGGACATCATAAGAGTATTATACGACGAGCGAGAGTTTGTCGAATGAATTAGCGATCAATCTATTCACAATTCGCCGAACTTTCTCTCCTACTTATCTTATAGTAGGCGGAAGAGTCTAGCATATACTCTTAAGAGGGAGGATACCACAACAAAATAGATAGTTCGATAGATAGATAGGAAATTACTGTGATAGTTCGATAGATAGATAATATAAAGAATTAGATAGATAGATAGATAGATAGATAGATAGATAGATAGATAGATAGATAGATAGATTGTGTAAAGAATGAAATGAGACAGATAATGTAAAGAGTGAGAGAGAGTGAGAGAGATAATATACAGAATGAAATAGATAGACAGATATGAACAGAGATATATAATATAAAAAAATTATACATACACACACAAACACACACATATAGATAGATAGATAGATAGATAGATAGATAGCTACATATAAATAATAATATAGATAGATAGATAGATAGATAGATAGATAGATAGATAGTGTAACCAATGAAATAAGAGATAGATAATGTACGATAAGAAAGATAGGTAAAAGTAAAGAGTAAAGTATGAGATAGATAGATATGAACATACGGCAACAGATAGATAGATAGATAGATAGATAGATAGATAGATAGATAGATAGATAGATATGATCAGCCAGTGATAGATAGATAGATAGATAGATAGATAGATAGATAGATAGATAGATAGATATGAACGTACGGAAACAGATAGATAGATAGATAGATAGATAGATAGATAGATAGATAGATATGATCAGCCAGTGATAGATAGATAGATGGATAGATATGAACGTACGGCAACAGATAGATAGATAGATAGATAGATAGATAGATAGATAGATAGATAGATAATGATCAGCCAGTGATAGATAGATGGATAGATAGATATGAACGTACGGCAACAGATAGATAGATAGATAGATAGATAGATAGATAGATAATGATCAGCCAGTGATAGATAGATAGATGGATAGATAGATATGAACGTACGGCAACAGATAGATAGATAGATAGATAGATAGATAGATAGATAGATAGATAGATAGATATGATCAGCCAGTGATAGATAGATAGATAGATAGATAGATAGATAGATAGATAGATAGATAGATAGATAGATAGATATGAACGTACGGCAACATATAGATAGATATATAGATAATTAGATAGATAGATAGATAGATAGATAGATAGATAGATAGATAGATAGATAGATACTGTAAAGAATTAAATAGATAAGTTGACATTCAAGAGTTAGTCGGAAACATTTCCTCATCAAAACCTGTGGAATTTTACTTGAACAGTATCGAAGAGCTGTCTGGTAAGTGGTAAAAACTTATTGCAATAATAATAATAATAATAATAATAATAATAATAATAATAATAGATAAATAAATAAATAAAAAGTACTGAATATAGAATTGAACGAAATGGTGCCATACATTTTTTTCAGAATAAAAGTGATAAATAAAAACCGAAATATTTATGACTCAACCTTATACGAAAATTGCCCAATTTGAAATTTAGTCGCGTTAGGAGTTCAAAAGTATTGCCCTATATTACAAGTATCGCAATTCAAAATTTATTAGCGCTGGCTTTCAATTGTTGCCGATAACATCCCGAGTATCAACATTTTAAATTTAATAATGCTGAGATTTCAAAATGGAATCAAATGTTAAAGTACTGACATTTAAAATTTTATAGCGCCGGGATTTCAAAAGCAGCTATAAAATCGACAACTTCAATTTCAAAAGAGTTTATGAAAATATACGAGAATTTGCTGTAAGTTTCCCCTTTGTATTCCTTTGAAAAAAATAATAATAGTGACTAAATGGACAATTATAGGGAGTTTTGTGAAATCCCTTCCTCACCATCTCTGCAATAATTCAAACTTCCCTTTATATATATATATATATATATATATATATATATATATATATATGTAGAAATATACTCTTAAGATGTGTTATATTTATAGGATAAAGTGCTCAATACCAGAGATAGAGCGTGTGTAAATATAAAAGTGAACATAGAAGTCAACACTTAGAGTTGACAGTCTGTTTCATGCTGGATGCAATCGTCAGGCCATGCGTATTTTTCAATAGAACATATTTAAAATATTCTTCTATTATTTTCCTGTTATTTAAGTAACTTAAAACATAAGTCCATTCTTATGATAAAAATTGGCAGAATTGTACATCTACAGTGTAAAAAACAAAGGCAAAAACATACATAGTGCTTGGGCTTTGTTCTTTGTTAGGGGCTGCAGCTGGGGTCTTAAAAGTGGCTTATGCAAAGTCTGGGGGCATTATCACAGTTCTGTTTTTAGAAAATGTTTTAAACTTTATAATTTATGTCTTGTTACACATAATTTGTACAGTATTTTCAATGGTTGTATCGATCTATGCATAATTAAAAATGGTTATTGTACGTATGAAAGAAAATTTACGCTAAGTGTATGGTCACTGATACTATTTTTCAAAAGTGTTTTAAAAAGGGTCTGAAATGTTTCTTTAGTGTTTTGGATGAATGTTTAACGCCTATTGGGTTTTAACAATCAAAATAGGTACTTATAAGCACCTTTTAGTGGGGGTTACAAGTATTCGCGGATTCTAACTAACCAGTTCTGGTCCTTACACCCCGCGAACACGGGGGTCTACTATATATATATACACACACACGCACACACACATATATATATATATATGAATGTGAATAGTTTGATAGATAGTTTAATGTGAATAGATAGATAGCCAGATATATATGTACAGGTTCGATAAATCGATAGATAGATCTAAACATGTACAGCATTCTGATATTCTGGGTTGCATTAGTATAAAAATGTGCTTTAGGCTGTGTTATATTTGTACGAAGATAAAGTATCACTTTTCCTTCCTGTCTGTTTCTTTCCATATTTTCAGATTTGGAAATGCTATCACAGAACATCGACAACAGTCACCTGTGTTAAACATTCAACTGTTTTAGCCACCGAGTAGGTCAATTGATCGATGGTTGGAGAAACATTTCCAAGTTCACACTGCCAAGAAGAAGACTAGTTTGGGTTCTTTGTTTAATTCTATGTCTTTTTTTTAAAAATTCCGAGTCAATACTACAGATTGCCCAGTGAAAAGGCCTTTCATTTCGTTCAGTCTCCACTCGAAATCCCAACTCGAAATGTCTACATGAAGTCTCCACTCGAAATCTCCACACGAAATCTCCACACGAAATCTCCACTCGAAACTCCACTCGAAATCCCCACTCGAAATCGCCACTCGAAATCGCCACACGAAATCGCCACTCGAATCTCCACTTTACTTAATTGCTGGTTGGTACCTAATTATATATATATATATATATATATATATATATATATATATATATATATATATATATATATATATATATATATATATATATATAAGGTTAATGTATGTATATATAAATAAAAAGAAAGAAGAGTAAGATATATAATCCGGTGATCTTATTGATATTTTTTATTACTATTTTTACAAAACAGGGTTCAGTGTAAATTTACAGAGCATAAATATTATAAATTAACTGATTTAAAATATGTTTTTTCGCCCCACATTAATAACCGTGTTTTAAAATCTGAAGCTAAAAATTTTAATTTAATTAATTAAATTAAAAGTATTAGTTCCGTTTTATCTTCAAGCGAATATTGGAATAACTAATTTTTAAATTTATTTAGTTTTAAACGCACATATAAATTCATAATTTCCTGCTTCCAAGGAATACATAGAAATCCAATCATTCAGACAGGGGCGGTAGTGTGTTCATTTTTATTAACTATTGTTGTATCAATTATGAGTTACGTTCGAAAAAGAGTTTAAGTTTAGGGAGGGTAGTGGTGTATTTTTCAACAAATTCTGACATCCCTTAAATGCTTTTAATTTAATTATATAATTAAATTTGAAGTTTTTAGCTTCAGATTTTGAAACATGTTTTTTTTCTGTGTAGCGAAAAAATATTTTAAATCATTTAATTTATAATATATATAAGGTTAATGGTCAGAGTTGAATCCTACCAAGAAAGAGTAGTATTAAAAAGTGCTCAATACACATGTGATGAAAAATAATATAAAAAAAATAATGTGTAGCGGGTTTAACTTTAAAAATTAGGAGATGAGATGAATACGCTACCTTGGTTTCAAACGTACGGTACCCTTGAAATCAAGGTATCGGATTCAATTGAACTTATAATTCTTAAAGTACATATATATATATATATATATATATATATATATATATATATATATATATATATATATATATATCGGACTTTGTGTATTTCATCATATATGTATGCACGTTTCTGCTTTTTCCACGGTTTCTCTAACCATCAACAATCTCTCTTTATCTCTGTGTCTTTCCATCCCACTTTCCCGCCCTTGATACTTTGCTGACCTCCCTTATCCATTGCCCCGTACCCCATCTCTCTCTCTCTCTTTCTCCACCTCATTGTCTTTTTCTACTCTAATTCTCTCTCTTCCCAACACTCGCTCTTTCCCCAACTATCGCTTTTCTTCTACCTCTCTCTTGCTTGTTTTCTCTCTCTCTCTTAACATTTTTCTCTCTCTCTTCACTTCTTTGTCTCTTTCCTCTTATCATCTTTTTCATCGTCTCTCTTTCTATTCTCGCTTCTCTCTCGCTCTTCCTGTTTATTCCCTTTTTACGCCCTTGTTTTCCCTATTTCCCCTTCCGTTTCTCTCAGGAAACCTGGTCTCTCTTTCATGTTAACGTGTATGTGTGTGTGTGTGTGTGTGTGTGTGTATGTATGTGCGTGCGTGTTCACGCATGCGCGCTAGTTCATTATAGCTCCACAAGGTTAATATTCTGTTTTTTTTGTATCAGTAAATCATTATTAGCTTAAAAACATCTTACTGTCTAAAGATACTTTCTGAGTTTAAATAACCTAAAACATGTTGATATCCATCAACCAACCAACCAACCAACCAATCAACCAATCAACCAATAAAGAAATCAATCAACCAATCGACTAATAAATTAACCAACCAACCAACCAACCAACCAATTAACAAATCAATCAACCAATCGACCAATAAATTAACCAACCAACCAACCAACCAACCAACCAAACAACCAACCAAACAACCAACCAATGAAAGATCAATCAACCAATCGACCAATAAATTAACCAACCAAACAACCAACCAATCAACCAACCAACGAAACAATCAACCAACCAATCAACCAATGAACAAATCAAGCAAATAGTCGACCAATAAATTAACCAACCAACCAACCAGCAAACCAACCAAGCAACCAACCAAAGAACAAATCAATCAACCAATCGGACAATAAAGTAACCAACCAACCAACCAATCTACTAATGAACAAATCAATCAACCAATCGACCAATAAATTCACCAACCAACCAACCAACTAATCAACGAAGAAACCACCCAATCAACCAACTAACCAACCAATAAACGAATCAATCAATCAACCAAAGAATAAACTAATTAAAAACCAATCAATCAGCCAAGCAAGCAACCAGTTAGCCAATCAATTAATCAATAAATGAACCAACAAATGAACCAGTCAATCTGAAAAATCAATCAACCAATTAACCAATCAACCGCCGAATCAATCAATCAACGTATAAACCAAACAATCAATAAATCAAACAACCAATCAGCCAACAATTAAGCAACCAATCAGCCAACCACGGAAATAATGAACCAATCAATCAAGTAAACAACTAATCAACCAATGAATCAATTAATAATTTAACCAACTAGTCAACCAATCGATCAACCAATCAATCAAGCAATCAGCCAATCAACAAACAAACCAATCAACTAATCAACCAATCAATCAACCAAAAATCGACCACCAATGAAATTGTCAATCAACCAACAAACAACAAATCAACTAACCAACCAACCAAATAACCAATCAATCAATTTATCAATTAATAAATCAACAACTAATCAAACAATTAATCAACCACCCAGTCAGCTAATCAACCAATAAATCAATCCATAAATCAATGAAGCAATCAATCAACCAACCAATGAAACAATTAATCAAACAAACAACCAGTCAATGAAACAATCAAACAAGCAATCGATGCATATTGCCGAACTAGAGTAATGCTTTCTTCTTCACTGGGTTAGTTTCTCTACTTGTTAAACCTCGTTCTTTTCGAATATTAATAATAATCTTTTAGACTATCTACGATAGCAGTTACACACCAGTTATTACAATAGTACAACAAAACATACACCTTGAAAATGACTAATAATTTATTCGAAAGCGTTTGGAGTAAACAGACTTTTGGGCAATTTTGACATTTGTTACTCCCAGAAAATAAATCACTTTTATCTATTCAGGATTATCATAATAAAAATAATGAACAAATTATATATATACATACATACATACATATATATATATATATATATATACGGAAATTGGTGTTTCAGTGTTACGTGGCCGTAAGCCTATATGTATATATATATATATATATATATATGGGCGTACGGCCACACACACACACACACACACACACACACGCACGCACACACACACACACATATATATATATATATATATATATATATATATATATATATATGTGTGTGTGTGTGTGTGTGTATAAGCTAGCTTCCGTGACGATCCGTTTAGGTGAAACCTAGGTAGGTTTACCTGGCTCCTTAGGATTATCTTAGGTTTTGCTCTATTTCGTGTATCGAGCACTTTACATACTTGCCTTTTACTCACGTTGGAGGTTTTTTCTTTGGACTTTGAGTTTGAACTCTGGACGATTGTTTTCGCCTTAGTTTAATGTTCGAGGTTCTTTCTTTTTTTATTCCGCATTTTTCCTTGGGTACCAGTTTGTTCTACTGAAAGTTAAGCTGTTGGAGGTTTTTCCAAACGAGTACCACCTTTATATATATATATATATATATATATATATATATATGCTTACGCCCACATCGCACTGAAACACCAGTTCCCGTACGATCAATTTAAAATAAAATAAATAACCTACAAAATTTATTGCTAATCGCTTGTCTTCCATCATCATGTAGTGAACATAATCCTTTTTTTTTCCATGGGGGGGGGTGCTGTTGTAGAACGTCTAGAGCTTGGCTTGGGTCAGGATCAAATTAATACAGATTTTAAAATTTATATATTATTCTAATTAAAAGTTAAAAAAAAATGTAAACAGTCTTTGTAAAAATTCAATATTCATCGAAAACGAAATTTTCTTAAGACAACAGTGATCATAATATATTTAAACCATAGAAGTAATTAAACGATTTTCTAATTAAATAATATCTTAGTTTTATTGCATTCAGACCAAATTTTACAAGATCTTTTTGTTTAATTTTTTATTGTATTTTTTCCAATTTTCGCATGTGTTGTTGAGTATAGAATAGCTAACCTCTCGTATTCGGGGATACCCGTCCATTGCAGATGCTTGCTCAGGCACATTTTTTGTTTTTTAGTTTATACTGCAACTATGCTAAGCAGACCTTAGTTACAGTTTCTGGGAAACAGCTTGTTATTTATCGTGATCAACAATTTGGACAAGACTACGATGACTTGTGACTTCGATCTAGCACAGAAATCGACGGCGCCACCACAAGGTTTCCATCAACCCAATTTTACTCACAAGCCTTGAGTCAAACCGTGGTATGGTTTTCAGGCACCTTCCAGAATTGTCGCACGCTGGGATCGACTCCTCGAATCTGATAACATCAGGAAGTTCCCTTCCTGATAAGTCGACCATGGTGAGAATGCGAAAGCTCTAACCACTCGGTCACAGTGTTCAGTATTGTGCTCAAAATTCTAGATGAAAAGTCCGAAGGTTATATTTTATTATTTTTGTTCAAATAACTTTCGACTTTCACAGTCATTATCAAGATTCTCTCTCTTTCCCTCCTAAACTCACATCCTGGGCATGACGATAAACTGCATCCGCGTCCTGGATAAGACGATAAACTACATCCGCGTCCTGGGTAAGACGATAAACTGAATCCGCGTCCCGGGTAGGACGATAAACTACATCCGCGTTCTAGGTAAAATCATAAACTGAATCTGCGTCCTGGATATGACGATAAACTACATCTGCATCCTGGGTAAGATGAGATAAACTACATCCGCATCCTGGGTAACACTATAAACTACATCAGAGAAAGGAAGTTTTGAGGAGCATGAAACTACCTCTTAATTGCTGGTGTTCCAACGTCCAACCTGTTCAGGGTCGTAGCACCTATTAGAGTCCTAGGTATGGGCAAATAGTTGACGCCCCAACTGGGTTTAAAACACTATAAAAGTGCAAAGTTAGGTTTTTATACTAGAAATACATTTTTGAAAAAAAATTTTTACCAGCAATAAATTTTGGAAGAAAAAATTATTACCAGCAATACTGTTTTTGAAAAAAAAATATTAACAGCAATTAAAATATTGTCGGCATTAAATAACCCATTGAGGTTGATATACCGTAAAACAAAATAAACCAAACCTGATCTACAAACTGATTTCTTACAAAGAATACATATTCTATTCATAAGAACATATTCTAAAAATCTTGTCGGCATTGAATAATCCATTGAGGTTGATATGCCGTAAAACAAAACAAAGCCGACCAAACCAAACGTCCTAAATTCAGCTGCTCACTTTTGCATTGTTGATAAAGCAGACAATATCAACATGAATGTCCTTGGGGACTAAACCCGTTTTGTGCAGGTAATTTGATAATATCCCGATGACAAATTTTGTCCATTTTCAGACGTCAGTACTACTTTTGAAGTCTGAACGGTTACATAGAAGGAAACAATGAAGCTATTGATAAGCAGTTGAAAATAATGCATACAAGACTCCACAATTGTAGCGTCACTCTTTCATAATCGGACTGTAACCCTTTCAGTCCACTGTCGTATTAGAGAGAATGAGAAGTGAATTCAAAAGAAGGGCGTACACCAAGAGAAACCTGCCAAAGACCCTTCCACCTCATTTCATATTAGCTGTTGCGTTTTGTGGATGAAACGTATCAGCTGTTGCGGGGGCAGAGTAAATCGTGCCCCCTGGACGAACCTGGATTGGGGGCGCGGATAACGGAAACTTCAGTACCTGAAATCGCGGATAAGAGAAGCCGCTGTCGAAGCAGAAGTCGAGAAAAAGGAGCTGTTCAGCGTGATAATTTATTAACAATAACGAGAGAGAGAGAGAGAGAGTGAGAGAGAGAGAGAGAGAAGAAGAAGAAGAAGAAGAAGAGAGTGAGTGAGAGAGAGGGAGAGAGCGTGGAAACGCCATAATATTCTCTATCAAAAGCAGATGTTAAAAATTTCCTAACGACTGAGTTATTCATGGCCGACGATCGCTCTTCACGTTTTCTTTTAAAGAGAACAACAACAACAACAACAACAACAACAACAATAATAATAATAATAATAATAATAATAATAATAATAATAATAATAATAATGACAATAATAAAACAACATTTAAACAGAGAAACATAATGTAAGGAAAAGAAAACAAATTCTGACGAGAGAGATTATTTTGAAAAGCATATTTTTTTTTCTCCTTTTCCTGATCAAGAAGTGAGCGGATGAAAATGCTCGTTTATCATAATTAATTCCGCCCCACCCCGACCACCACTTCGTTTTTCGTCGTCATCTTTTTCTATTTTTTTTTCGTTTTTTTTTTTTTTTTTTCTTTTGGTTTTGCCGCTCCAAGAGAATATCTAAAAACCGACACTGATTGTCAGCGTTTGTACGCATGCGCAATAAATAACGTAGACGATCGGATATTTATTATTACAAATGAGGACACTTTATATGAAGCGCATCGATCCAATCGAAAGACAGAAGGGATCCGGCTTCTTGGCACGGACGCCACATATAAATGACCAAGGGAAGAAAAATTAAAACTTGTAGATTAGACTAACGGGTGTGTTTTTGGCACTGGTTGCTGGAATGGTAAGGTATCTGGAAGGTTTATTGTTTGAACAACAACAACAACAACAACAATACACACACACACACACTCACGCACACACACACACACACATACATACATGTATATATATATATATGTGTGTGTGTGTGTGTTCAAGTACAGGGTTGTTACAGATCCAATAAAATTCCGATAACCCAAATCACTATTCTTAAAAGAGACCAAATACTAGACCAAATAATATTTATAATGTTGGTTTTATTTATTTATTTTTTGCAATCATCAACACTATCACTTGATAAGACACCAGAAGTGTTGAAACAAAATTGAAATTTTTGTAGTGATGTTATAACATGCATAATAATTTTGATTATATATATATATATATATATATATATATATATATATATATATATATATATATATATATATATATATATATATATATATATATATATATATATATATATATATATATATATATATAAATAACCGAACGCTCCTTCGTGGTAAAGACAAGTCAAGCTAAATGACGGTTCCGTATAGGATACAGGTTCGAATGCTCTCAGAAGACGAATATTTTCTGTGAAAATTTCTCGGACATTCAGACCGGTCAATGTTGTTTAATACTGCTTATTTTAAACAGACCATTTATTTAAATATTTGTATCTATAAACAGAATACCCGCTCGGCCCGGTGGCTAGGATCAAAGTGTAGTATCTGTGCTTTGTGAGCTGCCGGGTCGGGTGTCTGTCGAACTCCCTGCTTGCAGGGAGGAACCCTGACGAAGCTCCGCCGAAGGGTAGGGTTTCGTTGGGGGAGGTTGACGGAACTGGCCCCCCTCGGGGGGTTTGGATGGTTATTTATTTTTGGCTGGACCTACGGGCTCGGAGATACCCACATTAAAAAGGCCTTGTGCCACATTCAATCCTCGTGGGTGGATTGATAAATACCATCTATAAAAAGAATACCCGCCCGGCCCGGTGGCTAGGATCAAAGTGTAGTATCTGTGCTTTGTGAGCTGCCGGGTCGGGTGTCTGTCGAACTCTCTGCTTGCAGGGAGGAACCCTGACGAAGCTCCGCCGAAGGGTGGGGTTTCGTTGCGGGAGGTTGACGGATCTGGACCCCTCGGGGGGTTAGGATGGTTATTTATTTTTGGCGGAGCCTACGGGCTCGGAGATACCCACATTAAAAAGGCCTTGTGCCACATTCAATCCTCGTGGGTGGATTGATAAATACCATCTATAAAAAGAATACCCGCTCTGCCCGGTGGCTAGCATCAAAGTGTAGTATCTGTGCTTTGTGAGCTGCCGGGTCGGGTGTCTGTCGAACTCTCTGTTTGCAGAGAGGAACCCTGACGTAGCTCCGCCGAAGGGTAGTGTTGCGTTGGGGGAGGTTGACGGAACTGGCCCCCCTTGGGGGGTTTGATGGTTATTTATTTTTGACTGGGCCTACGGGCTCGGAGATACCCACATTAAAAAGGCCTTGTGCCACATTCAATCCTCGTGGGTGGATTGATAAATACCATCTATAAAAAGAATACCCGCCCGGCCCGGTGGCTAGGATCAAAGTGTAGTATCTGTGCTTTGTGAGCTGCCGGGTCGGGTGTCTGTCGAACTCTCTGCTTGCAGAGAGGAACCCTGACGAAGCTCCACCGAAGGGTAGGGTTTCGTTGGGGGATGTTGACGGAACTGGCCCCCCTCGGGGGGTTTGGATGGTTATTTATTTTTGGCTGAGCCTACGGGCTCGGAGATACCCACATTAAAAAGGCCTTGTGCCACATTCAATCCTCGTGGGTGGATTGATAAATACCATCTATAAAAAGAATGCCCGCTCGGCCCGGTGGCTGGGATCGGGGTGTAGTGTCTGTGCTTTGTGAGCTGCCGGGTCGGGTGTCTTTCGAGCTCCCTGCTTGCGGGGAGGAGCCCTGGCGTGGCTCCGCCGAGGGGTGGTGTTGCGTTGGGGGAGATTGGCGGAGCTGGCCCCCCTCGGGGGGTTTGGATGGTTATTTATTTTTGGCTGAGCCTACGGGCTCGGAGATACCCACATTAAAAAGGCCTTGTGCCACATTCAATCCTCGTGGGTGGATTGATAAATACCATCTATAAAAAGAGTGTTAAGCATATATATATATATATATATATATATATATATATATATATATAT
>OZ010615.1:32034052-32041552 GCA_963932145.1 Acanthosepion lycidas | reverse complement strand
AGTTTTCATTTATTATTGTGACGTTTTGTTTTCATATATTGTTTCCTCGCGAAGATAAAACGGGACATTCCGAAGGTTTTGGTGCACATCGACGCGAACTTGAACGGTGTGATAGTAACGTGGGGGTAGCCTCGAGCTGGTCAGAGTAAAGTTGGCTGAAGGTGCCATTAGAGGATCTGTTCAGATTCACCCTCTTCTTGAATTTGATATCCAGAATGGCGGCAAAGTAATATCCCATTAATAAATGTCTAGAAAATGCTGTACATGAAAAATAGAAGGGATCAGACGAAAATATCTGGATTAACAGAGATTTACGAGCCAGGTAGGAAAGACAGAGAAAGAGAATGAGAAAGAGGGGAAGAAGAGGAGAGAGTGTGGAAGGGATTAAGTCAGAAGTGATAGGGAAAGAGAGAGGGACGGTATAGAAGAGAAGAAGAGAGGGCAGTGAATAGAGAAAAAGGGGGAAAATATTTAGTGAGCGGGGGGAAAAGGAACGAAAAAAGAGATTGACATTAGGGTAAAAGAAAAAGGAAGAGCAAGAGAGGGAGGATGTGTTATTGAGAGATGGAGAATGAGAAGAAGGGAATACAGTCAAAGAGAGAGAGAGGGAGGATGTGATATTGAGAGGTGGAGAATGAGAAAAAGAGAATACAGTCAAAGAGAGAGAGAGGGAGGATGTGTTATTGAGAGATAGAGAATGAGAAGAAGGGAATACAGTCAAAGTGAGAGAGAGGGAGGATGTGTCATTGAGAGATGGAGAATGAGAAGAAGAGAAAACAGTCAAAGTGAGAGATGATGTGTTATTGAGAGATGGAGAATGAGAAGAAAGGAATACAGTCAAAGAGAGAGAGGGGGATCATGTGTTATTGAGAGATGGAGAATGAGAAGAAGGGAATACAGACAAAGAGAGAGAGAGGATGTATTGAGAGATGGAGAATGAGAAGAAGGGAATACAGTCAAAGAGAGAGTGGATGTGTTACTGAGAAATGGAGAATGAGAAGAAGGGAATACAGTCAAAGAGAGAGAGGGGGATCATGTGTTATTGAGAGATGGAGAATGAGAGGAAGAGAACATAGTCAAAGAGAGAGAGAGAGTGGGAAGATGTGTTATTGAGAGATGTAGAATGAGAAGAAGGGAATACAGTCAAAGAGAGAGAGAGGGAGGATGTGTTATTGAGAGATGGAGAATGAGAGGAAGAGAACACAGTCAAAGAGAGAGAGAGAGTGGGAAGATGTGTTATTGAGAGATGTAGAATGAGAAGAAGGGAATACAGTCAAAGAGAGAGAGAGGGAGGATGTGTTATTGAGAGGGATAATGAGAAGAAAGGAATACAGTCAAAGAGAGAGAGAGGAAGGATGTGATATTGAGAGGTGGAGAATGAGAAAAAGGGAATACAGTCAAAGAGAGAGAGAGGGAGGATGTGTTATTGAGAGATGGAGAATGAGAAGAAGGGAATACATTCAATGAGAGAGGGAGGATGTGTTATGAAGAGATGGAGAATGAGAAGAAGGGATACAGTAAAAGAGAGAGAGAGGATGTTTTATTTAGAGATGGAGAATGAGAAGAAGGGAATACAGTCAAAGATGGGCAGAGAGAGGGAGGATGTGTTATTGAGAGATGGAGAATGAAAAGAAGGGAATACAGTCGAAGAGAGAGAGGGAGGATGTGTTATTGAGAGATGGAGAATGAAAAAAAGGGAATACAGTCAAAGTGTGAGAGAGATAGGAAGAATGTGTTATTGAGAGATGGAGAATGAGAGGAAGGGAATACAGTCAAAGAGAAAGAGAGAGGGAAGATGCGTTATTGAGAGATGGAGAATGAAAAGAAAGGAAATCAGTAAAAGCGAGAGAGCGAGGGAGAGGGAGGATGTGTTATTGAGAGATGGAGAATGAGAAGAAGGGAATACAGTCAATGGGAGAGAGAGAGGGAGCATGTGTTATTGAGAGATGGAGAATGAGAGGCGGGGAATACAGTCAAAGAGAGAGAGAGAGAGAGTAAGGATGTGTTATTGAGAGATGGAGAATGAGAAGAAGGGAATACAGTCAAAGAGAGAGGGACAGAGAGAGAGGATGTGTTATTGAGAGATGGAGAATGAGAGGAAGGGAATACAGTCAAAGAGAGATAGAGTGGGAGGATGCTTTATTGAGAGATGGAGAATGAGAAGAAGGGAATACAGTCAAAGAGAGATATAGAGAGAGAAGGATGTGTTATTGACAGATGGAGAATGAGGGGAAGGGGATACAGTCAAAAAGAGAGAGAGAGGGAGCGCGTGTTATTGAGAGATGGAGAATGAGTGGCGGGGAATACAGTCAAAGAGAGAGAGAGTGAGGATGTGTTATTGAGAGATGGAGAATGAGAAGAAGGGAATACAGTCAAAGAGAGAGAGAGAGTGAGAGGGAGGTTGTGTTATTGAGAGATGGTGAATGAGAGGAAGGGAATGCAGTCAAAGAGAGAGAGAGAGGGAGGATGCCTTATTGAGAGATGGAGAATGAGAGGAAGGGAATACAGTCAAAGCGAGTGAGAGATGGAGGATGTGTTATTGAGAGATGGAGAATGAGAAGAAGGGAATACAATCAAAGAGAGAGAGAGAGAGAGTGAGGATGTGTTATTGAGAGATGGAGAATGAGAGGAAGGGAATACAAAGAGAGAGAGAAGGGCGGAGGTTCTGGCGTAATTGAAAGGGACAGAGAGACGGGGAGGGTTACAGTAACAGAGATAGAGAGGGGAGGTTTTATAGCAAAAGGAAAGATAATGCCAAAAGAGAGAGAGTTAAAGCGAGATGGGCCAAGTAGAAAAGGAAAGAATGGCAAGGGAAAAGAGAGGGTGATAGAGTAGAAGTGTGGAGAGAAAAAAAAAGAGCAGGAAAGACAACGCAGGATTAAGTTAAAATAGTGAGGCTAGGGATTGCGTCTTGGATTGGAAGAGCCGGGTTCGAATTCCAGTCGAGTCCATGACATTAACTTACGTGCTAATACTCCCGGAAAAGGTGTGAATCCATCTTTTATCCCCTCGCACCAACAGGACAAACTTTGTTCTATAGGTTTGGGTGGCAACCGGTGTAAGAGAAGGAAAACTCTGAATTCAATCCAGCCAATGCTCCATCAGTCTATCATCAGCCAAGAGAAACCACTTCAAATGTGGCTGTAGTACACGTAGTGACCCTTTAACTCGAAATAATT
Organism: Acanthosepion lycidas; assembly: GCA_963932145.1. Lineage (NCBI taxonomy): Eukaryota > Metazoa > Mollusca > Cephalopoda > Sepiida > Sepiidae > Acanthosepion > Acanthosepion lycidas. The sequence goes on along the minus strand of OZ010615.1, from coordinate 32,038,373 downwards.
ACAGGACTAGTAATCAATACGGAGAGTGATAGTGACAGATATTCAATCTTGGTTAATACTTAGATTCTACGTCAAATAATATATGTATTATATTAGGTTGGTGCAAAAATAATGACGTAATAATGTCGTTTTTTGACGTTAAAAATACGTCAAAAAACGACATTATTACGTCGTTATTTTTGCACCAACCTAATATATACATATATATATATATATATATATATGCTCCTGAAAAGATTATTTCGGTTGAGTTCTCTGGGTAGGAAGTGTGGTTTGTAAACAGTGACTATTACGGCTAATAATGCGTGACTCTTCGGTAAATCGAATCGAGTTCCCTCAGTCACTGCATATTTATCTAAGAATAAATACGCTTAAATTCACCTTCATCGCTGCCGTGTGGCAACGGCTTACTAGTAGAATGCCTGACTGATACCAATTCAGTCGAGTTTCGATCCAAGCTAGAGGCAACCGGACGTCTACCCACACTAATGAGCTGCGATACAGCGAAACAGTGTGTCTGTGGATGACAATATATATATATATATATATATATATATATATATATATATATATATATATATATATATATTCAATACAAAGAAAACTTGGCCAATTCATACATATATTAAATCTTGGCCAGGACACACCACTTCTACTTCGGTTGTAGTACATGTAGTGACCCTGTGACCCGAAATAATTACAGGGCTCATTATCGTGAGATACGAAGAGTGATATTGACAGATTATGGCAATGTGTATACAGGGACGGGGTGGACGGACAAAAATAGACAGTGATTATAAAAAAAAACAGAGATTGAGTGTGATTTAGATATTTTAGCAAAAGAAAGAAAGAGACTGTGAGAGAGACAGCAAGATAGAGAAGGGTTATGTTAAAAGAGCCAGCGAAAAAATGGGAGAGATTAGAGCAAAAAGACAAACGGAGAAAGAGAGACGGGTTGGGTAAAAGGCAAAAGAGAGACGAATGAAGAATTACTTTTCACGGACATCCAAACAAATCCTTCTATTTATGGGGGTCATATAGGAGTGCTTTAAACAGGCAGAGTGTTGGCATAAGCCTCGCGTTTAATGAAGAAAACATTTCTTGATAGGAAAAGAAACAATTGATTGTGATAAATTATTCTTTCTCTCTCTCTCTCTCTCTCTCTCTCTCTCTCTCTCTCTCTCCGGACTCCGTAAATAGGAAAGACGTTGAAACAATGAATGTCTGTAAACGATTCGTTTTTTTTTTTTTTACATAACTAGTTACGGCTCGAGTGCCTGTCAAGATAGGAGAACGTCATATAAACGTAAGAGTAGGTTACAAGAAGTGGAGATTAGGAGGATAGATAAAGATTAACTCTAGATTTGAAGAGGTCGAGATTGTAATGTCCAGGGAAGCAATCTTGCAAGTAATTGATCGACACAGTGGCAGTTCCTGCGAAAACGCTATTCTTGGGGCGTTTTCTTCTAACACGTGGAACACGTAGGAAATCGGCAACGCGTGTCGTATTGTAAAGTTCAGAACAGGTTTAATCCAAAGAATAGAGCTCATCTGAACCTTTGCAATGAAAGTAGCAACAAAATTGTGTCTATCGGAAAATCGTTCAGGTTTAACCTAAAGAATAGATCTAATCTGAAACTTTGCAATGAAAATAGCAACAAAATTGTGTCTGTAGGAAAATCGTACAGCTTTAATCTAAAGAATAGAGCTTATCTGAACATTTGCAATGAAAATAGCAACAAAATTGTGTCTATCGGAAAATCGTTCAGGTTTAACCTAAAGAATAGATCTAATCTGAAACTTTGCAATGAAAATAGAAACAAAATTGTGTCTGTAGGAAAATCGTACAGCTTTAATCTAAAGAATAGAGCTTATCTGAACATTTGCAATGAAAATAGCAACAAAATTGTGTCTATCGGAAAATCGCTCAGGTTTAACCTAAAGAATAGATCTAATCTGAAACTTTGCAATGAAAATAGAAACAAAATTGTGTCTGTAGGAAAATCGTACAGCTTTAATCTAAAGAATAGAGCTTATCTGAACATTTGCAATGAAAATAGCAACAAAATTGTGTCTATCGGAAAATCGTTCAGGTTTAACCTAAAGAATAGATCTAATCTGAAACTTTGCAATGAAAATAGAAACAAAATTGTGTCTGTAGGAAAATCGTACAGCTTTAATCTAAAGAATAGAGCTTATCTGAACATTTGCAATGAAAATAGCAACAAAATTGTGTCTATCGGAAAATCGTTCAGGTTTAACCTAAAAAATAGATCTAATCTGAAACTTTGCAATGAAAATAGCAACAAAATTGTGTCTGTAGGAAAATCGTACAGCTTTAATCTAAAGAATAGAGCTTATCTGAACATTTGCAATGAAAATAGCAACAAAATTGTGTCTATCGGAAAATCGTTCAGGTTTAACCTAAAGAATAGATCTAATCTGAAACTTTGCAATGAAAATAGAAACAAAATTGTGTCTGTAGGAAAATCGTACAGCTTTAATCTAAAGAATAGAGCTTATCTGAACATTTGCAATGAAAATAGCAACAAAATTGTGTCTATCGGAAAATCGTTCAGGTTTAACCTAAAGAATAGATCTAATCTGAAACTTTGCAATGAAAATAGCAACAAAATTGTGTCTGTAGGAAAATCGTACAGCTTTAATCTAAAGAATAAAGCTTATCTGAACATTTGCAATGAAAATAGCAACAAAATTGTGTCTATCGGAAAATCGTACAGGTTTAACCTAAAGAATAGATCTAATCTGAAACTTTGCAATGAAAATAGCAACAAAATTGTGTCTATCGGAAAATCGTTCAGGTTTAACCTAAAGAATAGATCTAATCTGAAACTTTGCAATGAAAATAGCAACACAATTGTGTCTGTAGGAAAATCGTACAGGTTTTATCTAAAGAATAGAGCTCATCTGAATCTTTTCAAAGAAAATAGCAGCAAAATTTGACTTGATGGAAATAAACAATGGAGCTCTTTTGAATATTTTCCTTAAAAATATCGTCAGGAAAAGTGTAAAGAGTGGAAAATACGTTTCCTCCAACAAGATGACGTAAACAATTTTGAAGTTTATCAAGTCGGGAAAGTGAAGTAACCAAGTACTTCTTGGAGGAACACAGCATTATGGAGGAACATTTTTGTTTCCTTCTTTTTGTTATTATGACAAATTGATTTAAAAGCCAGTATTTAAAAATAAATTTTATAAGTATCAGAAATTTAAATATGCAAATATTTCATTTTATTTTCAGGAAAGAAATAAAACTACTTGCAATTAACATTAATATACTGACTAGAACAAGAAAGTCTTTGTAGATACTTGGCAGAAACATTCGAACACTTATTATTATATATATATTCTACTGTTGAAAATCTAATTGAAGAGTTTGTCTGACTCAACAAGTTATTTTCTTTATCTCGGCTTAAAGATTGATCTCTCTTCGAGAGGGAATACGCAGACATTTTGGCTAGAAAGAAATCCTTGTTTGTAGACATTGGCAATTTTTCCCTTAAGTAATAGCTACTTTTATAAAATGAAACTAATATATTTATATTTGATCATATATAAAATAGTTTATGAATACATAATTAGATTTTAATATATTCATTTTAACATTACCATATATGTACCCAATAATTTAATTAAATATAATATCTTAAGTCGGAACGAATAACAATATAAATATTAAAAATGTGACTGAATAATATTTGAATGTCCCTTTTGAAAAGAAATTTTCATTGAAATTTATGAAAAATAAAAATTAAATAAAAAATAAAAATGCCAAATGTATTGCTATTGAAGTCCAGACAATATGTTGGAACATCGACCCTACCACAAATTTCTACTTGAAAAAGGAAGTTTGTGTCAATAGAGAGATACCCTAGCTCACACCTTTACTTGGCCGACTTGATAGCTACAATACATTAGGTACATGAGTTTTCAAAATAAAATAAATCTTAACACCCCTAAAATAAAAAAAAAAGATTGAATATTCCTTAACCCCAATATCTGAAAATATCAAATTGGTCTGGACTTAAAAATTAAATCAATTTCTAAAAAGTTATCCTTAGCATCGCTTGATAATGGAAGGGAACTTTGTATTTTGAATTTAATTTTTATGATTGAATTTGAATTGAAGTTTTACTTTGAAAAGTTCTGAAACGTCTCTCTCACTAAAATTTTGTTTTTTTAAACCGGGAGTTATATTTTCCGATTTCTTTTTGAATTTGGAGGTCTGATGAATTGGATCGTGATTACGATTCCAATGTAATAAATTATAACCATGGAATGTTAGGGTTTGAGCTTTTTA
>OZ010615.1:31999052-32029052 GCA_963932145.1 Acanthosepion lycidas | reverse complement strand
TCAACAAAAACACAGTAAAAATCAGCTACAGCTGCACCGAGAATATGGCACAAATAATAAAAAGCACAATAGGAAAATTATCAACAAACCACACGAACAAATTAAACCCACGTGCAACTGCAGAATAAAGAACGAATGTCCCTTAAACGGAAATTGTTTACAAAACAACGTAATATACCAAGCCACGATAAAATCACCAGATAATGAAGAAAAAGTATACATCGGAGTAACTGAAGGACCCTGGAAACAAAGAAATTATACACACAAAACATCTTTCACAAATAGTAAATATGCGGACAGTACAATGCTTTCTAAGTATATCTGGGAAATTAAAAACAAAACGCACATCACACCAAAAATATCTTGGAAGATAAGGAAAAATCATCAGCCTACAACAACCAATCAAAAACTTGCAAACTTGGAGGAAAAAATAGCTATCATTACTTTCCCCGACCAAAATAAATTATTAAATAAAAGATCAGAGCTCATCTCAAAATGCAGACATGAAAATAATTTTTTTCTACGTAACCTAAAAAAGGAAAAACGGGAAAAATAAAATAAAAACAAATAAATATACAAATAAAAAAAAATTGAAATAAAAATAAAAAATAAATAAATACTATGTTACTTAAAAATCAAAAAACCGAAAAGAGAAAATATACAAGTAAAATAAATTGAACTAAATTCATCCAAGTAAATAAGTAAACAAACAAATCCCAAATAAAGGTCATCAATTAAAAACTGTTCCCGCCAAAATAATACTTAGAATGAACTACAACAATCAACCCCAAAACTGAACAAATAGCTTTAATTAAATTCTCAAACCAAAACAAAACTGTTAAATAAGTGATATAAACAAATTTTTACTACGTTAATAAATAAATAAATAAATAAATAAAATAAGAAACAAAAAAATAAAAAAATAAAAACAAGCAATATAATTTGACCCAAATAAATAAACAAACGACTTCCGGTAAAATAACCGCCATAATAGAATACCCACAATGCACCACTAACCCGTATATATATAAATAGCCGAGAAAAATAACAGCATATGTGGCCTAACGATTGCATATAGCATGAAACAGATGACTTCTATGTTCACTTTTATATTTACACACGCTCTATCGCTGATATTGAGCACTTTATTCCATAAATATAGCACACCTTAAGACTATATTTCTTTATATATATATATATATATATATATATATATATATATATATATATATATATATATATATATGGGTTAAAAGCCACCCAATAGGGTGTCATTTAAGATAGCTCCTGCAGAGGGCCCTTGATTGGACCTTCATCACAATAAGTAGGGGAGTAGTAGATGCGATAGACAACAATAAACTACAGAAGAACAGAAGATCTCAAAATTGATTCCTGCATTTAAGTATTGCATTAATAATTAAGTTTACCTTTTATTCTGCAGCTGCCTAATTTTAAGACAATTTGATGTATGTTGTTGAACTTATATATATACTAAAAGTTGTTGAACTTATATATATATATATATATATATATATATATATATATATATATATATATATATATATATACTAGATCCTGTGAAGTGTTCTTGATTGAGCCTCTATTACAATAGCTAGGAGTAGATGTGATAGGCAACAATAAACTACAGAAGAACCACATTTTGCATTGCGGCCTTTCCTACCTATGTGTAACAAATCAAAGTCAAACTCTATTCACTAAATTCATTTGTTATCTGTCTATATTTCGCAGATGAGATATTATGTACAGTATTTACATTATTCGGACTATTGTCTTCATCTTTGTCGTCTCGGCCGTTGTACACTCCTTCAGGTGGTTGAAATGTCAAACTGAACCCCTTATTTAGCTCACTGGCGTAGACTGTTCTAGTTCCACGTGCCATGGCTAAAGGGTGCCAGATATCTACTGTTAATTTCTCTCTCCTTAACCAGGTATTGAACTCACACTCTATGGGTCCTGTCACTGCATCTAACTAACGACTTTATCCACTGTACTATGTGTCCTTGAGGACATCTGTATGTGAATTTCGTGGTATTATAAACCTAATGTCTTCAGCAGCGATTTTTTTTACCAGAGCTCATATTGCAATTTTTTGTTGTTGTTATCGCTTTTCGTTGGCACTCCTTATTACTGGTTCCCATATTGTATTCATTTCTATGCTTGGTCGGCTCAGGTGATTTTTGTGATATAGCATGTGTGCTGATTCTTTTAGTTTACGAATTTTCCAATGATGTTCTTTGTCTATGATTTCAACTTGATCCCACAGAGGGCGGTGATCTCCCTTTTCCCGCTGTATTCATTTATTTAGCATCGACATTTTATATGTATATATGAATAAGTATGATTAGGTATATGCTGCACATATTAAAATTGCGTGTATCTATTTGCATGAATATAAAATTATTACTTTTAGAAAAACAAATTTAAAGGAAATCCCAACACAAAGGTAAAGGAAATAATATTTGAAAAAAAAAAAATGTCATTTAATGAGATGGGTGTGTTTGCTTGTTCACAAGCGGCTGATTCCAATTGGAAACGCAGGGAGGCAATGTTACGTGCATATCAGGTGTATTCGTCCTAAATTGAGTTAGTGTGGAAAATCCCAATTCACACAAGAGAGAACAGACTGTATATATAGTGCACCAGGTTCCTGTATACGGCCCTTCAAAAAGTGTGGTTGCTTCTGCACAAAGCCTTCACCACCATAATCAAATCATATGTACTGCTGGCTGGGATGTCGGTTCCTAGGAACTGAGCTGCTTCACCCTCATACGACGGGCAATATATATATATATATATATATATGAGGCACGGTGGAGTAGTATAGGATAGCGGCTTGGATTGAAGAATCGGAGTTCGAATTCCAGTCGAATCCATTATATTCACTTCAGTGCCAATACCCTTGGGAAAGGTATGAATCCTTTTCTCCCTCTAGCTATGGGTAATTAGCAGAGCAGATTGGGTTCTATAGCCTTGGGTGGCAACTGCTCTAGGAGAAGGACAACTCTGAATTGAAAACCTGCGGAGGGTTGTTTTGGGTGCCTGTGGCACGTAGTGTACCAGGTCTCTGAATTCAGCCCTTCAAAAAATGTGGATGGTCCTGCATGAAACCTTCACCACTATAATCAAATCATATGTGCTCATGTCTGAACTATCGGTTCGGAGGAACTGAGCCGCTTCACTCTCATACGTCGAATACGACGGGTGAGTCCACCATTTATATATATATATATATATATATATATATATATATATATATATATATATGAAATAGAATATAATACGAGCTTACCTCGGTGAAATCTGCTCTGCAATTTGTTTATATTCTGGTCTCATTTGCGTATTTTTTTTCGTCGCGAACCATTTTATTTATCTCACGACCCACTGGACAGTAAAGACCCACTTTTCGAAAAACCCTGATTTAGAGATCTCGCTATAAATTTCCCCACTCCCACGCATACCAAACAAATAAACATGTGCGGATTGTCGGGAAGTTACTTTGCTGAGCACGAAATTGTTAATGGCTGGAATGAAGTTATTTTTTTCCGTATTTTCAATCTGAGTAAAATGCAACTTTCTCCTGGGAAAGCACTGCCATTTAGAGGACACTCTGCACAGATTAACTTTTTAATTATTAATATTATAACTGGAAAATCTGTCCACATTAGATGTAGACCCTTGAGAAAATTAATTGAAACAAAACGAATAATTCTATTATTATTTATTCGTTTTTCGTATGTTTCAAATGAGACATAACCCAGTGCATATATTAGTATTCCGTGTGTCCATTCCACGAAGTCGAGCCTTACAGATTGACCCCAAATTCTTGATTGGATTTAAATCAGGAGAGTTTCCGAGCCAGTCTATAGTACTTCGATTTGCTCACTGGTAAGAATTGCCAGTGTGTTCGTGCAGCGTTACAAATTTCGTACGCTTCCACAGACAGTGGCCGTAGGACAACTAATCGACAGTCGAGACAATAGTGCCTGGGCATGATAAAAAAGCTGAAGCAATCACTGATGACGGATTATTTTTCAAAGGCCAAATAAATTTTATCATACACCGTGAAAAGAGATTCATATTACTGCACACCACTGCAAATGACCTAATCTGAGGAAAAAAAAACTGCTGACACTCGAGTGGATCTAAAACAGACCTTATGGTCAAGGAAAGGAAACTAAAGCGGTTGTTTCAATTAATTTGAACAAGGGTGTACTTTCTAAATTTTGCCATTTTCTCCGGAGTCCTGATTAATAATAACGTGGTGTTGAAACACTTTTTTATTCTTTAATATTTATTAAGTGGCACGCCAAATTCTTTATAAATCAAGCAGCTTCCATAACGCCTGTCACAAAAAGCCACAAAAAATCACAAAATTTCTGAATTTAATCATAATAGTTGTGTGAAATGTAAACCGTTTTTTTTGTTTGGTGGGGGACGGTAAGTAATCCGTAACATACAGATTTTCAAAGCGTAACTCAGGTATTGCACAAGGTCAAAAGAAGGAGCTACCCAATGGGGATCAAACTCGCTAGTCTAGTAATTAATCTAGCGCGACTCTTTTTCTTTTCTTTTTAAACATTACACCACAAGCAAGGTGATAATGGTACTAAGACTCAAGGGGATACCGGAGGGGTGAGGTGAAAAAGCCTTAGTCGGAAGTGGAACCCCAATCTTAAATGGGGAACAACCGATAAATCTGTCCCTCTGCTTAAAAAGACCTGGAGGAGTGTGAGCCAGAGATATATACCAAATGAGTTAGATATGGTGATTGCCTAAGCGCAGGTTAGACGTGGCAGACGGCCGAAGACTATGGGGCACCTAGTGAGGATCGAACTCACTATTCAATCGTAACTGATCGAGCGAGACAATTTTGCTAACCATTGCACCACGTCCAAGCGCCCAAAAATGATTTTCTAAGTGTGTCTTAGACGTGGCACGAGGCAGAAAGTATGTAGCACCCAGAGAGTATCGAATTCGCTATTCAATCGTAACTGTTCTAATGTAACGACCTTGCTAAGCATTACACCACATCGAAGTGCCCAAGAAATTCGCAATATGGAAGGATTTTTTAAAACTTTTGAGACACACATTTGAAATTGGTTTAATCATACTTTAATAAGCAAAAATATAGTTTAAAGTATTTGATTATGTATTTAACCGTCTGTTGTACCGTGTTTGAACATCACATAACAAATACAATTAGATTTAGAGTGGGTATTTGTATCTTAAAATCGAATTAAAAAATGGACGACAATCTGTTATCAAATATGGCGGTTTTAGACGGCAGTCAAGAGGAGCACTTCAGCAGCGGCTCTGGAATTTTCATCGATCATCGAAAGCTCTTGAAAATATATTTCAACTGAGCACTGTTGAGTGATAAGTTAATTCTATAAACAACAGCTATATGCGTTAATGCAAAGCTCTTCAGTAGGATGAATAGAGCACTCCGGCTGATTGGCATTTGTTTACATTCATAATAAGCAATACGCTAGATTTAGCTCTACTGAATGAAAATAAGCTCTAGTCGCACTGATGAGCCGTGATACGACGAAACAGTATTGTCTGAGAATGACAAAATATATAAAGAATGATATTGAAGAGAAATGTCAACGAGTTATTAAAATGTGCGTAAACGAAGACCAGTTTTTATATTCCTCATGAATAGGGGCAGAGAACAGAAAAGCGCGAGTTCATGTCTTTATGAAAGGCACGATCGTAAAGTTAACGAAAGCGCCATCGGAGCCTTTTTTTTTAAATTTTTTTTTAAAGCATTTCATCCCAACAAGGCGGGGGCGCCAGTAACAGGTAAGGGGTTACAGAACGTGAAAGCATGAATAAAGAAGATTGTTTGAGGGAAGGATATGGACAAGGACAGAAGATGTCGATTGACATTACATTTGAATATTTGAAGATTATAGCTATCAGGGGAGCAAGTAAGAGGAAGGGAGTTCCATTGACGGGAAGTGCGAGATAAGAAGCTGTTGGAGTAGAAGAGGCGGCTACATCTAGCCATTTCGAAAATGAAAGGGTGGGACCGAGATGCCAAACTAGTAGCACGCTTAAATTCATGCAGTTTGGGAAACCAGTGAAAGTAGCGCGTCGGAGCTGTTGCCGTGAAAATTCTTGTAGAAAAGACAGAGGGAAGCCACAGCATGTCTGTGAGAAAGTGACTCTAGACGAGATGCCAGATCAGGACCTATCCCAATGCATATCCGTCTATGGGTTTTGACCAGGAAAACTCGAGTTGCAGATAACTGTTTTCTGCTAAGCCTAACGAATGCGCAAGTTGCACATGCAACAGCTACAATATCTTCGAGTTAATAAAATAAAAATAAAAAGACAGCAAATAAAAATACGTATGAAAATAAAGTGAAAATAGATTTTATTGAAAGGCTTCCAGGTATTTGGTTCGGACGAGAATTGGAAGCGAGAAAACACGAGATTTCCAATTTGCAATAAAATTATTCTTTCATATTAGTTTATTTCTATTTTGTTTTATTTATTTTTTTGTGTTTTACATTTTTTTGATTGGCTTTTTTTATGTTTTCATGGATTTGACGATTTACTTTTCGGGGTAAATATGTTGTCTTGGCGCTTTTTCAAGACTCATTTTTCTATCATTTCGGTTTTCTTTTATTTGTAAATAGATAAGCATAAAATATATAATCCAACATATATTTCTTAGTGAGTCCATATCTATCTATCTATCTATCTATCTATCTCAGTCTGTTCATATCTATCTATCTATCTATCTATCTATCTATCTATCTATCTATCTATCTATCTATCTATCTCAGTCTGTTCATATCTATCTATCTATCTATCTATCTATCTATCTCAGTCTGTTCATATCTATCTATCTATCTATCTATCTATCTATCTATCTATCTATCTCAGTCTGTTCATATCTATCTATCCATATATCTATCTATCTATCTATCTATCTATCTTTTCGCCTGTCGGAGCCTGTCTATTTATCTATATAGCGATATCATTACGTTCATATCTATGTCGGTTTTTTTGTATCTCAGTCTGTTATCTATCAACAATATATATATGTATATATATATATATATATATATATATATATATATATATATATATATATGCTTTTTATATTTATCTCAGTCTCTTATCTATCTATCTATTTCACTATATATATATATATATATATATATATATATATATATATCAATTTCATAATATCGATCCATGCTTTTATATCTATCTCATTCTGTTATTTATCTACATATGGCAATATGATCATATCTATCTATCTATCTATCTATCTATCTATCTATCTATCTCATAATGTCTATCTTTGTATCACTATCCGTTTCCAATGTATCTATTGATCTCTCAGACATATCCGCTGCGTTAACTTTTTTTTGCAAGTCAGCGTTTTTACAATAAAATCAGATGTAATCAATCAATTTTGTTAAAATATTGAAGAGATACTTAGCATCAAAAATAAAGAGCGTGAGTTTCAATACGTATCCTTTTTAAATGCATTCATAATACATTGTTATTCGGGCTATTACAACTATTGTTATATAAAAGCACTAAGAACAACGTATATTTTTCATTTATAACTAAATTATATATATATATATATATATATATATATATATATATATATATATATATATATATATATATATATAATTAAAGAGTATATATGTATATATACAACTAAAGAGAAAGAACAGATTTAGAATCTACTGTTCTATATATATCACCTTTTTATTGCAGGTCTGCGCTTTTAAAATAAAATCATACATATGTATACAATTAAAGAGTATATATATGTATATATCTATATCTATCTATATCTATCTATCTATATATATATATATATATATATATATATATATATATATATATATATATATATATGCATATGTATACAATTAAAGAGAAAGAACAGATATTATAATCAACTGTTCTTTAGCATTTACTTTTTAAAAAGTGCTCGATACAACGTAGCAGAAAATGTTTTAATCTATCTATCTATCTATCTATCTATCTATCTATCTATCTATATATATATATATATATATATATATATATATATATATATATACTGGGTGTAACAGAAAAATTGTTAGATTAAGCCTTGAACCTTTTTTTGAAATGAATCGAGGTTTTGTAATTTTTATACCTTGTTCGCGGTTTTATAACATTATGGGGCTCTACATCTACTTTACCGTTTTGGAATTTGGAAATTATTGCTATTTAACCATATATATATATATATATGTATATATATATATATATTGAATAAAAACAGACCACTTTAAGGTAACATTAAAGTGGTCTGTTTTTATTCAAACATATCTGCTCTGAATTTTACATTGAGCTCTCTGGATATCATCCTCCTTGGGTCTAGCCATGCGGATTACCTAGCTTTGCATAAACTATATATATATATATATATATATATATATATATATATATATATATATATATATTCGTGTGTGTGTGTGTGCCACGTAGTTACACGAGTTTCACGCTCTCGAATTCTTCCGACGATTAGAACGTTTTGCCGCCTAAGCATTGGATTAATCGTGTTTAGTGGACTTGGGCCCGTCTTAAACCCAACGAGCAACTCTCACCCGTACCGTTTTTTAATACTAATGTTCACCTAATACAAGGCGAAAGGGCAAAAAAGGTAGAGGGTCACTGTGTGCTGTTGTATGGGCATAAGATAAAAGGTGAGGTGTGCAGTTCATGTGGTTATAATAAAGTTTAACCCTAGACAGTGGTCAATATTAGAGTGCCCGAGAAAACTACATGCCCGGAATCGGTTCCACAAAGTGTTGTCCTTTAGTAGAAAACTGTCCTAGTAGAACTTGCTTTTTGTTAATGGATAACGAAGGGGATGGGGTTTGTCAGGGGAAGAACTTTTGCATCATCCGTTTGTCTATCGGGTCTCTAATTGCAGGTATAAATAAGAAGAAAAAAAAAGAAAGAAACAGAAGAATAGCCTTTCTGCATTTCTAAAGAAGTGCTTCAGCGAATTGCATTTCCTCGGCTAATCGCTCAGCAAAGGAATCAATTCCAAGAATTGTCTTTAGAATTGAATTCTTTATTCATTTGTTTTTATTTTTTTATTTTTTGTTTCTTTTATGTTTCTTTTTTGTTTCCTTCTTTACTTTTCGCTAAAGAAGTCGTTCAAGACAAGGAGACAAAATTTGGAAGAAAAAGTCTATTATTTTTATGATTGAATTTTTTTTTTGTTTCAAGATTGTCATATGATCAAAATCGAGGTCTGAAATAAAGACGATTAATATACGCACACACTCATTCATATATATATATATATATATATATATATATATATATATATATATATATATATATATACTTGTACGGAACAACATTTTACACAGACAAACATATATATATATATATATATATATATATATATATATATATACACACACATATATATAATATACTAAAAAATACATATGCACGAAGATTTTACACTCACGAACATATATATATATATATATATATATATATATATATATATATATTGTATGCTAAACAATATATATAATATAATAAACATATATATATATATATATATATTGTATGCTAAACAATATATATAATATAATAAACATTATATCTATCTACCTATATACATGGAGGATTGAGGAATCGGAGAGCCGAGTTCGAATTTAAATGTGAGAACCGAGTTCGAAAATAATGGGAGAGCCGTTCGAATTTAAATGGTTGGAATTTTAATTTAGCTTTTTTAAATGAGTGTCTATAAGTATAAATTCTCTGTTTCAATTCTCCCGTGGGTATATATATATATATATAATTCGGTGTTCTTATTGATATTTTTATTTTTGCAAAACAGTGCTAAATGTAAATTTACACAGCATAAATATTATAAATTAACTGATTTAAAATATGGTTTCTTCGCTACACAGGAATTACCATGTTTCAAAATCCGAAGCTTAAAAATTCAAATTTAATTATATAATTAAATTAAAAGCATTAATTTTGTTTCATCTTCAAGCGAATTTTGCTGAAATCCGAAGGCGCATTTAGATAGTGAAAGTCCCTTCCAAAAGCTAAGTAAAGTATTAAGAAACAGGATATATATCGGTGAGGCTGTCAATATAGGTTATACAGATGACACTCTGATGATAGCAGACACGAAAGGAAAACTCCGCGATAAGGTAATGAAGAAAAGCGTGAAAAAAGGACTGACCATCAATTGTAAAAAGACATAACGTTTGTCAGCAGAAGAAGACGCTCAAATACACGATGTACGAATTGATGGTGCTAAATCAAAGAAGTACACAATATCTGGCAATTCTTTGTCAATTGTAGTCGGGAGCTAATTCCGAGCCGCCGTGTGTTGGGCCTGGCTGAAATTCGAGTGAGCGACGTTCTATTTTTCAAGACTTTCAGCATTCCGTTACCATTGTTAAACACGCTTAGGTTGATGTTTGGGGAGAGGTGTTTGGTGTGAAACGCCTATTTTATAATGAGATGTTATACAAATTGATGGCGTGAAGATCAAGAATTTTAAATATCTGACAATCGTGTATTATTTGTAAATTGTAGTCAGAGCAAAAATTTTGTTTTGTAAATTCAATCCACGCAGAATCTACTGAAACGTTTCTTTTTTCTATCGATTATTACTTTTTTTCCTTTCTTTTTTTCTTTTTTCTTCTTTGTTTGTTTCTTTCTTCCTTCGTAGTATTTTTCTTTTTTTTTATTTGCGCTATAGTTTTCTTTATTTTCATTCTTTTTTTTTCTTTTTTTCAACTTTTATTCTGTGCTTAGTTTCATTCTACTATATTCTTTCTTCGTTTTCGCTCCTGTCTTTCTTTCTTTCTTTTTTTTTCTTTCTTTCTTTCTTTCTTTCTTTCTTTCTTTCTTTCTGTTCTTTCTTTCTTTCTTTCTCATTTAACCATCGAAGATATTTTTCTTTACTATTTGATCCTAACCTTTCTTTCTTTTATTTTTTCTTTCTTTTCCTTCTTTCTGTTCTTTCTTTCTTTCCTTCTTTCTTTCTTTCTTTCTTTCTTTCTTTCTTTCTTTCTTTCTTTCTTTGCTTGGTCCCTTTGCAGTTTCTTTTTTATGTTATCGTTCATGTCTGTCTTTCTTTTTATTCTAAGCTTCATTTCATTCCACAATGTTCTTTCTTCGTTTTCATTCTAGTCTTTCTTTCTTTCTTTCTTTCTTATATATCCTTTTGTTCATTTTTATTCAAGCCATTCTTTGTCTTTCTTTCTTTCTTTCTTTCGTTTCTTTCTTTTTTTCATTGTATTCTTTCATCTTTCTTTTCATCTTTCTATTCTATTCTATTTTTCGTTTTATATTTTCTTCTGAAAACATTCTGTTCATTATACCCTATCTATCTATCTATCTATCTATCTATCTATCTATCTATCTATCTATCTATTTCAGTCTGTTGACATCTATCTATCTATTTCAGTCTGTTGACATCTATCTATCTATCTATCTATCTATCTATCTATCTATCTATCTATCTATCTCAGTCTGTTGACATCTATCTATCTATCTATCTATCTATCTATATATCTATCTATTTCAGTCTGTTGACATCTATCTATCTATCTATCTATCTATTTCAGTCTCTTGACATCTATCTATCTATCTATCTATCTATTTCAGTCTGTTGACATCTATCTATCTATCTATCTATTTATCTATTTCATTCAGTTGACATCTATCTATCTATCTATCTATCTATCTATTTCAGTCTGTTGACATCTATCTATCTATCTATTTCAGTCTGTTGACATCTGTCTATCTATCTATCTATCTATCTATCTATCTATTTCAGTCTGTTCACATCTATCTATCTATCTATCTATCTATCTATCTATCTATCTATCTATCTCTGCCTCTAAAATATTTTGTAAAGTGTTCTTTGCATTTCAATAATTTGGCGAAGTATATTTTAACCGACACATATCAACATTTTTCTTTAATCTTCCCTACCAATCCTCCTCACCACACACCCTGTTCAATTTTTCCTTGTTGTTCAATTTGAACTTCTCTCAATGTTTCCGCCTCACTTCTTGACATACTCTAAGATGGTTGCCGCCTCATATACTTTTTCACACCATCGCGTCTTACGGAAAGGATTTTCTGCGAACAAACAATATATATATATATATATATATATATATATATATATATATATATATATATATATATATATATGCAAATAAAATAAAATAAAAAGAAGCTTGATAAACATTTAAAAGGAAAATGGCAAAACCTAACCGGGCGAAGGTACTGTCCAATAATATTTGTGCAAAGAAACTTGAAGCGGAAACAACCTGACTTGAGGGAAACATTGCTCTTCAGTACCAAGAAAGAAACCAAAAAATCAAGAATTCTATGGAGCAATCCATCATCAGATCAATAGAGGATGCTTCATCCTCGTCTAACTGACAAAAAAGGACTGTAAATAACTCATAGTGGGTTCGATTCTTAATAACGTGACCAACAAGTGTGTCTATACGAGGAAATGAACTAAATTTAGCAAATAACAAACTTAAAGATATATTTTTTTGTGTCAAGCTGAACATTATCCATAGTTATCAGGTATTTCTATAGTAAAAGCATTAGCACTGCATTTCCATTATACATATTAGGATGGTGCAAAAATAATATCGTGTTTTGACGTATTTTTTAACGTCAAAAAACGATATTATTTTTGCACCAACCTAATATAATAGCCCTATTCTATCAGTAATGCTTGCATTCATTCCTGACCACTGACAATCCCTTTCTTCTTCATTTTCAAGGCATTCCTATAGTAAAATCATTAGCAATGCATTTCCATTATACATATAATAGCCCTATTCTATCAGTAATGCTTGCATTCATTCCTGACCACTGACAATCCCTTTCTTCTTCATTTTCAAGGCATTCCTATAGTAAAATCATTAGCAATGCATTTCCATTATACATATAATAGCCCTATTCTATCAGTAATACTTGCATTCATTCCTGACCACTGACAATCCCTTTCTTCTTCATTTTCAAGGCATTCCTATAGTAAAATCATTTGCAATGCATTTACATTATACATATAATAGCCCTATTCTATCAGTAATGCTTGCATTCATTCCTGACCACTGACAATCCCTTTCTTCCTCATTTTCAATGCATTCCTATAGTAAAATCATTTGCAATGCATTTACATTATACATATAATAGCCCTATTCTATCAGTAATGCTTGCATTAATTCCTGACCACTGACAATCCCTTTCTTCCTCATTTTCAATGCATTCCTATAGTAAAATCATTAGCAATGCATTTCCATTATACATATAATAGCCCTATTCTATCAGTAATGCTTGCATTAATTCCTGACCACTGACAATCCCTTTCTTCCTCATTTTCAATGCATTCCTATAGTAAAATCATTAGCAATGCATTTACATTATACATATAATAGCCCTATTCTAACAGTAATGCTTGCATTCATTCCTGACCACTGACAATCCCTTTCTTCTTCATTTTCAAGGCATTCCTATAGTAAAATCATTTGCAATGCATTTACATTATACATATAATAGCCCTATTCTATCAGTAATGCTTGCATTCATTCCTGACCACTGACAATCCCTTTCTTCCTCATTTTCAATGCATTCCTATAGTAAAATCATTTGCAATGCATTTACATTATACATATAATAGCCCTATTCTATCAGTAATGCTTGCATTAATTCCTGACCACTGACAATCCCTTTCTTCCTCATTTTCAATGCATTCCTATAGTAAAATCATTAGCAATGCATTTCCATTATACATATAATAGCCCTATTCTATCAGTAATGCTTGCATTCATTCCTGACCACTGACAATCCCTTTCTTCCTCATTTTCAATGCATTCCTATAGTAAAATCATTTGCAATGCATTTACATTATACATATAATAGCCCTATTCTATCAGTAATGCTTGCATTAATTCCTGACCACTGACAATCCCTTTCTTCCTCATTTTCAATGCATTCCTATAGTAAAATCATTAGCAATGCATTTACATTATACATATAATAGCCCTATTCTATCAGTAATGCTTGCATTCATTCCTGACCACTGACAATCCCTTTCTTCCTCATTTTCAATGCATTCCTATAGTAAAATCATTTGCAATGCATTTACATTATACATATAATAGCCCTATTCTATCAGTAATGCTTGCATTCATTCCTGACCACTGACAATCCCTTTCTTCCTGATTTCCAATGCATTCCTATAGTAAAATCATTTGCAATGCATTTACATTATACATATAATAGCCCTATTCTATCAGTAATGCTTGCATTAATTCCTGACCACTGACAATCCCTTTCTTCCTCATTTTCAATGCATTCCTATAGTAAAATCATTAGCAATGCATTTACATTATACATATAATAGCCCTATTCTATCAGTAATGCTTGCATTCATTCCTGACCACTGACAATCCCTTTCTTCCTCATTTTCAATGCATTCCTATAGTAAAATCATTTGCAATGCATTTACATTATACATATAATAGCCCTATTCTATCAGTAATGCTTGCATTCATTCCTGACCACTGACAATCCCTTTCTTCCTGATTTCCAATGCATTCCTATAGTAAAATCATTTGCAATGCATTTACATTATACATATAATAGCCCTATTCTATCAGTAATGCTTGCATTAATTCCTGACCACTGACAATCCCTTTCTTCCTCATTTTCAATGCATTCCTATAGTAAAATCATTAGCAATGCATTTACATTATACATATAATAGCCCTATTCTATCAGTAATGCTTGCATTCATTCCTGACCACTGACAATCCCTTTCTTCCTCATTTTCAATGCATTCCTATAGTAAAATCATTTGCAATGCATTTACATTATACATATAATAGCCCTATTCTATCAGTAATGCTTGCATTCATTCCTGACCACTGACAATCCCTTTCTTCCTGATTTCCAATGCATTCCTATAGTAAAATCATTTGCAATGCATTTACATTATACATATAATAGCCCTATTCTATCAGTAATGCTTGCATTAATTCCTGACCACTGACAATCCCTTTCTTCCTCATTTTCAATGCATTCCTATAGTAAAATCATTAGCAATGCATTTACATTATACATATAATAGCCCTATTCTATCAGTAATGCTTGCATTCATTCCTGACCACTGACAATCCCTTTCTTCCTCATTTTCAATGCATTCCTATAGTAAAATCATTTGCAATGCATTTACATTATACATATAATAGCCCTATTCTATCAGTAATGCTTGCATTCATTCCTGACCACTGACTATCCCTTTTCCTTACAGCTTTTTACTGTAAGTTATATGGAAAAATTAATGTGGAAAGTTCTGAAAAATTTCGGTAAAAATCTCTGCATTTTTTCATTTCATTGTATATATCATTGTATTATTGTATATTACTGTAAGCATTAATTTTAGCGGTTGTTGTTAGCCTCGTTATTTTTTATTTTATTTATTAAACTGTGAAATAGATAGCAACCGGCATAAACTATACATAAGATAAATTCAACCTCCGACCGGAATCGAACAGTCTCTCACGCTTCTACCAGTTCGGCCAATGAAAGTGACTGACGGGACTAAAAGTTAGCAAGTCCAATATATCAGAGTTTACATTCTTATTCGAAACGTAAACAATGGTAATTCTTTGAAAGGATCATTTTATCCGGCATTATTTCTTTTACTCTAAACCAGGGATGCGGGGATGGCTAAACCGCGTCTCCCGAGCCACATGCAGCAGTTTAATCTTTAATATGTGGCGCGTGGGAACATGTTGGCTGAACTCTATTTGTCATCACAATTAATATAAACTCATTGTCGGATGAAAGAAAAAAATATGGCACTTGCCTGAAAGATCAACCTATGGAAATGAAAAATAGAAAACCTTCTACTGGGGGAGGAACAAAAAGAAAAGAAGAGGGGTAGAAGGAAAGGGGAAGAA
Organism: Acanthosepion lycidas; assembly: GCA_963932145.1. Classification (NCBI taxonomy): domain Eukaryota; kingdom Metazoa; phylum Mollusca; class Cephalopoda; order Sepiida; family Sepiidae; genus Acanthosepion; species Acanthosepion lycidas. Next base: position 32,013,033 of record OZ010615.1, on the reverse strand, counting down.
CGAAAAGAAAAGAAGAGGGGGAGAAGGAAGGGGGAAGAACAAAAAGAAAATAAGAGTGGGAAGAAGAAAGGGGGAAGAACGAAAAAAAAAGAAGAGGGGGAGAAGGAAGGGGGAAGAACGAAAAGAAAAGAAGAGGGGAGAAAGAAGGGGGAAAAACGAAAAGAAAAGAGTGGGACAAGGAAGGGGGAAGAACGAAAATAAAAGAAGAGGGGGAAAAGGAAGGGGGAAGAACGAAAACAAAAGAAGAGGGGGAGAAGGAAGGGGGAAGAACGAAAACAAAACAAAAGAGGAAGAAAGAAGGAGAAAACGAAAAAAAAAGAAGAGTGGGATAAGGAAGGGGGAAGAACGAAAACAAAAGAAGAAGGGAAGAAGGAAGGGGGAAGAACGAAAAGAAAAGAAGAGGAGGAGAAGGAAGGAGGAAGAACGAAAAGAAAAGAAGAGGAGGAGAAGGAAGGGGGATGAACAAAAAGAAAAAAAGAGTGGGAGAAGGAAGGGGGGAAGAACGAAAAGAAAAGAAGAGGGGGAGAAAGAAGGGGGGAAACGAAAAGAAAAGAAGAGGGGGAGAAAGGAAGGGGGAAAAACGAAAAGAAAAGAAGAGGGGTAGAAGGAAGGGGCAAGTACGAAAAGAAAAAAAGAGTGGGAGAAGGAAGCGGGAAGAACGAAAAGAAAAGAAGAGTGGGAGAAGGAAGGGAGAAGTACGAAATGAAAAGAAGAGGGGGAGAAGGAAGGGGAAGAACCAAAAGAAAAGGGTATCAGGAAGGGGAAGACCGAAAAGAAGAGGGGGAGAACGAAGGAGGAAGAACGAAAAGAAGAGGGGAAGAAAGAAGTGGGAGGAACGAAAAGAAGAGTGGGAGTAGGAAGGGGAAGAACGAAAAGAAAAGTAGAGGATGAGAAGGAAGGGGAAAGAACGAAAAGAAGAGGGGGAGTAGGAAGTGGAAGAACGAAAATAAAAAGTAGAGGGTGAGAGGTAGGGGGAAGAATGAAAAGAAGTGTGTGAGAAGGGAGGGGAATAACGAAAAGAAAAGAAGAGGGGCAAAAGGAAGTGTGAAGAACGAAAAGAAGACATGGAGGAGGAAGAGGAAGAACGAACAAAAATGCGTCTAAAGTTATCTTGTCTAGTTTTAGTAAATAGAATTTTTAATAAACACCACAAATTCTCTACTGGCTTAAAGTCAGGGGAATGGCTGACCATTCGAATGTATTGACATTGTCTTCATTTTTATTTTTATTTTTTTGTTTTTCCTAGATTTAGCCGTATGTTTAGCGTCATTATCTTGTTGCAAACCCCATTCTTTTGGGAGTCTAAGCTTTACTACTGACCCCCAAAAAATTAGAGACCAATACATCTTGATATTTTTTGAATTCATTCTACCACCTATTATCTATAAATTACCCGTACCATTAGCAGAAAAAGACCCCTAAAACATAATATTGACACCACAAAATGTCACCGTTGGAATTGTGTTCTTCGGTGAAAAGGCTTTGCTGTCTTTTCTCCAAACATGAATCTTTGAATTACACCCACATAATTCAATTTTGCTCCATCTGTCCATAAAACACTTTTCCAAAAAGATTCCGATTTATTCTTATGCTCACAAACAGATTTTATCTGGTCATCACAATGTTTATTCTAAAGTATTGGAGTTTTTTTTCTTGGAGAATGCGATCTTAGTTGATTTCTATAAAGTTCCTTGCTTATTGTTCGCTTAGTAGTTAAAATACCTGATGCTTTTAATTCTTCCTGTGTTTCTCTTCGAGTAGTCATTGAATTTTCTTGAATTTTATGCTGATTTCTTCTCATTGATCTGAGAGAAATCTTGTATGGTACACCAGATCTCGATTTGTTCTCAACAGTTTTCACCTTTTTATACTTAGCAATAACAGAACTAATAGTAGTAAATGGTATATTCAGGATATCTGCTATTTTCCTAGAGCTTTTGCTTTCCTTCCAATGTTTGATGATGAATTCATTCTACAAATTTGATAGTTCCTTGCCTTTATCCATGATGATAATTGTGTATGATTTGTGTGCGGACATAACCTTTTATAAGAAATGAATTGTGGAATGTTGTAGATTGTTCCAGTAATAAGATAATTGGAAGAATCAGGCAAAATCTTATTAGTCAAGTTGCAAATTTTTCAGCACCCCCTCAGAGAAATCATGAAATGAAATTACTTTTCTACCCTTTTATATATATATATATATATATATATATATATATATATATATATATATATATATATATATATATATATACACTCTAGCCATAGATGACTAAGTCTTAAAAGGTTTCTTTCCATTTAATTAGATTTTCAGTTTTATGTTTCTGAAGAAAAAAAAAAGATTGGTGTCATTTGTCCTGTGCTAAATTTCAAAATTAGCATTACCAAACTGATATTTGGGGGTAGTAGAGTAGTGAAGATTTCTTTAAATTTTTCTTTTAATTCAATCTTAATTGAAACTTAATATTGCAGTCATCATTCTTCTTTGTCACTGTCTCTTGAACAGAGGGAGCAAGACACATTTTAGTAGGGCATTAAGGACATATACCAGGTTTTAGTACATGGCAAGCAAACAAATCCTCTACAAGAGTCAGCAGAGAAAGGGAAAAATTTAAACAAAAATAATATACTCTCATCTGTGACGGTTCACACTCCTCTCTGGTCTTTTGAACAGGAGTAGATTTTTATCACTTGTTTTTGGGTTAGGACTGGGTTTCCATTTACTTCTAAAATCTACTTCATCTCTATTCTTATAACATCTCTGCCTTAAGTTTGTCATTTTATTTACTATTTATTTATTTTTTTTGTTTTCTCCTCAAAAGGAGTAGATAGGTTTGACTATTGTATAATTCACACAACTCGCAGGTCTTCTGAACCAGAGTAGATATTTATCTGTTGTTTTCTATTTAGGATTGGGATTCTGGTTCCTTCTAAAGTTTTCGCATTGTCTTTCACTTCCAGTAACCCTTAGCATCTCAGTAGTATCTTCACTTGGCTTGGGGTGAAATTATTTAAAAAGGAAAAAAAAAAACAGGGAAAAACAAAAAGGAGAGAAGAAGGAAAACAAAAAACAGGGGAAAAGGAAAAAAAACAGAAAACAAAAACAGAAAAGAAACAGAAAAACGGGGAAAAAAGAAACCAAAGTGGGAAAAAACAGCAAAACAAAAAGACAAACAGAAAAACGAAAAAACAGAAAAACGAGAGAGAAAACATGAAAATGAAAAAACAGAAAAACAAAAGAAACAGAAAAACCCCCAAAAACAGAAAAACAAAAACAAAAAACAGAAAAACAAAAAAAAACAGAAAAACAAAACAAAACAAAAACAAAAAAAAACCCCAAAAAACAAAAAAGAAACTCAGTCTAAATTTGAACTCAGCTCTCTCTGATTAGGAAGACAAGAAAAGTGAGATGCAGCATGCACTGGTAATAATATTTACATTCTATATTTACATATGTAAATATAGAATCTATATTTCAGAAAGAGAGAGATGCAGGAAGGAGATTTAAATGACAATGAAAAAATGTCAAAGAGAAATTGAATAAGAAAGACAAAGGGAAGAGGAGAATGAAAAGATTATAAAAAGCAATTAGAAAGAGAGAGAGAGATAGAACTTACAGAAAGAGAGGTATGGTATGAAATTGATAGAAACAGAAATGAAGAAAGAGAATGAAAAAAAAAATGTGATTAGAAGGAATGAAAGAGAATTAAAGAATTGGAAAAATATTATTGAATTTGTAATTTTTTGAGAATAATGATTTTTTTTTTTATTAGGTTGGTGCAAAAATAATGACGTAATAATGTCGTTTTTTGACGTTAAAAAAGACGTCAAAAAACGACATTATTACGTCATTATTTTTGCACCAACCTAATAGATACAGGAATTACTATTTAACCTATAGCTGCAGTGAGTACATGGATTCATACCTGTTTGAAAGGTATTTGCATCTAAGTACATGTGAAAGGGAAAACAAATGTATACAAAAAAAAAAAATTATTTGAAAAATATCAATCAAGAAATTTTCCCCTTTTTTTCTGAAAAAAGGTTTTATTTTTAAAAGCAAAGTAAAAAAGTGTGCAGCTTTCATTATCTGTAAAAAAAAAAATGTCTTTGCGAAGACAAAGTTTGTACATGCTTTATCTTTTTAATATAAAACAAAAAACAGGGGAAAAGGAAAAAAACAGAAAACAAAAAACAGAAAAGAAACAGAAAAACGGGATTTATGCAAATAATAGAAATTTAAGCCTTTTGATATTAAAGACATATTTTGTACAAAAGTAAGGGGAGTAAGGGTGTGGACACACGTGCATCTAGCAAAAAAAGATGTGTAAATTTTATTCATGTCTTGCGGTTCTGAAACATCGAATGTGTCTCTTATATTAAGCAAGTTTGTCCTCCTTCTGTAAGTGTTATTTTAGTGGGTACACGTGATTGAGATTTTACTCTTGTTTTGTTTTTATTTTATTAAACAGGGAAATTAATAACAAACGGACTAAATTGAGAAGTCATACTAAAGATAAATTTGGAGAGTTTCGTTTTAATTAAAAGTAAAGTTATTTTTCCATTGAAATAATCCTTCAATTATTTCGTACGTCCATTTTGAATATTTTTCTCTCCTTTTTAATTATTTGTCGTTTTTGATTTTCCTTCGACTTAAAAAGATTTCTGTCAAATATGATAGCGAATTAAAGGCCCACAATGGTTATTAAGAGTGTCATTGTAATCAGTAGAAGCCATTAACTTAAAAATGATCGAAAAGAACGAGTCTGGATCATGGCCAAGGCTGTAATTAGAATGGAGGTTTTATTAATAGTTTAGTGAAAGAGAATGCAACCAAATTCGGATATGCGCGTGACAAGGGAAAAAATAAAATGATAGAAAGGAAAAAGAAAATAATAGAAAGAAAGAAAGAAAGAAAGAAAGAAAAAGAAAGAAAGAAAGAACGAGATTCGTAGAAATGTAGAATAAAAAGAAAGAAAGAACAAAATTCACAGAAAGATATAAGAAAACAGAACGAAAGAAATATTGAAAGAAATGAAGGAAAGAAGAAAGCAAGCAAGCAAGAAAGAAAGAAAGAATGAAAGAAAGAAATATGGACGAAGAACAAATGTGAAAGGAAGCAATATGCCCTTAAAGAATAAAAGAAAGAAAGAAAGAAAGAAACAAACAAACAAAAACAAAAAAAGAAAGAAAGAATGAAAGAAATATGAACGGAGATCAAATGTGAAAGAAAGCAATATGCCCTGAAAGAAAGAAAGAAAGAAAGAAAGAATGAAAGAAATATGGACGGAGATCAAAGGTGAAAGAAAGCCATATGCCCTGAAAGAAAGAAAGAATGAAAGAAAGAAATATGGACGGAGAACAAAAGTGAAAGAATGCAATATGCCCTTAAAGAATAAAAGAAAGAAAGAAAGAAAGAAACAAAAACAAAAAAGAAAGAAAGAATGAAAGAAATATGGACGGAGATCAAATGTGAAAGAAAGAAATATGCCCTGAAAGAAAGAAAGAAAGAAAGAAAGAAAGAAATATGGACAGAGATCAAATGTGAAAGAAAGCAGTATGCCCTGAAAGAAAGAAAGAAAGAAAGAAAGAAAGAAAGAAAGAAAGAAAGAAATATGGACAGAGATCAAATGTGAAAGAAAGCAATATGCTCTTAAAGAATAAAAGAAAGAAAGAAAGAAAGAAAGCAAGAAAAAGAAAGAAAGAAAGAAAGAAAGAAAGAATAAAGAAAAAGAAAGAAAGAAAGAATGAAAGAAAGAAAGGAAGAAAGAAATATGGATGGAGATCAAATTTGAAAGAAAGCAATATACCCTGAATGAATAAAAGAAAGAAAGAAAAACAAAGAAAGAAAGAAAGAAAGAAAGAAAGAAATATGGACGGAGATCAAATGTGAAAGAAAGCAATAGAAAAAGAAACAGAAAAAGAAAGTAATAGATAGAGAAGAAAAATAAAAAGAAATATAGCTAGAGAGAGAGAGAGAGAGAGAGAGTGAGAGAGAGAAGCACAAAGGAAAGGAAGAAAAGCAGGAAAAAGAAAATGATAGAAAGACAATAAAATAAAAAAAGAAGCAAAGAAAGAAAGCCATTGAAAGCCAAACAGAAAAATAGAAAGAAAAAAGTGAGTAAAAAAAAAAGAGGAAAAGATATTTTAGGAATTCAGAACGAAAGACAAAGAGAAAGAAAGAATGAAATCGGTAAAGAAAGAAAGAAAGAAACAAACAAAGGAAATAGAATGAAATAGAACGGTAAAAAAAAAAACTACAAAAAGATAGAAAGAAGCAAAAAAATGTAGAAAGACTGAAAAAGAAAGAAAATAAAACGAAATAAAGAAAAGAGGAAGAAAAACTATATGAAGGAAAGAAAGAAAAAGAAAATGGATGAGCAAATGAAAGAAATAAATGAAATAATAAATAAAAAAAAGAATGAATGAAAAATGAAATAACAAGAAAGAAAGATGAATGAATGAATATTTTTATTTTAACATGTCCTAGCAGTAGAGCCCGGCGTTGCCCGGGGATGTAACAGTAAGAGATAGATCAAGTATCGACCATCATAAAGACTGAAAAATAAAATTGACAAAGATTATTGTTTAAGGTTGACGGACACGCATGTCTTAATTAGTTTTTTTTGTTTGTTTTTTTTTTTACGAATTGGTCAAACTCAAACAAAAACATCAATCGTTATGAGTCTACCGATTGAATAGAATTTTATTATAAACAATTGTCTTGTAAATGGAATTTTTAAAGCATTCTGAATGTAAAATAAAGAAAAAAGTGTGCAAGACAATAAGAAACACTACCTGCCAAACAAAAAAGTTAAGTTTGAAATCGATTGAAAAATGTAGGAAATCCAATCCCATATATAAATGACCACAGACACACGCTCACAAACAACCTGGGTTTTATAAGTATAACTCGATATGAGTTGTCCCCCTTAAATTAATGCCTCTTAATCGTGTTTTCAAACTGATTTCGTGCAAAAACAATTGTGTTTTTCCAATTTTTGGCGCTGTCAGAACCACCGCAAGGTAATTTTACGTAGTCCTATAAAGTTTTGTAGGAAATCCGATCCAATATGTAAACGTATAGACACACACACACACAACCTGGGTTTTATAATAAGTAAGATTATAGTATTGTATTAAAAAGAATATAGTGACAAACACACACGAGAAAATTCACCTCAGATACATTCATAGTGTATTATATAATTACTTGATTTTGACTTTCATCTTAGTTTTAATAGAAGAATTTAGAAATTTATTTACTGAAAAAAAAAGATTACAAAGTAAACTATAAACAAAATGTATTTTTTTTTTTTGCTATCCTGCGCCAGCCTCAATGATAGAGAAGGCATTACCTCGAACCATGGCCAGTGAGACACGCTACAAGAGCCACACCGTTTCGCGAGGCTCGTCCCTTAATCGAGACGCAATCGTGCCAATCCTCCGAAGGAACGCCATCGAACGCGGGCCAATAAACCTAGAAGTCTTCACTGCCACAGGATTAAAAAAAAAAATCTATCAGCAGGAGAAGAATATTTCACTATTTTTTTTTTTTTTTTTGGCAAATTAAAAATATTATTTATGGTAACAAAAATATTTTATTCAGCTTGAGAATTTATTTTTTTCGCTGTTTATATCGTTAGATCATGAATGGGTTCGAAAAAGTTTTAGTATTGATAGAAAAAAAATGAATAGCAACCGAAGGATTTCTTGCAGAAAAAAAAAGTAGACTTGGTTCTGTCAGTCTTCAAAGAATATCCAGAAATACGTAAGATGGCGAACTCAGCTGCAATCCTGAGGTTTACGAGTTCAGATTATCGATTAATTCACGTCGCTCGCCCCACCAGCCAAAAAGTCAATCATCTTCACATGGCAAGATTGTTCATTTTCTATAGTGCAAAAGATCGATAATCTGGTAACAAAGAGAGTTAAATTTCACATGATTTTTATCTTTTTATTTAATTAACCTTGCTTGCAAAACAATTTTCTCAGTAAATACGTTAAACAGTATCGCCAGACATTGAGCGATATGGCATTATACATATAATAGCCCTATTCTATCAGTAATGCTTGCATTCAATCCTGACCACTAACAATCCCTTTCTTCCTCATTTTCAATGCATTCCTATAGTAAAATCATTAGCAATGTATTTACATTATACATATAATAGCCCTATTCTATCAGTAATGCTTGCATTCATTCCTGACCACTGACAATCCCTTTCTTCTTCATTTTCAATGCATTCCTATAGTAAAATCATTAGCAATGCATTTACATTATACATATAATAGCCCTATTCTATCAGTAATGCTTTCATTCATTCCTGACCACTGACAATCCCTTTCTTCCTGATTTTCAATGCATTCCTATAGTAAAATCATTAGCAATGCATTTCTATTATACATATGACAGCTTTATTCATTAGTCTTTCTTACTAATGTCTCCTGTGAGGAGTATTTACAGTGCTGAAACGCATTTTCAAAAATGTTTACCTTCTTCGAGAATGGCTCCCAAGGCTAAATATGGTAAATGTCATATAAAGTATTTCGAATATCTGGAGAAAAAGAAATCTTTTGTCACTCTTGCCCTCAATCCGTCCTGTGAGTAAAAGATTTTCCACGCCCTCCTTCCTCATTATGTGACCCAGAAACTGTCTTTCCCTGATATTAATAAAATATTAAATATTTCGGATATCTGAAAAAAAAAAAAAAAAATCCGTCATTTGATGAAATTAACGCGACTATGGCAAATACGATGGGTTCCGTTTTAGCCTTCCATGATCTTGCTCGGCAAGATATCGCAATCCTCCCCAGGCTGGCTTGAATTTAGAGTTTCCTTCTATAGTCCTGCTATTTACCCCTAGCCGGCGGTGGGGGCAGAAAAGGATTCATACCTTTTCCCAATGTTATTTGCACCACGTAAGTGAATGTAATGGATTCGACTTGAATTCGAACTCGGCTCTCCGATTCCTCAGGGAGACATGACAGATTAGTGGATAGTGGCTCGGATTGAGGAATCAGAGAGCTGAGTTCAAATTCAGTTGACTCCATTATACTCACTTATGTGCTAAACCCCTTGGGAAAAGTATGAATCCTTTTCTTCTCCCCGCCAGCTATGGGTAAATAGCAGCACAGATTGGGTTCTATAGCTTTGGATGGCAACTGGTCTACCGCAGAAAGAACTGGCAACCTTTTGCTGGAAAAAATCTGTCTTGTCAATGATGTATCGATAGGTATATGATCACCTAAGCGTGTATTATGCATTTTTTCCCGCCGTAGGCTGGCATTCCTTTCTGCGGTAGACCAGTTGCAATTCAGGACGATCGAACACAGCCTGTCCTGCTATTTACCCATAGCTGGGGGTGAGGGAGAAAAAGAGGATTCATGCCTTTCCCAAGTGTATTAGCACATAAGTGAATGTGATGGAATTAAACTGGAATTTGAGCTCTAATTTCCGATTTCTCAGTCTAAGCCGATATATGTTCTTCGACTGTATTTATTAAATTCACCTGATACGGTCTGTTTGTTTAGTTTTCGGGGCGGGGTATGGCGTGTGGAGAATGTTCGACAACTTATTTCGTAATTTGCAAAAGTATCAGTCAGTTCTGTGCCATGCGAGATACACGCTTAGGTAATCATGTATTTTTCGATACATGACTAACGAGACAGATTTGTTTTTCCCGCAGTAGGTTGTCATTTCTTTCTGAAGTAAACAAGGCTATAGAACCCGATGTGTCTTACTATTTTACCCATAGCTGAGGGGAGAAGAGACTTCATACCTTTTCCCAAGGGTATTAACAGATATCCTTTTCTTAGCACGACTGGAATCCGAACTCGGCTCTCCGATTCCTCAATCCGAGCCGCTATCCATTCCTCCACCGGTCTTCGCATTCTGCGGAAATTGAATGAATGCAAGACAGGATTTGGAAATAAAGAAAAGACAGAAATTATTTAGAGCTGCACCGGACGGGAAACTGTGGCGAGCCACGATCGCCTGCGTCCTGACAGGACACGGCACACAAAGAAGAAGAAGAAGAAGAATGGATAAATATTGAACAATTGGAAGAGATGGGAACAGATAGAAGAAGAAGAAGAAGAAGAAGAAGAAGGAGAAGAAGAAGAAGAAGAATGCATAAATATTGAACAATTGGAAGAGATGGGAACAGATAGAAGAAGAAGAAGAAGAAGAAGAAGAAGAAGAAGAAGAAGAAGAAGAAGAAGAATGGATAAATATTGAACAATTGGAAGAGATGGGAACAGAAAGAAGAAGAAGAAGAAGAAGAAGAAGAAGAAGAAAAGAAGAAGAAGAAGAAGAAGAAGAAGAAGAAGAAGAATGGATAAATATTGAACAATTGGAAGAGATGGGAACAGATAGAAGAAGAAGAAGAAGAAGAAGAAGAAGAAGAAGAAAAGAAGAAGAAGAAGAAGAAGAAGAAGAAGAAGAAGAAGAATGGATAAATATTGAACAATTGGAAGAGATGGGAACAGATAGAAGAAGAAGAAGAAGAAGAAGAAGAAGAAGAAGAAGAATGGATAAATATTGAACAATTGGAAGAGATGGGAACAGATAGAAGAAGAAGAAGAAGAAGAAAAGAAGAAGAAGAAGAAGAAGAAGAAGAAGAAGAAGAATGGATAAATATTGAACAATTGGAAGAGATGGGAACAGATAGAAGAAGAAGAAGAAGAAGAAGAAGAAGAAGAAGAAGAAGAATGGATAAATATTGAACAATTGGAAGAGATGGGAACAGATAGAAGAAGAAGAAGAAGAAGAAGAAGAAGAAGAAGAATGGATAAATATTGAACAATTGGAAGAGATGGGAACAGATAGAAGAAGAAGAAGAAGAAGAAGAAGAAGAAGAAGAAGAAGAAGAAGAATGGATAAATATTGAACAATTGGAAGAGATGGGAACAGATAGAAGGAGAAGAAGAAGAAGAAGAAGAAAAGAAGAAGAAGAAGAAGAAGAAGAAGAATGGATAAATATTGAACAATTGGAAGAGATGGGAACAGATAGAAGAAGAAGAAGAAGAAGAAGAAGAAGAAGAAGAAGAAGAAGAAGAAGAATGGATAAATATTGAACAATTGGAAGAGATGGGAACAGATAGAAGAAGAAGAAGAAGAAGAAGAAGAAGAAGAAGAAGAAGAAGAAGAAGAAGAAGAAGAAGAAGAATGGATAAATATTGAACAATTGGAAGAGATGGGAACAGATAGAAGAAGAAGAAGAAGAAGAAGAAAAGAAGAAGAAGAAGAAGAAGAAGAAGAAGAAGAAGAATGGATAAATATTGAACAATTGGAAGAGATGGGAACAGATAGAAGAAGAAGAAGAAGAAGAAGAAGAAGAAGAAGAATGGATAAATATTGAACAATTGGAAGAGATGGGAACAGATAGAAGAAGAAGAAGAAGAAGAAGAAGAAAAGAAGAAGAAGAAGAAGAAGAAGAAGAAGAAGAATGGATAAATATTGAACAATTGGAAGAGATGGGAACAGATAGAAGAAGAAGAAGAAGAAGAAGAAGAAGAAGAAGAAGAATGGATGAATATTGAACAATTGGAAGAGATGGGAACAGATAGAAGAAGAAGAAGAAGAAGAAGAAAAGAAGAAGAAGAAGAAGAAGAAGAAGAAGAAGAAGAAGAAGAAGAAGAAGAATGGATAAATATTGAACAATTGGAAGAGATGGGAACAGATAGAAGAAGAAGAAGAAGAAGAAGAAAAGAAGAAGAAGAAGAAGAAGAAGAAGAAGAAGAAGAATGGATAAATATTGAACAATTGGAAGAGATGGGAACAGATAGAAGAAGAAGAAGAAGAAGAAGAAGAAGAAGAAGAAGAAAAGAAGAAGAAGAAGAAGAAGAAGAAGAAGAAGAAGAATGGATAAATATTGAACAATTGGAAGAGATGGGAACAGATAGAAGAAGAAGAAGAAGAAGAAGAAAAGAAGAAGAAGAAGAAGAAGAAGAAGAAGAAGAATGGATAAATATTGAACAATTGGAAGAGATGGGAACAGATAGAAGAAGAAGAAGAAGAAGAAGAAGAAGAAGAAGAATGGATAAATATTGAACAATTGGAAGAGATGGGAACAGATAGAAGAAGAAGAAGAAGAAGAAGAAGAAGAAGAAGAAGAAGAAGAATGGATAAATATTGAACAATTGGAAGAGATGGGAACAGATAGAAGAAGAAGAAGAAGAAGAAGAAGAAGAAAAGAAGAAGAAGAAGAAGAAGAAGAAGAATGGATAAATATTGAACAATTGGAAGAGATGGGAACAGATAGAAGAAGAAGAAGAAGAAGAAGAAGAAGAAGAAAAGAAGAAGAAGAAGAAGAAGAAGAAGAAGAAGAATGGATAAATATTGAACAATTGGAAGAGATGGGAACAGATAGAAGAAGAAGAAGAAGAAGAAGAAGAAGAAAAGAAGAAGAAGAAGAAGAAGAAGAAGAATGGATAAATATTGAACAATTGGAAGAGATGGGAACAGATAGAAGAAGAAGAAGAAGAAGAAGAAGAAAAGAAGAAGAAGAAGAAGAAGAAGAAGAAGAAGAATGGATAAATATTGAACAATTGGAAGAGATGGGAACAGATAGAAGAAGAAGAAGAAGAAGAAGAAGAAGAAGAAGAAGAAGAAGAAGAATGGATAAATATTGAACAATTGGAAGAGATGGGAACAGATAGAAGAAGAAGAAGAAGAAGAAGAAGAAAAGAAGAAGAAGAAGAAGAAGAAGAAGAAGAAGAAGAAGAAGAAGAAGAAGAATGGATAAATATTGAACAATTGGAAGAGATGGGAACAGATAGAAGAAGAAGAAGAAGAAGAAGAAGAAAAGAAGAAGAAGAAGAAGAAGAAGAAGAAGAAGAAGAAGAATGGATAAATATTGAACAATTGGAAGAGATGGGAACAGATAGAAGAAGAAGAAGAAGAAGGAGAAGAAGAAGAAGAAGAAGAAGAAGAAGAAGAAGAAGAAGAAGAAGAAGAAGAAGAAGAATGGATAAATATTGAACAATTGGAAGAGATGGGAACAGATAGAAGAAGAAGAAGAAGAAGAAGAAGAAGAAGAAGAAGAAGAAGAAGAAGAAGAATGGATAAATATTGAACAATTGGAAGAGATGGGAACAGATAGAAGAAGAAGAAGAAGAAGAAGAAGAAGAAGAAGAAGAATGGATAAATATTGAACAATTGGAAGAGATGGGAACAGATAGAAGAAGAAGAAGAAGAAGAAGAAGAAGAAGAAGAAGAAGAAGAAGAAGAAGAAGAATGGATAAATATTGAACAATTGGAAGAGATGGGAACAGATAGAAGAAGAAGAAGAAGAAGAAGAAGAAGAAGAAGAAGAAGAAGAAGAAGAAGAATGGATAAATATTGAACAATTGGAAGAGATGGGAACAGTTAGAAGAAGAAGAAGAAGAAGAAGAAGAAGAAGAAGAAGAAGAAGAATGGATAAATATTGAACAATTGGAAGAGATGGGAACAGATAGAAGAAGAAGAAGAAGAAGAAGAAGAAGAAGAAGAAGAAGAAGAAGAAGAATGGATAAATATTGAACAATTGGAAGAGATGGGAACAGATAGAAGAAGAAGAAGAAGAAGAAGAAGAGGAAGAAGAAGAAGAAGAAGAAGAAGAAGAAGAATGGATAAATATTGAACAATTGGAAGAGATGGGAACAGATAGAAGAAGAAGAAGAAGAAGAAGAAGAAGAAGAAGAATGGATAAATATTGAACAATTGGAAGAGATGGGAACAGATAGAAGAAGAAGAAGAAGAAGAAGAAGAAGAAGAAGAAGAAGAAGAAGAATGGATAAATATTGAACAATTGGAAGAGATGGGAACAGATAGAAGAAGAAGAAGAAGAAGAAGAAGAAGAAGAAGAAGAAGAAGAAGAAGAAGAAGAAGAATGGATAAATATTGAACAATTGGAAGAGATGGGAACAGATAGAAGAAGAAGAAAGAAGAAGAAGAAGAAGAAGAAGAAGAAGAAGAAGAAGAAGAAGAAGAAGA
>OZ010615.1:31926552-31996552 GCA_963932145.1 Acanthosepion lycidas | reverse complement strand
AGATCACGATATCTAGCAATTGGACAAAGCATAGGGAGAAATGACTTCATGCCTTCAGCGAAGGAGTTAGCTCGATGCAGCAGTCTCTGCAGGTGTTTGAAATCGGTTCGGTGCTTTTCTTCTTGTTAGGGTCCGCTAAGCTGTTACGCCCTTCTAATTCCCGTCAGCAATCTTTATCGTCCCTTGAAACCGTTTTTTTTCCCTTTTCTTTTCTTTTGCAACCAACTCACACCTTCTGATGTATTTATTTTGTTTTATTTTATTCATTCCTTTTTTCTTTTTTTTTTCCTTTTTTTTTTATCCTTGATTCCATCTTTTGACGACACCCTGGCCTTACTTGTCGGCCCACCCCGGAAACTTCACCGGTCCGGATGACTGAATAGACGACACGAAACATCGAACAGACCACCGAGAAAAGAAATAGACGAACGCATCGATTTATCGGGATTAGTGCGCGAATGAGAGACTGAATAAAAGAACAACCAAGAGAATGGCTCACGTTAACGACGATACACTTCCGCCGATGACGTGAAAACAAGGAGAAAGGTTTTCATTGGTTGCTAACGTTTTGTCCGCCACGAAAATTCTAGCGCAGCGAGATCTGGTTTTCATTGAGCATTACTTACAGAACAACACAAGGCCAACCATAACAGACAGACCGTGTAGCGCCAATCTTCCAATATACTCCTTCATCTTCTTCATCTTCTTCTATTCGCCGTATCTCTGCCTAACCCTGATCTGCCTACCAATTACGAAACCCTTTTTAACTCTTACTAATTTTTCTTAACGAGACACGGCAGAATAATAAATTTCGGCTAGGATAGAGAAATCGGAGAACCGAGTTCGAATTCCAGTCAAGTTCATTACATTCACTTTTTTTTTTTTTAACATTTCGCCCCGGCCAAGGCGGGAGTGCCATTAGTACGCAAAGGGTTACAAAGAGTGAGAGTAAGAGTAAAGAGGGGCGTGTCTGGGAAAAGGATAAAGAGAAGGGACGGGAACCAAGATCAAAGCATCAGAAGATATCGATTGACGTTACATTTGAATATTTGAAGATTATAGCTATCAGGGAAGTAAGTAAGAGGAAGGGAGTTCCACTGTTGGGAAGTGCGAGAGAAGAAGCAGTTGGGGTAGAAGATGCGGTTACATTTAACTGTTTCGACTGTGAAAGGGTGGAACTAAGATGTCAACCTCGTAGAACGCTTAAATTCATGCAGATGGGGCACTCGTCAGAGCAGTTGCAATGAAAATATTTGTAGAAAAGACAGAGGGAAGCCACAGCATGTCTGTGAGAAAGAGACTATAGGCGAGATGCTAGGTCAAAACCTTGCACATTGCTTATCCGTCTTTGGATTTTGTCGAGGACCTTGAGATGAACAGAGGGGGCACCAGACCATATATGGCAACAGTATTCAATGCAAAGACGAATGGTTGATTTGTAGATTTGAAGGTTGGACTCAGGCGGGAAAAACCTTCTGGCGTGACAGAGAACCAACTTGTAATATCCTTGTGAAAGGTGTGAATCCAACACTTGTTCTCCCAGCTATGGATAAATAACAGGATAGACTGGGTTGGTAACTGGTCTAGGAGGAGGACAACTCTGAATTCAAAACTTTATCAAGAGCTGACGAAGCACATACTATACTGCTAAGGAAATGATCGTTCGTACAATGAATCAGCGATTCCGACTACGGCGGACACCTTTTTATTAGGTTGGTGCAAAAATAATGTCGTTTTCTCACACATGTTACTTTTATATATGATTTCTGAATTAATTCATTGATATATATATAGCCATGTTATATATCATTTTGAAGCGCGTTTTTCACTCTGTCGAATCGTGTTATTCGTTACCGTTCTCAGTCTCTTCATTCATTTTTTTTTTGCAGGCTTTTCGACAGCATGGACAAAATTCAAATCCGCACGATTTTCTTGTTCCAGTTCAAACTAAGCCGAAAAGCTGCCAAGACAGCTCGTGATATCAATGATGCGTTTGGCCCAGGAACCACTAACGAACGTGTGGCACAACGGTGGTTCAAGAAATTTCGCAATGGTGACGAGAGCCTCGAAGATGAAGACGGTCGTGGCCGGCCGACTGCCGTTGATAACGAACATTTGAAAGCCTTAATTGAAGCCGATCCTCGCAAAACCACACGAGAAGTTGCTGTTGAACTCGAGGTCGACCACTCAACAGTCGTTCGCCATTTAAAGCAAATAGGGAAAACAAAAAAGTTGGATAAATGGGTGAACGATAATCCAAAAAATCGTCAAAAAACGACATTATTTTTTGCACCAACCTAATATCTTTCTCTTTTTGGTATCTCTCCTGTTCAAACCACTTACACAAGCTCGTTCTTTTTCTCTTTGTACGGGAGATGTCCCTTCTGGACGTGGCTGATCATGGCCCTCCACAATTACCTTTCCCTTGTAGTTCTTTTTTTTTCCAATCCCTTTTATCTCAACCGTTTACACATATTCGTCTGTATCAGTCAAGTGCCGTCAAGACGTTGGCGATTATGGCCCCCCACGACTTACCGGCTTTTGTAGCCTTCAGCCATCGCAGTCTTTCGCTATCCCTTCTAATCCCTGGCGTACCAACCATTTACAGAAACTCGTTCTTGATATTCTTTATGTGCCATGTCTGTTCAGGACGTTGCCAATCATGGCTCTCCATGATTTTATTTACCCTGTAACACTTACTTTGTCTTTTCTTTTTGCTTCGAATCTCTTTTCTGCCAATCATTTACACAAACTTGTTCTTCTTCGTCTATGTGAGTCGTATACCGTCAGAACGCCGGCGATTATGGCCCTCCACAATTCCCCGATAATCTCCTGCTACCTGCTCTGACAACCATTTACACAGACTCATATTCTTCTGTATGCCGTGACCCTTCAGGACGTTAGCGATCATGGCTCTCAACGATTTCCTATCCTTTGTAGCTGTTAGTAAGTTTTGCGTTCTTACTCTCTCTGTTCATTTAATCTCGTTAGGTGGGTTAATCGGTGTTTTCCTCTGTCCCTCTTACACTCAATGTCCGGTGATTGTCAAAGTTTCTTTCCTTTATATGCGCCCCAGAGATTTCAGCCCGACTCTGTCTGATGTTAAGAGCATACGTCCTCTTTGTCTTCATCTCCTCTCAAATTTCGTCGTTGGACAGTGAAGGGTATTTTAAGCATCCTTCTGTAGAATCATATATCTGTTGATTCTAAATATTCCATCCGTGTGGAGATTGTCCAGCATTCACTGCCATATAGGAGGACTGATATTACATAACAGCTCAGTATTCATTTCTTTGTTTCTGTTGCTTCAAGTCTCTTCTTCATCTTTGAGGAGATTGTCCAGCATTCACTGCCATATTGGACGACTGATATTACGTAACAGTTCAGTACTCTTTTCTTTTTCTGTTGCTTCAAGTCTCTTCTTCATCTGTGAAGAGATTGTCCACCATTCAATGTCATATAGGAGGACTGATATTACATAACAGTTCAATACTCTTTTGTTTGTTTCTGTTGCTTCAAGTCTTCTCTTCATCTGTGAGGAAATTGTCCAGCATTCACTGCCATATAGGAGGATTGATATTACATAGCAGTTCAGCACTCTTTTCATTGTTTCTCTTGCCTCAAGTCTTCTCTTCATCTGTGAGGAGATTGTCCAGCATTTACTGCCATATAGGAGGATTGATATTACATAGCAGTTCAGCACTCTTTTCATTGTTTCTGTTGCCTCAAGTCTTCTCTTCATCTGTGAGGAGATTGTCCAGCATTTACTGCCATATAGGAGGATTGATATTACATAGCAGTTCAGCACTCTTTTCATTGTTTCTCTTGCCTCAAGTCTTCTCTTCATCTGTGAGGAGATTGTCCAGCATTTACTGCCATATAGGAGGATTGATATTACATAGCAGTTCAGCACTCTTTTCATTGTTTCTCTTGCCTCAAGTCTTCTCTTCATCTGTGAGGAGATTGTCCAGCATTTACTGCCATATAGGAGGATTGATATTACATAGCAGTTCAGCACTCTTTTCATTGTTTCTCTTGCCTCAAGTCTTCTCTTCATCTGTGAGGAGATTGTCCAGCATTTACTGCCATATAGGAGGATTGATATTACATAGCAGTTCAGCACTCTTTTCATTGTTTCTCTTGCCTCAAGTCTTCTCTTCATCTGTGAGGAGATTGTCCAGCATTTACTGCCATATAGGAGGATTGATATTACATAGCAGTTCAGCACTCTTTTCATTGTTTCTCTTGCCTCAAGTCTTCTCTTCATCTGTGAGGAGATTGTCCAGCATTTACTGCCATATAGGAGGATTGATATTACATAGCAGTTCAATACTCTTTTCATTGTTTCTCTTGCCTCAAGTCTTCTCTTCATCTGTGAGGAGATTGTCCAGCATTTACTGCCATATAGGAGGATTGATATTACATAGCAGTTCAGCACTCTTTTCATTGTTTCTCTTGCCTCAAGTCTTCTCTTCATCTGTGAGGAGATTGTCCAGCATTTACTGCCATATAGGAGGATTGATATTACATAGCAGTTCAGCACTCTTTTCATTGTTTCTCTTGCCTCAAGTCTTCTCTTCATCTGTGAGGAGATTGTCCAGCATTTACTGCCATATAGGAGGATTGATATTACATAGCAGTTCAGCACTCTTTTCATTGTTTCTCTTGCCTCAAGTCTTCTCTTCATCTGTGAGGAAATTGTCCAGCATTTACTGCCATATAGGAGGATTGATATTACATAGCAGTTCAGCACTCTTTTCTTTCTTTCTATTACTTCATGTCTTCAAGTAAGAAAGAACGACAGAAAGAAAGAAAGAAAGAAAGAAAGAAAGTCAGAAAGATACAAAAAACGAAAGAAAAAAGAATCAGACGATTGAAGGAGATGTGGTAAGGAACTAAAGAACACGGCATGAATAAGAAAGAAAGAATGAAAGAAAGAAAGAAAGAAAGAAAGAATGAACAACTGAAAGAAAGAAAGAAAGAAAGAAAGAAAGAAAGAAAGAAAGAACAAATGAAAGAAAGAAGCAGGTGATTGAAGGACATGTGGGAAGGAAAGAAATAACAATTCAGCGTGAATAAGAATGAAAGAAAGAAAGAATGAATGAATAAACAAATGAAAGAAAGAAAGAAAGAAGAAAGAAAGAAAGAAAGAAAGAAAGAAAGAAAGAACAAATGAAAGAAAGAAGCAGGTGATTGAAGGACATGTGGGAAGGAAAGAAATAACAATTCAGCGTGAATAAGAATGAAAGAAAGAAAGAAAGAATGAATGAATGAATGAATGAAAGAGAGAGAGAGAGACAGACAGACAGATCACAGACAGAGAGAGAGAGAAAGAAGGACGAGTTTATTGCGCATTTGAAAAAAGAAAGACAGAAATTATTCGGATGACAGAAACCATAGTTGCTTCATTCGGTATATTTTCTTCATGATCAATTTTTCTCTATTTCGTGCAACATCTGTTATGTGCAAACGAAGAACTGAGTTTGGTACACGGCCACAATTTTGGAGCTCGCAGTGACGAACGTAGTAACTAGTCCTAAGTAATATTCAATCGCTAACCATTCTCCCAGCCCCAGTCAACAATTCTCATCTTTCTGTTTGGGGCAAAGAAACAAGAGACGTCAGTAGGTATCGAACTCACTATATAGTAACACTGTTCAACCAAGCACTTTAAGAATCGCTCTGGCTACAAAGAGGAACTCAATTGTGCCAAGTGCAAAAAATAAAAAATAAACGAGGATTGTTTTTTTTTTTTTTTTTTTTTTAGAGAGAACAGTTTCCTCCTTTTGTGTTTATTTAGTTTTTCATATTTTAGGAATGAAAACGAATACACCATTCTTCGAAAGTAATTATCTGTTGCGGACATTTTTTTTCGTTGTCCGTCAAATATAAACAATTGACATACTTTTTTCGGTTTTGTATTTTTAAGATACGAGATCAAGTACCAGGACATTCTATCTGTTGCCAGTATTTCTTGGAAGATGATTGCCCAGGGCACAAAATGGCGAAATGAGGTCCTTGTAAATGGATCATGCGGAATAATACAAGTCACCGCTTTTTTTTTTCTGAATTCTTGGCTGAAGAAAAACTTAGACCAATTTGGATTTTTCTTTTGTCTTTATTCAATTCACCCCAAGCAAGGCGATAATGCCCCTAAAACTCAAGGATGGTGGAAACCGAGAATGAAAGAGAATGAAAAGACTTTACAAGGAACGGGAAGCCCAATCCTAAACATGAATCAAAGGATAATCCTCAAATCATCTTCAAAAGACTGGGAAGGAGTGTGAACCTTTTTTTTTTTTTTTTTTACTTGTGCTGAGGTAAAAACTAAATAAATGATAAGTAAAAATTCAGTGTTTATGTGGACACGTTAGAAGTGCAAGTAGACTTTGGAAGGAACCGGAAAACCAATCCTAAACAGGAAACAAGGGATAAACAACTAGTCATGTTCAAAAAACAGGGGAAGTGTTGTGAACCGGACGATAGGCAAACCTTCCTCCATGTATTGAGATGAAAAAAATAGGAAATAAAATTTCAGCGTGTAACCGGAGATGTTAGTAGGAGAGAGTTGAAGCAGACGGAACTGGAAACTCAATTCGGAAAAGAAAACAAGGGAAAAATCTCCTGAAAATATAAAAATAACCTCTTTGCTTCTAATATTTGACAAATTCATATTTCTTAGAATATTACAAAATAAAAAAAAAAAAAAAAAAACGAATACTTCAATAAAAAAAAAATAATGATAAATATTGATAATAGTCTATAGATAAATATAGTCCATATAATATGGTTTTCCTAAATTAATTTCCTGATGAATCTTAATTCTTAAGTAAAGGCTTCTGGATACGAAACTGAGCAGAATTCTTTAAGAATCGCCTCGCTTAACTTTCGGCTGAGAAACACAGCAGAATTCTTTAAAAATGGTTTAGTTTAAATTTCGAACAGGAAACAACAGAATCCTTTAGAAATTGATTTGTTTCACTTTCAGATACGAAAATGAGCAGAATTATTTGGAAATTACCCTTCTTAACTTTCGAAGACGAAACTGAGCTGACATTGCTTTTGAGAAAAAATCAGAACAAGAAAATGTGCTATACGTCAAATTGAACCTCGGTTGGCTATTTGGCTCTCCTAGCCGAGCGGTCTGAAGCATGTAGGATCAGATGGTTATTCCTCCTACGAAGGATGCAGGTTCGATTCCTGTTGGATGGCACATTTTCATCGTTCTTTAAGCTACCTTTGCCTTTCTATCAGCTTGAACCAGTGTCTTTTGGCTTCTTTCGAAGTGAAATGTCTTATTGCAACATGCCTCTCTTTGTCTCTGCTCGTAATGAGTACAAGCGTGTTCTCAATGAAGAAAGGTTACTATTTGCTGATAGAATGAAACAACGTATTGCATCTCGCAAGTTTGGTTCTAAAGACTAGTGGCGGTTCTGCAAGAGTGTACTGAACAACAGCAAATCGCCAATACCTACCTTATTCATTCAATTCGAAGTGCTAACTTCCTCCGCCGATAAGGCTGAATGCTTTGCTCGGAAATTCTCCTCCAACTCAACACTCGACCTACCCGGAGTACCCTGACCTAATTTCCCCCTTAGAACTGACGAGCTACTTTCACTGGTACCCCAACTGCATGAATTTATGCGTGCTACTGGGTTGGCATTTCGGTACCAACCTTTTGACTGTCGAAGCAGTTAAATGTAACCGCCTCTTCTGCTGCAACAGCTTCTTCTCTCGCACTTCCCGACAGTGGAACTCCCTTCTTCTTACTTCCCTTCCTGATAGCTATAATTTTCAGATATTCGAATGTAATGTCAATCGACATCTTCTGATGTACTTGATCCTGGTCCCCGTCCTTCTCTATATACTTCCCCCAAACACCGCTCTTTAATCTGGCTCTCACGCCTTGCGTGCTAGTGGCACTCCCGTCTGGCTTGGGGCGTATCATATAGGAATAAAGTGTCGCTGCCCACAATGGGGTTTGAACGGAAATCAAACAAAGGTGATCCCATTTTGAATAAGCATTCCACGTGATCTAATAGGAAATGGATATATGGGAATTAGTGTGGCGTCTAAATGATCAGTGTTTCTACTCTATCCTCTATTACGCTATTCTCTATACTATTTACTATACTATTTCTCTATACTGATCACTATACAGATCACTATTCTTCATACTATTTCTCTATACTGATCACTATACGGATCACTATTCGGTGGTTACTATTCGAGCGAGTATTATCGAGCAAGTACTATTAGTGCGAGTGACACCAGTATTGTTCAACGGCGTTACGATAGTTGTATCTGCGATTACAAAGTCTCTACTACAACGAGCATTTACGAAACTGACAACGTGTATTCGTTGACATTACACAAGTGGCAACGAGTGTTCGCTGACATCTCAAAACATTTCCAAAACAGAAACTATGATCTGGAATTGGACTAAAAGTCGTGATCGCACCGACCCTGAATCCATCATGAAAATACAGGCTGTGGAATTAGTAAATACTAAACACTTCAAATATCGTGTTCTATAGCTTAGTTATAAAAAATGGAATCTAGGAGATAAGGAATCTAAATACAGAATAAAAGGTGAAAAGGTAGATAATTCACATCGCTATACGGGATTACTATTCGAGCGGGTATTATCGAGCAAGTACTATTAGTGCGAGTGATATTCGAAGGCGTCTGACACCAGTATTGTTCAATGGCGTTACTTAAGTTGTATCTGCGATTACAAAGTCTCTACTACAACCAGCATTACGAAAGTGACAACGGGTATTCGTTGACATCACAAAAGGGAAGGGAGAGCATGGTTTTCCTATTTGAATTTTCTGATGAATTCTGATTCTTCTATTAATGATTGACTAAGCTCATGGAGAGTTCTCCAACAATAAAATATCCGTAGAAATTCCCCCAACACATCATTAAATAGTTGAGCTTAATAGCTTTAACAAAATATTGCAGTAACAATGTAATTTGATGAGTATTACTATACGGACGTCTATTCCCTATTCTATTCACTATACTATTTCTCTATTCGGATCGCTATACGGATTACTATTCGAGAGAGTATTATCGAGAATGTATTATTAGTTCGAGCGTTATTCGAAGTCTGATACCAGTATTGTTCAACGGCGTTACTATACTAGTAGCTGCGATTACAAAGTCTCTACTACAACGAACATTACGAAAGTGTCAACGGGTATTCGTTGACATTACAAACAGGTGAAATGCTTAAAAAATACAAGGTATTTCCACAGACAGATTTGTTTCGCGCTTGAACTTTTTCTAATCATGTTCTGTAATCCCGAGAGATATATTTAGGTGTGAAAGTCGAAGCAGATCAGGAGTTATATCAGGTCCATCTGCCACCAACGATAATGTCTCATTCAAAATTACTTAAAATGACTTCTTTTCTCATATTACTACTTGAAATAAAATTTAAATATTTAAATGTTTATATGCATTAAAATGATGTTGAGTAGAAAACTTTTCTTTTTTTTTTGTCTTATGTATAAACTGTTTCTTTTTGTCTCATGTATAAAAACCGTTCAATGTTTATCATTTGGCTCAGGTAGAAAAATTTTTTTTTTAATTGTCTCAAGTATAAAACCGATCAATGTTTATTTTTTACTCGTGTATAAACCCGAGTAATGTTTGTTTATTAACTCAAATACCAACCGGCCAACTGTTTCTTTTTGTCTCAAATACGAACTGGACAAAGAATACTGTTTGTCTCAAGTATAAAACAAATCACTTTTTACCATTTGACTCAAGTATAAAGCAGAAAAATGTTTTTATCTCAAGTATAAATGGACAAATGTTTTCCACTTGTCTCAAGTATAAAGCGTGCAAATATCTTTTTGCCTCAAGTACAAAACAGACAAATGTTTTCTGTCTCAAGTATAAATCCAACCAATATTTACCATTTGGCCCCAATACAGAGCAGAAAAATATTTTTGTCTCAAGTATAAACAGACAGCTGTTTCCTGATTGTGTCAGGTATAAATCCAACTAATGGTTACCCTTTGTCGCAAGTATAAAGCAGACGGATTAAATTTCGGGTGATATTTTTTTTTGTTTGTCTCAAGGATAAGCGAAACCAATTTTTACCATTTGACTCAAGTATAAAGTGAAATTATATTTTTCTGTCTCAAGTATAAAACTGGCAAATGATTTCTGTTTGTCTCAAGTATAAATCCAATCAGTGTTAACTCAAGTACAAAGTGGGAAAATCTTTTTTGCATCAAGCATAATCGGGAAAAATGTTTTCGGTTTGCCTCAAGTATAAATTCAACCAATTTTTACCATTTGACTCATATATAAAGCGTACATATGTTTTTAGGTTGCCTCAAGTATAAAACCAAGAAATGTTTACTTTTTCAATATAGTATAAAGTGAAGAAATGTCTTTTCCCTCAAGTATAAAACGGACAGATGTTTAATTTGTGACTGAAGTCTAAAGGAAGCAAATGTTTTCTTGTTTGTCTCAAGTATAAATCCAATCAGTGTTAACTCAAGTACAAAGCGGGAAAATCTTTTTTGTATCAAGCATAATCGGAACAAATGTTTTCTGTTCGTCTCAAGTATAAATCCAACCAATTTTTACCATTTGACTCATGTATAAAGCGTACATATGTTTTTAGTTTGTCTCAAGTATAAAGCCAACAAATGTTTACTTTTTGAATCTAGTATACACTTGAGAAAAGTCTTTTGCCTCAAGTATAAAACCGACATATGTTTAATTTGTGACTGAAGTATAAGGGGGGGGGGAAATGTTTTCTTGTTTCTCAGTTATAAACTAGATCTATGTTTACTGTTGGATGCAATCGTGAACCTGATAAAACTTTTAAATTTTGACTTTTTGAATTTTTTTAACTAATTTACCAAATGGCTGTTGCTATGCTGTTAAACTAAGCAATATAAATAAACTAAGGTTATCAATTCCGTTATAGCTTCATTTCCTTTTCCAAATTGATGTTTTTTTTTAACAGTTTTGGAAATCTGCAACGGAATCGTGGGCGCAAATGTGTAAAAAAGAAAAAAAATGGTGGAATATAAAAAGGTCTTATATATTTTTTATTTTTTTTTTTGTTTTTTTTATCAAGATGATTTTTTTCTTTTTGAGTAGGGCGGCTAAAGTTCGGGAGGAATAATAATAAAAATAAAAAAAAAAAACAACGGAAAAGAAATATTCAGAATATGATTCATATGCATCCAAATAAAGAATGCAAGGAGCAACGAGAGAATGACTGGCATTTTTAGGGGGGAAAAAACCCCACAAAAAACGAAATCTCAATTGCGTATAGCTCCGTAGTTTTTCCACATTTATTAACACTTTCTATCGTCATGGATAAATCAGAATAGTGTTTCATAAAGAAGATATATATATATATATATATATATATATATATAGATATATACAGTGTAACCCGGATATAAGAGAGATTTTCTCTGGTCCCAAATTAGAGCCATACTTACCTAAACAAAATAGACCAAACCCGGATATAAGAAACTTCTTCTCCGGTCCCGGCCACTCTCTTATATCCGGGTTACACTGTGTGTATATATATATATATATATATATATATATATATATATATGTATGTATTGTCATCCACAGACAGACTGTTTCGCTGTATCACAGCTCAACACAGATACACACAGACAGACGCACACACACACACACACACACACACATATATATATATATATATATATATATATAAAAATAAAAAAGTGAACATTGCAGTCACCACTTAGAGGCGACAGGCTGTTTGATGCTAAGCCGGCGTCTAGCAGGAAACAGCATGTCGCCTCTAGGTGTTGAATTCAATGTTCACTTTTATATTTACACACGCTATATCTCTGATATAGCACAATTTAAGAGTATATTTCTTCATATATATATATATATATATATATATATATATATATATATATATATATATATATATATATATATATATATATATATATTTTAAGACATTTTTATGTTTATACATTCTTTTTATAGATACAAATATTTAAGTAAATGCTCTATTAAAATAAACAGTATTAACAACATTTACCGGTTTTTCATAGAAAATATTCGTCCTCCGACAAGAATCGAACCTGGATCCTATACGGGACCATTATTTAATTTGACTCGCCTTTAACCGATTGAGCCACATTGTTTGTTTACCTCCGGATGCGCTTTGAGCAGATATGAATGTATGTGAGATATTCATGAAAGATTGTAGTTGAAAAGCAGTAAAATCGACCTTGCTAATCGAATGATCCTCTGTGGCTCAATCGTGCTCTTAACCGATAGAGCCACAGTTGGATCATTCGATGATGCTATATGACGGCACCGTATAGAATACAGGTTCGTTTCCTGTCGGAGGACGAATATTTTCTATGAAAATTTCTCGGACATTCAGGCCGGTAAATGTTGTTTATTATAAACAGAGCATTTACTTAAATATTTGTATCTATAAAAAAATGTATAAACATAAAAATGTCTTAAAATAATGGTCGGATTTTGTCCATTTCTAATATATATATATATATATATATATATATATATATATATATATATATATATATATATATATATATATATATATATATAGGGTACCATGGATAAATTGACGTGTAAATTATGCAAAAAGGAAAATAAGAGTGATGTCTCATTTTATCAGTCATATTTGTTAAAACTACAGAAAATATCTTGAAATGCTAAAGTGTAAATTTGGGGTACAGAATTACTTTCAACTCGGAACTAATTTCACCTCGGAATTAAGCGTTAGGGTTAGGGGTTAAGGTTTTAAAATCGACTTGAAATTAGTTCCGGGTTGAAATTAATTCCGAGGTGATAAATTCAATAAAATCGCCATTGCCTTCAACTACAGTCTCCTGCAACTCTTTTAAACGGTCTTGTTTAATTTGGCGAATGCTGTCATGATCATTGCCTTCAGTTCATCTTTGGTGTTGCAAGGAGTTTTGTTGGTCTCTCGCTCAACTGCTCCCCACATATAATAATCAATGGGGTTGCAGTCTGGGGAGTTAGGTAGCCAGATGTAAGGGGTGATGTGGCTACAGAAATTTTCTGACTGCCATGACTGGGTCCTTCTGCTTGTCTGGCCTGATGCAGAGTCCTGTTGTCAAACATAAGGTCTTCCACCAACTACCCTCTTCACCGAAGGTAGCCCTACCTCATTAAGGCACTTGATGTGGGCCTCCGTGTTGAGTTTGAATTTACAAACAAATTCGGGAGTTCTTTTATCAGAAGGCTCAAAGTGAGTTTTCACAATTAGACTCATCCAGCTCCTTCCGAATCCTCTTCATTGTCCTCAGATCGACATCCAAACGCTAAAATATTCGTATTGGAGCTTCCGGCGAGAATGTCTAGCAGTACAGCATGGCGTTTCCAAATTTCTGGTGGAGTAGATTGCGTCATGGTGCTCTGTTATTTACAGACGCTGACCAACTGATCTCACTCAAACAAAACGCCGGCGTGAAATTCAATCTAATATGTTTCACCTTTATTAAGGTTTCGTTAGAGATCGAGAATAGAAATTTGAGAGCAAAAAGAGACAGGCAATTGGAATGATATGATTTTTGGCATTTCTCATTTGCTCAAACACGCGTCACATGTATAAAAGCAATGGATTATATATAAATATGTGTCAGGAACATTTACGATTTTAAAGTGTTTGATTGTGTAAGAGTGTGTAAGTAAAGAAAAGATTGTGTGTGTAGGTGTAAGAGTGTGTAAGTAAAGAAACACTTGTGTGTGTAGGTGTAAGAGTGTGTAAGTAAAGAAACGCTTGTGTGTGTAGGTGTATGTGTGTGTAAGTAAAGAAACGCTTGTGTGTATAAGTGTAAGAGTGTGTAAGTAAAGAAACGCTTGTGTGTGTAGGTGTATGTAAGACGGTAACGTTAAGTTTCTAAGTGTGTATGTGAGTGAAGTCTACAGATGTCACCCTCGTATTTTGTCGATGAAATATAGCGATATGTTGCAAAATAATTTTGTATTTGGTTAGATTTTGATATTCTCGTGTATGTGTCTGTGTGTCTAGGGTGGGGGAAGTGTGTGGGTTGGTGAAACGAAGTAAGATATTGTAATAATCTAGTTTTGGTTAGATTAAACATGCGTCATTTTGAAAAAGGGAAATTTGTAAAAAAATATCCTCATTATTTGAGACATAAATTAGATTCATGAATAATGGATCTGTAGAAAAATGGAGATACGATGTAATGTTTTAAACGAGTGTTTATAGTTAATAGGAATGTTATGAATATATTTTTAAAATATTTTCTCCATAACGGGTTATGTTTTTTTTTTGTTTTTTTTTAATTAGGCTGGCATTTGTGAAATCAAACTTATATCCCACGACGTTTCGAAGTACGACAAAAGATTTCGTTTGGTTTATTTTGTTTTACAGCATAACAACCTCAATGGGTTATTTAATGCTGACAACAATTTTAGGATAGATTCTTATGAATAGAATATGTATTCTTTAGTTTAGATAGGTTTGGTTTGTTTTGTTTTACGGCATATCAACCTCAATGGGTTATTTAATGCCGACAAGATTTTTAGGATAGATTCGTATGAATAGAATATGTATTCTTTGGTTTAGATTGGTTTGGTTTATTTTGTTTTACGGCATATCAACCTCAATGGGTTATTTAATGCCGACAACATTTTTAGGATAGATTCGTATGAATAGAAGATGTATTCTTTGGTTTAGATTGGTTTGGTTTATTTTGTTTTACGGCATATCAACCTTAATGGGTTATTTAATGCCGACAACATTTTTAGGATAGATTCGTATGAATAGAAGATGTATTCTTTGGTTTAGATTGGTTTGGTTTATTTTGTTTTACGGCATATCAACCTCAATGGGTTATTTAATGCCGACAACATTTTTAGGATAGATTCGTATGAATAGAAGATGTATTCTTTGGTTTAGATTGGTTTGGTTTATTTTGTTTTACGGCATATCAACCTTAATGGGTTATTTAATGCCGGCAATAACGTATTATTGCTGGTAATATTTTTGTTTTGTCAAAAATCTGTAATATTTTCATTCAAAATTGTATTGCTGGTAAAAATTTGGAAAAAAAAAGTATTGCTGGTAATAGTTAACTATTTGCCCATAGCTGGGACCCTAACAGGAGCTACCACCCCCGGTCAGGGTTGACCTAGGGACACCAGCAATTAGGAGGTAGTTCCACTCTCCTCAAAACTTCCTGATCAGAGGCCTTGCTGCTGGACGTAGTTTATCGTCTTACCCAGGGAGCGGTTGTAGGACGACGACAAGAGATTTAGAATGTCTTTCTAAACGCAAGTCTCTCTTTTGATCATATTTTGTATATTATTTGATGTCTACCGCACATAAACGTTTTTGCACGCTAGACATTTTATCTGATAATTTCTGGCATTTGAAAGGATGTTTGGTTTATTACTCTCCCTGATTATATCTTGGAGATACTAAAAACTTTTTTTGATGTATAATGCAACCCTAATGAAGCTGGAATGTGGTTCATACATGACAGGGCTCCTGTACATTTTAGTCACATGGTTCGCGATGCACTGGTTGACATCTACCATGGAAAATGGATAAATAGAGCAGAACCTGTAGGTTCGCCCGACTTCAGATTTTTCGTATTTTTATCTGTAGGGCCAGATAAAACGATTGGCTTATGCAGAAGACATTAACAATGCAGAGACGTGCTATGGCGGTCGGCGAAACCATTCCACGCTTTGTGGGCGTAGTTGAAAGTGTCCGCCAGTCAATGATCCGTGAGTAGAAGCAAGCATGGGATATTTTGAACATTTGTTATGAGTTAGTATTGATGTATAACGGCTGCGCAGATGGCAATGGACGAGAGGCTGCACGGCTGTATCAGATTGCGTTTCCAGACCGAAGGCAGCCGGGTCATGCAACGTTTGATGCTGTTTATAGTTACGATGCAGAGACAGGATCTATGACACCACAAGCTCTGGATCCAGGAAGACTGACATCTCCTCTTACGCCTGACCACGAAGAACTCTTTTTACATGGGCTTTTATAATGAGGCTGGAACTAATGATGTCAAGTTTAACCATACAAAAATATCTCAGAATCTCCCTCGTGTGACCTCTTTAGTTATTTTAAATGACACCCTTACGCCCTACTTTTGGAAATAGAAGAATGACGTAATGGCGTCTTCATGGGTGACACTCAACTTATTATCTGAACTTATCTTATTTTCCTTTTTTTATTTTGTTATATAAATATTTTTTATTGATCTTATTATTATGATTATTATCAGCCTCCTTCTTTTATGGGCCGTTTCCCATCATGACGTAGGCGACCAAGGTCTTCCACATCTTCCTGTCCCTTGATTTTTTTGTTATTTCTCCCAAATCCTATTCTAGCA
The DNA here is from genome assembly GCA_963932145.1 of Acanthosepion lycidas. Lineage (NCBI taxonomy): Eukaryota > Metazoa > Mollusca > Cephalopoda > Sepiida > Sepiidae > Acanthosepion > Acanthosepion lycidas. The sequence goes on along the minus strand of OZ010615.1, from coordinate 31,980,140 downwards.
TTCATTTATTCAGGCACGTCAAGAATGTGACTTGCTTTCCTCGGTCCCTCTTTTTCCTCTATCCGCCCTGTGAATGTCAGGTTTTCCAAGCCTTCTTTCCACATGACGCGCTTCAGAAATTCCAACTGCGTCATCCTGATGTGTAAGTTCCCTTTTTGTTTCAATTTTCTCTAAATCTTCGTCGTTGATCACAGGCTAGGTCCACGGTATTCTCAGCATCCTTCTGTAGAACCACATTTCTATTGCTACCAGTCTCTCGTTCAGTTTTGAGGATATTGTCTCGCATTCGTTGCCATACAGGAGGACAGATATCACGTAACAGTTTAGTATATTTTTCTTTGTTTCTGTTCCTTCAAGTCTCTTCATCTGTGAGGAGATTGTCCAGCATTCACTGCCATATAGGAGGATTGATATGACATAACAGTTCAGTACACTTTTCTTTTTCTGTTGCTTCAAGTTTCTTCTTCATCTGTGAGGAGATTGCCCAGCATTCACTGCCTTATAAGAGGATGGATATTACGTAACAGTTCAGTACTCTTTGTTTCTCTTGCTTCAAGTCTTCTCTTCATCTGTGAGGAGATTGTCCAGCATTCACTGCAAAATAGGAGGACTGATATTACATAACAGTTCAGTACTCTTTTCATTGTTTCTGTTGCTTCAAGTCTCCTCTTCATCTGTGAGGAGATTGTCCAGCATTCACTGCCATATAGGAGGACTGATATTACATAATAGTTCAATACTCTTTTCTTTGTTTCTGTTGCTTCAAGTCTCTTCTTCATCTGTGAGGAGATTGTCCAACATTCACTGACATATAGGAGGACTGATATTACTTAACAGTTCAGTTCTCTTGTCTTTGTTTGCTAAGGATTTTTTTCTGTCTCCTTATACTCTGCTTAGTTTTGGAATCCATCTTTGGTAATCTCTATAAGTCTTCGGATCTCAGTGTCGCACTTTCCGTCCTCTGTCAGAACACTTCCCAGATATTTACATTTCTGTACCTGCTTGATTTTAGTATCCCCGATCTGTAATTTGTATTTTGCTGATAACCATGCATTTTGTCATAGTTTATAATTAGTCCTTTCTTCTTGCCTTCCTTTGCTTACTTCTGTGTTACCGTTTAGCCTCCAATTTAAATCTACTGGTTGTAATAGGAATTAACTTGTACTTTATAATTTTGGAATAATTTAAAAATATATTTGTTCACAGATATCTGCATTTACCTTATTGCATTTTTATGGGCCACATCGGTGCTGGACGAATTAGTTAATGAGAGCCATCTTCGTACCTGCTCTAAAAGAGAGATAGAGATAGATAGTCATACATAAGAGAGACACAGACTCTTTCTCTCTCTCTCTCTCTCTCTCTACATATATATATATATATATATATATATATATATATTATGCAATGGACAAAGTCCAGCAATTATTTTAAGACATTCTTTTTATAGATACAGATATTTAAGTAAATGCTCTGTTTATAATAAACAGTATTAGCAACATTGACCGGCCTGAATGTCCGAGGAATTTTCATAGAAAACATGCGTCCTCCGACAGGAATCGAACCTATATCCTATACGGAACCGTCATGTAGCTTGATGTGCTATCTATCTGACATATACGAGGACTGATATTACTTAACAGTTCAGTACAGAGGAGCGTTTCGGTTAGCAAGGTCGATTTTACTGTTTTTAAATTACAATTCTCCGTGATTTTCTCTCGTACAATCATATCTGCTCGATGCGTATCCAAATGTAAACAAATGACGTCACACATTATGAAATGGACAAAGGGAATAGATTATAATTGTTCCAACGAGAGAAAAGTGTATAATAAAAAGAAGAAAGAATCCGCAAACGTTTTTGGTTGTAATGTGGTTTTTTTTAAAATTATATTTTTAAAACTATATATTATGCTTTATTTTTAAGCATAATATATTTTTTAAAGACCCATCGATGGCAGCTCTCACGACACGTATATTTGACAAGCTGTTGACCTGAACGGGGATACAAACTGATGTAATATCTATCTATCTATCTATCTATATATCTATCTATCTATATATATATATATATATAAATATATATATATATATAATAAGCATAATATTTTAAAAATATATTATGCTTTAAAATAAAGCATATCTTTTTACAAAAAATCTACATTACAAACAAAAACGTTTGCGGTTTCTCTCTTCTTTTCAATATATATATATATATATATATATATATATATATATATATATATATATATATATATAGATAGATAGATAGATAGATAGATAGATAGATATGAAGAGATAGCCAGGGAGATAAACAGATATGAAGAGGCTGTCAGATAGATAGATAGATAGATAGATAGATAGATAGATAGATAGATAGATAGATAGATATTACATCAGCTTTTATCCACATTCAGGTCGAAAGCTTGTCAAATATACGTGTCGTGAGTGCTCCCATCGAAGCGTTCTCCTGTCGCATCGCGTCAGTAAAATGCCGAGCAGGAATGTGCGCATGCGACACCGGAAGTGCCAGCACAAATTCAGTTTGCTTGCATCTCCGACGTTGAACCCGATTCCAGCTAAGCTCCATACTTCAAGGCTTTGACGTTTACTGATCCGGGATCACACGATCGCGGCTCAGGACCGCCTCATCCTTCCTAATCCAATAATCCAGGCAGTGGCGGGGAAGTTGGATTTATGATTTTGATCACAGATCAATTCGCCTGGTTCTCGGAAAGGAAAACAGTGACGCTGTATCGTGGCGGTTTCTGTCGGGAAATCGGAGATGAGGGAATGATGAAGAGGTGGGTGGGCGTTGAAAACGACGTCAAGGTCGACGGTATTGCGTAGAGACGTATCAAGCACTGTCAAACTCACTCGCCCTTACACTATACTATCCTAGATACATCCATATGGACAGTGTTAGATAGATAGATAGATAGATCGATAGATAGATATGAACAAACTGATATAGATAGATAGATAGATAGATAGATAGATAGATAGATAGATAGATAGACAGACAGATAGATATGAAGAGGCTGATAGATAGATGTATAGATAGATGTGAAGAGGCTAATAGATAGATAGATAGATAGATAGATAGATAGATATGAAGAGGCTGATAGCTAGATAGATAGATAGATAAATAGATAGATGTAAAGAAGCTAATGCATAGATAGATAGATAGATAGATAGATAGATAGATAGATAGATAGATAGATAGATAATGTGTCCCAACATTGATGTAATACAAAACACTGAGGCGTTTTCAAAAAAAAAGTATAGTACCGATGAGGAATTAAACAATTTTGCCACAGTATTCCCATTAAAATCAAATGAAACTAAGCTTGTCGCACATTCGCTAGCTACGTAGCTACACTGAAATATACACATTTGTAAGTTCATTCATATTTTTCTTTCTGTCGGTTTGTCTGTCTCTTTCTCTTACAATATTTTCATTGTGTAGAACCCGCTTTAAGTTAGTTCTAGCAATAGATAAAAGGATACGGTAATTGATAACGAACTCAAGGTCTACTAATATTGCGTTTCATCTTTAATTCTTCTTCTTCTTCTTCTTCTTCTTCTTCTTCTTCTTCTTCTTCTTCTTATTATTATTATTATTAGTAGTAGTAGTAGTAGTAGTAATAGTAGTAGTAGTAGTAATAGTAGTAGTAGTAGTAATAGTAGTAATAGTAGTACTAATAGTAGTAGTAGTAGTTGTAGTAGTAGTAGTAGTAGTAGTAATAGTAGTAGTAGTAGTACTAGTAATAGTAGTGGATGAAACATTAACTGCTATTAGGTTGGTGCAAAAATAATGATGGTTTTTGACGTAATTATTTTTGCACCAACCTTATATTTTTGACTCGTATTTCCATTGCTATCTATCTATCTATCTATATATATATATATATCTATCTATATATATATATATATATATATATATATATATATATATAGCTTCATTTTGTTCATATCTATCTCTCAGTCTATCTCAGTATGTGCATATACATCTATTTCAGTTTCTTCATATATATATATATATATATATATATATATATATATATATATATATATATATATGTCTGTTCATAGCTCTCTATCTATCTCTCTGTCTATCTAAGTTTGTTACCATTTATCTATATATTCAAATCTGTTCATGTCTCTCTCTCTCTCTATCTATCTATCTATCTACCTATCTATTGATGTATCTATCTATCTCAATGTATCTTCTTATATATCTATCAGTAGGGAGAGAAACAATAAAACGAACGAAAAAAAGATCAACCCGCTCTCTTGTTGTTCGCAATTATTCCACTCAGTCTATCCCCCCTCAAGTGTCTGCGTCAGATGCTGGCCATTTATCTTCTCTTTCCTTTTTACATACACTGCAAGAATTCGGCCCAAGAAGAATTTTCCGTTTTTTTTTCTAAACGCATTGATTTGATTCATTGAAATCGCCTCACTCAGACAATGTCTTACTTGAAAAAAACAAAAAAAAACAAACAAAAAGACTCATCTTGTATAATAATAATAATCATTTCCGTTTTGTTTTCCCAGGTGAGGAATTATTATTATTATTGTAGCTTATCTACGGACGATAATGGATATGTCCTCATTCACATAAATACAGTATTAAATACTGTATGTTGGTCTTCAGTTGGAGATTCGTCTCCAGCTGCGCTGGTAAAAGTATCTGTTTCCGGACAGAAAGGATTCCCAGAAGAGGCTATGTCGAAGAACAGTGTCTTGCCTGGAGTGGTACACAGCTACCCGACCACGTTTATTACCCCGCATTAAAAACGGCCTTGTGCCATATCCTGCCTCCCACAGGTCCTGAGACGAGGTTATGCTGAAGGGCAGAGTCTCGTCCGGGTAAACAGCTACCCGACTACAGGAAATTTTTGTCTGAGCCTACGGACTCGGATACCCCATATTAAATTCGTCCTTGTGCCGCATCTGACCGCGTGGGGCGGTTGGTAGATATCCTGCAGTTGGCGATTCATTGTGGAATTCACTTGACTCACTTCTAGCAGTTGACTACTTCCTCTACGCGCCGCTGGCGAATCTTATATGTGTTGTTCTTTTCCTAAGTATTATCGTTCATTACCAACCTCCGTTTGATTATTCTATTCGGTAACCTTCCCCAAGTTACAAAAATTATTAATACTATTACTGAGCGATGGAGCAGCATGACAACAAAGTGAGTCTGGGGTAAAATCTTTTTGTTAATGTTAGGTCGACGCACGTGAAATGACGCACTTTTTAGGAAAGAAATAAAACACTTTTGAAATGTTAAATAATTATATTTTTTTTATTTGAAATAGCCACCATGTTGATGAATGACTGTTCTCCAATGTAGTTCTAAATTCTTGATCCCATCATGAAAAAAAATTGCATCCTTTTATGTGATTAACAGTTCAAATGTTTCGATTACCTCTTCCTTATGGGAGAGTGTTTTATTGAGTCTGAAAGCTCAAAATGCTTAAATATGTGATAATCAGTAGAAGAGATATCAGGTGAATATGGAGGATGAAGCAAAATGTCATAAGGCAAGCAATGCAGCTTTTGGACACGTGATTGAGAAGCGTACGTCCGTGCGTTGTCATGCAGCAAAATTGGGTCATCCCTATTCACAAGTTTAAATTTCTTTTCAATTTTTTTGTGCATGCACTCAATCTCTCCACAATACAAGGTTGCTGTTATTGTTATTCCTTGAGACAAGAATGAATAATAGATAACCCCTTTGAAAGACCACCATGCAGTAACCATTTGCTGTTTAAGATGCAGTGGAGGTTTGGCGTATTGTTTTGGTGATTCACTGATATCTATCCTCTGGCTTACTCTCTTACTATTGCCAAGGAGTATCCATTTCTCATCGCATGTAATAATTTCATCGAAAAATGGTTATTTATCCAGTCGTGTAAGCAACAGTGAGCACACCTCAAAGCGACCGTTTTTTTTTTTGTTGAGTCTCATTCAATTCATACCGAAAATCCTATTGAGTTTCTTTATTTTCCCAATTGCTTTCAAGTGCTAAGAAACATTGAAGTGAGATGTTTTGAGTTCTGATGCAAGTTTTCGGACTGGAATTCTTGGAATTTTGATTAAGCAAATCATTCAACAGATCATGTCTGATAACCGATTGTGGTGTTCCCCTTCGTTTATTTTCAAGACTATAATCTTCCGAACAAAACTTCTGAAACCATCCCTGTCTGAACAGTTCTGATTTCAACAATAACATTTCCTAAGGCCGCTTTGATATACCGTAATACTTCAGAGGCAAAATACCCAAGTTAAAACTGATACAGTAAAATTACTCGAAATTGTTTCATTGTAATCATTTTTTATTGAGTTTATGAGTAAGAATATATTGAAAGAAAAATTATCTGGAAATAAAAAGAGTCAGGAATAAATCAAGATTTTTTATATACTAAGGAGGTTACTTTGTTAGATGACCAGATCAACAACCAACCAAAAATTGCGTCATTTCTTGTACGAGAACTTAATACTATTATACAACCAATCAACTTGTTTCAACTTAATACTATTATTCAGCCAATCAGATTGTTTCAACCTAATACTCTTATACAACCAATCAAATTGTTTTAACCTAATACTATTATTCAGCCAATCAGATCGTTTCAACCTAATTCTATTATACAACCAATCAAATTATTTCAACCTAATACCATTTTTCAGCCAATCAGATTGTTTCAACCTAATACTGTTATTCAACCAATCAGATTCAACATAATACTATTATTCAACCAATCAGATTGTTTCAACCTAATACTATTATTCAGCCAATCAGACTTTTCAAATACTATTATTCAGCCAATCAGATTGTTTCAACCTAATACATATTCAGTCAATCACATTGTTTCTACCTAATACTATTATTCAACCAATCAGATTGTTGTAAGGGCATAAAAACGCCGCTAGATCGTAAATGAGTGAGGGGTGAGGCTTTGAATCTGTACTTCACACTGAGTTTACGGGTTCGACCGGCTAAATCCCATGGATAAATCATTTTGGGTTCAACACTGAGATATTGCACTTGTGTTTTACTGAATTTTCATATTAAACAGTGCTCAAGAGCCTGTCAAGCTAGCGGGTTACTGAATGGGCTTGTTGTAAGTGAGGAAGTAATGAGTCCATGCTATGAGTATACGTAGGATATATAACGTGAAGAGGTTAATATCGGATTGTAACACATTATTTTCGAGGAAGAAACCACCGAGAGAAACTTCTTCCTTACAAATGGAATACGAACAGAATGAGGATAAGTCGATTGGGCGTATGTAGCACGGCGCCTTCTAGCCCTGAAGGCCTGAACTGGTGAAATTAAAGACAGGGAAATAGCGATAGAGTAACGATACGCTAGAAACACTGTGTATGTGTGAAAAGAGATTTGTAAGACAAGAAACAATATATCACTCAAAGTGACGCATCAACGCCATTGCGCTCTGGAAAGGCTGGAAAATGAGAACGGGAAGCAGAATGACATAGACTAACCCTTGAAAATATATTTTCAATTGAGCACTGTTGAATGACAAGCTAATTCTAAAAACAACGGTCACCTGCGTAAATGCGAAGCACTTTAGTGATATGAATAGAAAACTTTGGCGGCTTGGCGGCTTGGCGTCCTGTCGAGTGAAGGTGGCTCAATGGTTGAAGCTCTAACTAACACCAAATCGGTTGGGTTTCGATCCGGGCTTGACGCATTCGGTTGTCTAGTCGCACCGAGGAGCTTTGATACAGCGAAACAGTACTGTCTGTGAATGACACACACACACATATATATATATATATATATATATATATATTTCAGTTGCATAAGGTCTTATTATTTTTACAAGCTTTCGTCTGTTCCTACAGACATCCTCAGGTATGGAATAGATTTTGTACAAAAACGCACAACCTTAAAATTTAAATTCAAACTCAGCGTTGCGACTGCACGTTCCAAAACAATAACACATTTCTCATAGCATTTTTTCGGATTATATCTCTATTTTCGTTGTCCCCTTATTACTGAGAGTAAAAACAAGAACAAAATCTATTCCATACCTGAGGATGTCTGTAGGAACAGACGAAAGCAAATTAAAATAATAAGACCTTATGCAACTGAAATTTATAAAACAAGGATCTTTTCACACACACACACATATATATATATATATATATATATATATATATATATATATATATATATATATATATATGTGTGTGTGTGTGTGTGTGTGTGTATGTGTGTGTGTGTGTGTGTGTGTTAAAATTCCCAGAACAATTCAGTGCATAAAACAAATTGGAATGAGAAATGAAAAAATATCTTAGTTTTTGCCGACGCGTTTCCTCTTCAAACTTTATCAAGCCAAAGAATGAAAGTGAAATGTTTTTGTTGTCTGTATTTATTGTATATAAAATACATTTGTGATTCATGACCGAAAATTGGGAGGGGGATGGGCTGAGGCTAGTCGTCACTTACTATCTTATACCTAACTAATCAGATTCACGACCCATTCACTGATTACAATTTGCACATCCACCAAAAGAACTTATCCATGATCATTTAATCCTCCATAAGCCACAATACCGCCTACTCTCAGGGAACTTACAAAAAACAATGTGTTCAAAAAACATTGTTTTGTTGTTATAGTTACATTAAATCCAAAATTTAAAAAGAGAGACGCTCCTACGTAACCCTCTTTCTGGATAATGGTAACTTCCTTTATACTAAGAGATTTTGTTTTCCATGTCAACAGTATAGTTAAATTTCCAAAAATAATTATGTGGAGACAAATTGGTATAAGAAATGAAAATTGGAAAAAAATCTTAATTTTTTGCCGACGCGTTTTGTCTTTCGATTTTATCAAGGTAAAAGCGAAATGTTTTGTTGTTAAGATTTATTCTATATAAAATACAACTCTGGCACAAGGCCGAAAATAGTGGGGGTGAGACTGATCATCACTTACTATCTTATACCTAGCTAATCAGATTCACGACCCATTCACTCATTACAATTTGCACATCTATCAAAAGCACTTATCCATCATCATTCAATCCTCCAGATGCCAAAATGTTGCATACCCCCAGAGGACTTACAAAAACGCAATTGTCGACAATATATATTTTTTCCACTCTTTCGGTCTTAGTTTCAAATTAACACCTCATTCTTCATATAAGCCCAATTTAAACTCATAAGGTTAATAACCCAGTTTAATTTTATAAAATCTCTTATCTTTAAGGATAATACCTCCCACCCTCCCCTAACCAGCGTCTCGGGCATTTCGTCTGATTGAAACATCGAAATAATTCTCTATAAATTTTATAATTTCGACATGAACACAGTTTATAAATCAAGGCTGAATAGTTTTGTCGGTTCAAATAGATCTATACCCCTACATATGAGGCAAGTTTGTATTTTGTTGTGTAATATCTATATATATTATGAGAAGGACAACTCTGAATTCAAAACTTGCGGAGGGTCGTTTGGGGACCTTGTGGCACGTAGTGCACCAGGTCTCTGTATTCAGCTCTTCAAAAAGAGTGGTTGGTCCTGCACAAAACCTTCACCAATATAATCAAATCATATCTACAGGTGTCTGGGCTGTCGATTCAAAGGAAATGAGCTGCGTGACCCTCATACGACGAATACAATGGGAGAGTCCAGTATATATATATATATATATATATATATATATATATATATATATATATATATATATATATAGTCGACTCTCCCGCCGTATGAGGGTCAAGCAGATCAGGTTTCCAGGAAACCGACAGCCCGACAACGGTGGTATATATATATATATATATATATATATATATATCGCTACACGGTTACAGTAGTGTTCCGATGGGCATACAACGCATCTCCTCAGGCGATTTTAACTTACACACGTGATAACGATTTAATCAGATTTAATAGCAAAATAAAGCCTCTTCTTACGAAAAAAAAGAAAAAAAAACTCTTTCGTAATTTATATATATATATATATATATATATATATATATATATATATATATATTACGAAGCTTGACTCTACATTTAAATGATAACTCTAACATTTTTAGACATTTAAAACAACATACCTGTCCGCGTACTCAATTCCGTAAAATCCTTGTTGAAAACACAACTATACTTAAACATGAAAACAATAAACAAAAACTTAAAATTCTTGAAGCTATATACATAAAACAGTTGAAAACTAACCTGAATAAAATAAACTACGATTTCTCCACAAATATTCTTAAATGACAATAATTGATAACAGAAGCCATTGGCTTATACCAAAGGCATCCCATACTTAATACTTCTCGAATTCACTCTCCCATGGCCATGTGTGATGTCATGAGCTACGGTGCGATTTTCGCTTCCAGCGTCTCGTATACACGAATTTGTCGTTGCTTGGAAATCTTCCATGTAAACAGAAACGGACTATCATCTATTTCTTGTCCTTGTATTGTTTAATATATTGTACTGTAATTGTCATCTTTGATAATGGCTTATGTAAGCCAAAAGCTTAGATAGGATTAAAAAACATGTATCAATATGGTGATTTTCTTTTGTCTTTTAATATGCGAAGTATTGTGGTGTCATGAGTTTTTTTTCTTTGGGTTATATGCAATGAAACATGCTATTCAAGTTAGAAGTCCCCCAGAATGGAAAAGAGGCAGGTCTTTTCACTATAGAACCGAGGAGCATTTGTGTCCTTTACTTTTATTCAGCTCTATACAACGCCACCTAGTGGGCGTTAAGTTACCTCTGGTGGACAAGGTGATGGTGGTGGTTGTGGTTGGGGTAATTCCATAATCTTCTTACTTGGTGATCGTGGTTCCAATCCCTAGCTCAGTTGACAAATTAGAAATTAACTCAGTTATCTCCCCAGAGAATTAAATGACTTGATTAACCTCCTCTGAAAATGAAACTGAATAAAGTGTTCGATTTAAAATTACCAAAAGGTTAACAACAGCTGATGAAGGCCAGACGTTTGGCTCAATCGAGTCACCGTCATTATGATAAACAAGTTTTAATATGTTAAGTCTCATGAAAAGAGATTATTATTGTTCTCTACAGCTTCTTTTATTTTAAAAATCTGTACACAGTTTACTGTCGTTCCTCTTCTTGGGAAAGACAGTAGAGGGGTTTTACTGTTGTTTTTTCGTTTGTTGATTTCAGGGTATCCCTTTTCCGAAAGTGCTTGCTCTGCTAAGGTTAAAGAGCCCAGTCTACCGTACTATTTTTTACTTTTCTCTTGGTGATCCGTACCTTTCTCAAGGTACGAAAGGAACTTTTCCTTTTGATTAATGTTTACCCAGTACAAGTCCCAAGAGCCATTTCTATTTACTTTAGCGTTTCTTTTATGATGTTTAATTGGATTATATTTCATTTTCATTTCTTTACTCTTCTCATCTTTTCGCATTGAATGATCACACAATAAATAAACAGCTTAGTACAATTTAGAAATACTCCTAAAATTTCCCTGACATTGTCTGCATGGAAATTTTGTATTAACTCTCTGTCTCTGTCTCTGTCTCTCTCTGAGTACTTAGAACGTTCGCATTATAATCCTGAGACCCGGGTTCGAATCTCAACATGGTCGATTTGTCAGGAAGGAGACTCCCAGATGTTATCGGACTGGCGGGGTCAATTCCAGTGGGCGTCACCCTTGGAAAGTGCCTGAAAACCATTCCACGGGTTGACCCAAGTCTTGTGAGTGAAATTGGGTCGGCACAACCCTTACTAGCTGTGCTAGCACGAAGTCACAAATCATCGTGGCCGAGGCATTGAGCGTTTTGGCCTTGTTCAAATTGTTGATCACGCTAGATTATACGCTCTCTCCCAGAAACTGTAACTAAGGTCTGCTTTGCATAATGGTAATATAAACCACAGGTGGGTTCTGTGGGTGTTTAAGAAACACAAATCCCCCTGAGAAAGTTTCTGCAATAGGTATTGGCTAGCCACCCTCTCAAGAATTCATAAGGCCTAATTGGTTTTTATCTCTGCCTTATTTGGGGATGCCATTGGTGGCTACAGGGATTTGACAAGGTTGATTTTCAAAAGTAAGGCATGAATCCTAGTGTATTGATTCAAAGTCATGAAAACTATTTTCTTTATTTTTAATGAAATTTTTCTGTCTCTTAATACTCCGCTTAGCTTTTGGAAGGCATCTTCGGCCATGCAAATACGTCTTTTGATCTCAGGGTCACATTTTTTGTCCTCTGCTAGAATACTTCCCAGATATTAAAATTTTTGTACTAGTTTCTTTTTAGTATTCCCCAATTTGTAATTCGCATTTTGGGTCCATCCTTTGCTGACAAACCATCCATTCTGTCTCCTTGTAGTTTATATTTAGCCCTTTCCTCTCTCTTTCTTTCTCTACCTTCTGTAGCTTTTAGAGTTTCCTACTATCAACATTGTGTCATTTGAATGTCTTGTGTTCTTAAGATTGTGGCTTCCAATAATAAATCCTGGTAGAATTTCTAATTCTCTCAGAATGGCCTCACTGTATATGTTAAATAAATCCGGTGAAAAAACACATCCGTGTCTTACACCCCTTTTTATTTTTTTGTACTAAATGACATTCTCAGGAATTCATAAAGCCTAATTGGTTTTATCTCTGCCTTATTTAGGGATGTCATCGGTGGCTACAGGGATTTGATAATATGCTCTGACAAGGTTGATTTTCGAGAATAAGTCATGAATCCTAGTGTATTGATTCAAAGTCATGAATAATAGGGACTAGATATTTGATGGCAATGATTCATGAATTTAGTTTCTGCTAGTTGATGCATACACTAAAGATGTTGCTGTCTGACCCCTGGACTAAGTGAAGTTGTGAGGCGTATAGATTAATTGAGGGATAAATTGTTCCTTTGCATGGCATTTTGTTAAATTCCTTCTCGGAAAAGTCGTTTTTATGCAGGTACAATTTTCGCGGATGAGAATCTAGTAGCTGTCCTGTTGGGTTTATGTAGTGCTGTGTCTGGTGTTTGAAGGATTGTGTAATTCCTTTGAACTGATTTAGAATCTCTAAGCCAGTGTTCTCCAGAACCCTAGGGCTTCTGCAAGAGGCTGCTCGGGGTTCTGCAATCGATAGTGATAAATAGGCTAATGTATTATTGAGTAATTTTTACTTAATTTTATATTCGTAATGTGAGGATATACGTATTGTTAGAAAATCCTTCGTTATTATAAAAAAAGGCTTCAACATTATTTTTTTTTTTTTGTCGTAAAAGGCATTCTCACGAATTCGTATGACCTGATTGGTTTTATCTCTGCCTTCCTGGGGATGTCATCGGTGGCTCCAGGGATTTGATAATATGCTCTGACAAGGTGGATTTTCAACAATAAGGCATGAATCCTAGAGTATTGATTCAAAGACATGAATACTCTTTTCTTTATTTTTAATGAAAATTTTCTATTTCTTAATACTCTGCTTAGCTTTTCGAATGCATCTTTGGCTATCCCAATATGTCTGCGTTGCATTTTTATCCTCTGTTTGAATACTTCCCAGATATTGAAATTTTTGTACTTGTCTCATTTTAGTATCCTCCAATTTGTAATTTGCATTTTCTGTTCAACTTTTTGCTAGAAGGATGTCAATCGATGAACACATATATGGTAATTCAATTAGGAATTTGCGGATAAGGCATTGAAATGTCTGGGCTGCTTCTATTACGTGCTGTGCTGTGCTCTTAGAGGACGTCGCCGATCATGACCCTCCACATCTTCCTGTCCCTTGTATTGGTTAATAAGTTTTGTCTTTTAGTCATTTCTTCCAAGTCCTGTTCTACTATGGGTTAACTCAAGCCCATCAAGTTTGTTATGCAAAGTTTTCCTTTACCGATCTTTCTCTCAATCTGTCCTGTGAGTATCAGATTTTCCAAGCCTTATTACATGCCCCAGAAATTTCGATCGCCTCTTTCTGATGTTAAGTATACGTTTCCTTTTCGTTTCCATTTTCTCTAAAACCTCACATGGTCGGTCCATGGTATCCTCATCATCCTTCTGCAGAACCACATTTCGGTTGCTTCAAGTGTCTTCTTCATCTCTGAAGAGATTGTCCAGCACTTTCTACCATAAAAGAAGACAGAAACAGTTTAGTACCCTTTTCCTTCACAGATCCTAAATAGATCAACAATGATTTTTAGAGAGATTATTTAAGGTTATTGCAACCACTTTCATACAACTTTCTACCGTTAAAAGTCACAAATAACTCGTAGTTTCTCGTCAACAACATCGTAACGCGGTCATTTTCTTTTTTTACTCACTCAATCATCATTCCCCAAGATCTCCAGCTTCCATTTCTTTTTATCCTTTGATGTTCTGCCAGAACTGATTCCGAAGACTGCCAATATTGTAAGACCAGTGGCGTCTCCGAAGGCACTCAAGAGAGACGTTCTTTCTCGATTCTAAGAAACAAATATGCCGCCAACAGAGATGGCTCTCAGTCTGGTTTAACTTCGATTCGGGAGATTAATGTCTGAAGCTTTTCACTGGAGATTAGATTCATTAATTTATTTGAAGGTTTACCTTGTTTTTTTCAATTTTATTTCATTTCGTTGATTTTTTTTTACATTTTTATTTGTTTATATCTTTTTTTTTTAATTTTCATTTTCATTTTTTTGCCTTTCATGTTTTTTTTTCTATTTCTTTTTCGATTCTTCATTTTATTTTGCACTTCTTAATTTTCTTTTCATACCTTTTATATGGATTCGTTCTTTCCTTCTTTTCTTCTATTTACTTTAGCGTTTCTTTTATGATGTTTAATTGCATAATATTTCATTTTCAGTTCTTTAGTTTTCTCATCTTTTCTCATTGAATGGTCACACAAACTTAGTAAAATTTAGAAACACTCCTAATATTTCGCTGGCATTGTCTGCAAGGTATTTTTTTTATTAAAATCACACACACACTCTCTCTATATATATCTTTCTCTCTCTCTCTCTCTCTCTGAATAGTTATAATGTTGACTCTCTGAACATGAGACCCGGGTTCAAATCTCACCATGGTCGATTTATCAGGAAGGCGACTTCCTGATGGTATCGGACTGGACTGAGGTCGATCCCAGCGTGCGGAACCTTTGGAAACTGCCTAAAAACGATAGCACGGGTTGACCCATGCCTTGTGATTGAAATTGGGTTGACGGAATCCTTGTGTTCCGTCGATAGATGTGATAGCACGAAGTCACTAGTCATCGTGGCGGAGGGCTTGAGAGTGCTAGACTTGTTCAAATTGTTGATCATGCTACTTAGCATGCTCTTTCCCAGAAACTGTAACTTAGTTCTTCTCAGCATAGTTTAATAGACACAAATGCGCCTGAGGAAGCGTCTGCAAACCCTAGTAGACGGGTATCCTCGAATACGGGTGGCCAGCGATACTATATATATATATATATATCGAGAGAGAGAGAGAGAGAGAAAGTGTGTGTGTGTGTGCTTGTGTGTGCTTGTGTGTGTGTGTGTGTGCGTGTGTGCGTGTGTGTGTGCCTTAATACAAAATTTCCTTGCTGATATTAGAAGTGTCTCTGAATTTTATTCAGCTTTTTATTGCGTGTGTAACCATTCAATATATATATGTATATATATATATATATATATATATATATATACATAATTTATTATATGAAACTAAAACAAAACCGTATTAAAAATCGCTACACAATAGTTTTTATGCGTTTGCATTACAATTGTTTCTCCTCAGGCTATGGTAAATAAGTGGTGAATAAAAAATTATTTTTAAATTTTAAAAGAAGATAATAACTAATCAAAATTAAAATGAAGCTTGTGGGTTTACCCTGATTCACCAATTAGGTGTCAGACCTACGCTAAATTAAAAAAAAAATGTCTTAAAAAATAAAAAGGCGAATGTTGATAATGGTAAAATGTTGTCTGAAATATGAACCTAGATTCGGTCATGTGTGGTAGACAAGAAATTCAGTATCTGCCTATATTTCTTAAGGCAGTGGAGAAATTGGAGAGAGGAATTAACAGGAGATAACTGATAACTGACATCCATTAGACATGGCACATAGAACTAGAACAGTCTACCCCAGCAAGCGAAATAAAGGGTTCAGTTCAACATTCCAAAGACCTGAAGAAGGCCGGCTGAAACGTTGTGATAAATATGGCAAAAAAGATGAGAACAATAGTCCGAATAATGTAAATAGTAGACAAGAAATTGATACAGACTATAAGCGAGTGGTAATTATGTATCATAATCATGAAACATACTTTTCAAATTCATAAGAAGCTGCGGATAGGTAGAAATATAGTCAAACGTATAGCTAATTGCAACATATATTTTATAGTTGATAATAAAATGATTCTTTAAGAAACCAGTAAATGCAACTTAATTCTTTAAAAATAAAAAAATAAAAAAATGTGTAATATTCATACAAGAGAATGCCGCCTAAACAGCGATACATAGCTATATTAAATTTAAATAAACAAAATAAAATGTTTTATTTTATAAGTGCTATTGATGAAAGATAGGATATGATGATACCACCTCGTTTTAAACGAATTCTTAGTTCTGCCTATATAAAATTTTTCAACACTAGGATTTTCTATTGTAGAAATAGTTCCTAGGTAAACAAGAGAGTTGGTCATACATTTATTTTGCCATGGCCAATTAGAATTTCTGCAATTACATTTGTTCGTATTATCGACATTAGTTACCTTGGAATTAATATTATTACTCAGGTTTTTATATTTGTTTAAAATTTTAATGATTTTTTAAATCTTTTCAAGATTAACGTTGCATTTACAGCTTAGTTTTAGTGCGTTTCTGTTAAATATTTTACTGAGCGGATTATTTCTGGGGAATTGCTCATCAATTATGAGGAGAAAATTCTCCCCTAACTTAGTAATAACCGCTTGGTTAAATCGGGGTATGTACCAAATTTTTTGTTCCTATTCTTTTACATTCGATCATTATTATCATATTGTCGATACTTGATTCTGTGTACTTGTAACCACTACTTTTTAAGGCATTATTATAAACACTACTATACTTATTAAATACATCTTTGTTAGAAGAGTTGTTGCTGATCCTATATTCTATTGAGGAGGGTATATGTTTCATGGAGAATGGTTAGATTACGGGTGAATTTATATTGGGTTGACATTGGCCTTCGTATGAGGTTGGAATGCACCATTCATAAGATTTAACGTAACATCCAGTAAATCTAACTGTTTAACATTATTAGTGATTTTAACTCTATATATATCATTTATCTTAATTTGTCAACCTCGTTAAGATCATCGTTTCTATATAAACCTATATTATCAAAACTAATATCATCATAAGCACGTAGATTATATATAATAAACAAACCCAACTGATCAGAAAACCCTGCAGAATCTAATGATCCCATAGAAATATCAAAGTGATCATCAGAATTCTTTTTAACCCGCTGTTCATTATTGGTCTTGATATTATAAGGATATTTTCTGGATGTTACGCGTACGTATTATAGTTAGGAATTTATTATAGTTTATTTATAATAATTTGTCAGTATAAATTCAATTATTTATTAAATTTCAGTATTAATTATATAAATACATATATATATATATATAGAGAGACCTACAAATTCAAAAGAACTTTGAATTTGTAGGTTTTCATGAATTGAATCGTAATTACGATTCCAATGTAATAAATTATAACCATGGAATATTAGTGTTTGAACCTTTTGTATTATATTCTTACTCTTACTTCGTCCTGGATATTGAGTTCTACCTGGATTCTACTCTCTTGGAAATTTATGCATATACATATATATATATATATATATATATATATATATATATATATATATATATATATAAGTCTTTTATGGTACAAAATTTAACGATAGCTAGGAAAAAGCAAAATTTATATGGGATTTTTAAAAAAGCTAAAAAAGAACAAACGGTTTCGCCCCAGGATTTATCAAGTTTATTTTCTAGGATATAAAAATATATAAGCGTGTAAATTAAATTAATATAACGAATAGAAGGGGGGAAAAATATGAATTTCAAGGAAACTAGAGTCCAATAACATTCAGACCCAGTAAACATTCCCTTTGTTTACAAAAGGAAGGCCTACGGGATCTTATATACAAGGAGTCTAGAACCTTAAAGTGATATGAGAAGTGAGACCTAGATAAAATCGAAAAACGGTCCGCACTAAAATCAAACAAACAATATTGACTACTAATATCTATATATATATATATATATATATATATATATATATATATATATATATATATATATATAATAAAAAGGCTTAAACACTAATATTCCATGGAATATTAGTGTTTAAGCCTTTTTATTATATCCTTACTCTGTCCTGGACATTGAGTTCTACCTGGATTCTATCCTCTTGGAATTTTTTATTCAAAAAATATACATGTATGTGTATGCACCTATGTATATATATTTATATATTTTGCATATGTATGTGTATATTTACCACTAATATTATCAATATATTATTTGGTGCAAAAATAATGTCGTTTTCTCACATAGTAACATATGTTAGAAAACGACATTATTTTTGCACGAACCTAATATATATATATATATATATATATATTAATCTTATATAAATTCTAGGGTTTTTATAATGCCGATATGAATTCTATGTTACGAGAAATGAATCTGGTCGTAATAAGTGATTTCTAGTAACTCCATACTTAATAATAAGCTCGTAAAAATCTGTTAATAATCATCGGTTTATAAAAAAATGGAATTCTTTTCCAACACGTTGATGCGTTTTGAAATCCTCACATTATTTAATATCGTTGAAGTTATCGCTAACCTTTTTTTGACGAGATTTCCAAAGTACGTTTCGTTTAATTTCGCAAACGAATCGATGTAATTTAAAGAAGCTGATTTGTTTGTTAAAATAGTTTGAGGAAAAAAAAAATCTTCGCGATTTAATAATTTCAATAATTTCTTTAATTTTATAGGACTTCAATGGTAAACGATATTTTTTTTAAGAAAATTTATTTTTTTCTTCTTTGAACAGCGAAGAAAAAAATTCTTGACCTTTCTTACTCTTGAGCATGCAGCATACAACAGGCCATGCATGCATATTTCTTTCTGGAGACAAATTCCAGCATTTTGAAATTCTCGCAAATGCAGAGCGAACATGAAAATGGATTTTTTTATATATAAAAACTTAAAGATATTGCATTTTTATTAAATAATTATTTATTGTTATAATTATTATCATCGTAATCGGGATCATTGAGCCAACGACTCTTTCTTCAGTTGTATATTATGTGCTACGCCAGTTTTGAATTCAGAGTTACTTTTTCTTAGATCGGTTGCCATTCGAGTTTATAGAACCCAGTCTGTCCTGCTATTAACCGATAGCTGGTGGGAGAATAAGAGGGTTCATACCTTTCCCAAGGGTAATAGCACGTAAGTGAATGTAATGGAATTCCTCAATCGCTATCCATTACTCCCATCGTGACTCCTAATCAATAAATTGGTTCTTAAAATAGTGGGACTATCTTGTATAAAATAAAATAAATAAAATAAAATAATAAAATTTTTAATTCCCCCCCACCGCAAAATTAATGAAAATTTATTGTACTAACTTATGCACCCTAGTAAAACCAATTGTGCTTTCTAACCCCTTAGCTGTTTGTACTTCTCCCCAAAATTTGGTTTCGGTCGGCTAATGTATGGGTATTTTAGAGGATAAGAGAGACGGACAGACTAATGGAAGTTACAGAATTTTATATATAGATAGATTGCTATTTAAAATTATTGTACTAACCCACGCATCCTAGTAAAAGCAACTGTGCTTTGTACCCACTTACCCGTTTGCTCTTCTACCCAAAATTTTGTTTTGATTGGCCAATATATGACTATTTTAAAGAATATGACGGGCAGACAGACTAATGTACGTCACAAAATTTTATATATAGATAGATTGCTATTAATAATAGAGCTTTAAAATAACGCGATGGTAATTGTCAGTTTCAAATTATAACCCAATAATATTAATGGCACATGCCCAAATGAATAAAATAAATTTAGAGTGAATATAAATGTGTTAAATAACTATTTTTTTGCTGTTACAGTACAAGTTAGTTTTCGTCAGACAACGCCGTATATCCTTGCTTATATATATATATATATATATATATATATATATATATATATATATATATATATATATATATATATATATCAGTGCAGAAAATGCGTAAGGACATAACGAGAAACTTCGAAGAACTTATTTATCAGATTTCGCGTGAAATCAATTGAAATAAATTGCGTTTCGTAGCGTCGGCCTCATTTAAAATCAATTGTCTGCGTACCGGTCTGAGGTTAACTTGTAATTTGGGCGGGAATTCAGAATCGCTCGGTTTCAGAGCAAAAACCCCAACGGGATAACCCAGACCAAATCGTTTCAAATTTAAAGATCTTCCTACGGTTTTCAAAATCGGGTGTCGTTTAATGAAAACCTTTCCTTTCTCGTCAGGTCCCAGGAGATTTCGTTTTTCCCGCTAGCGCGTATCGAAGTTCCGATTCCACTTGGAAATGGAACGTAGCCAAAAGCTATACAGTGTTCATTCTTGGCAAACGCTTGCGTTTCTATTGTTACCGTATATTTTAGCTGTTCAGGACATAGTGAATCCTGTAATTTTAGCATCGAGACGTTCTTGAAACGTGCCTAGAATTCCCCTTCTGTTAGGCGTCTAAAAAACAGCTTGCTTTTATTCTTTATTTAATATATCAGACAGATATAATCTCATATATATATATATATATATATATATATATATATATATATATATATATATATATATATATATATTAAGACATGTCTCATTGAATAATTTAGACAGGTTTTGTCTACTTATTTTCAGAAGTCTCAAAACTTGTCTAAATTATTCAGTGAGACAGGTTTTAATGAAATCACATTATCAAAATATACGCAATATATATACGTAACACACACACACATATATATATACATACACACACACACACACACATATATATATATATATATATATATATATATGTAAAAGACAATAGGAAAACTATAATAGTTTCGTCCAATGTGGAAGACAAAAAACGAAATGAATTTATTTAAACAAAGTAACTAATAATAACAAAAACAAAATGTCCTTAGCAACTGGAAGAATTGAGAGAACGCTATTTGCATACTGCTAACTGGAAAATTACGTCAATTACTGTCACGTGTGGAGATATACCTTCAGCATTCCGACTCCAGTTTCGTAAACGCAACCTCCGGGAATCACTCCTTTCCGCTTGTTAGAAAAAAAATCAGCAGTTGACCGCTTATACTTCCTGATTTTTCGATTTTACATGACTTTTCCTTTTCATAGTGTATATCTGGGCTCTCGTCTGCGCGGATGTACGTGCCTGTAGGAAGCCGTGATTTTTTTTACCTTTTCGAGGTTTTTTTTTTCTTTTTCATGTACACTCACTCCTTAACTCCTTTTCTCTTTTGTCTCATTTATTTCAATAGTTGCTATTTTGATTTCCTGTTTTCTATACTTTGTTTGTTCACCGTAACGAAACTCACCACAATTTTGATATAAAAAAAACCGCTACTCTAGTTAAAAGAGAAAATAAATGACAGATGAAAATGTCTAGCAAGTACTTTAATCGCTATTTCAGCCACAGTAAATTTACGTCCAGGTTCTTAGAAAGTTTCACCATTCTTGCCAGATTTTCTGTGATCGCAATGTGGGATATTTAGAAACAAAGATGATGCAAAGAAAAAGAATATAGATGAATTTATCTAGACTGCAAAAATCATCTTAAAATTTTGAAACTACCAGCGTCTCTCGTTCATGTATAGTCTCAACAATATCAACAAAACCCGGTCCGGTGAAATCCAAACGGATGAAACGAGTCACAAATAATTTTTTTTTTCCCTTATTATTTAAAATTTTACCTCAATACAGTTCTTGATATATAAATAGATATATCATTATCTCCTATATATATATATATATATATATATATATATATATATATATATATATATATATATTTATATATATATATATATATTTATATATAGATATATATAATTATTTATTTAAAAATATGATTCAAACGCTACATAAGAGTTCTCATGTTTCAAAACAAGAGCCGAAAACTTCAATATAATTATTTGAATTAAATTGAATTAAAGTAATAAGCTCTGTTCCATCTTCAAGCGAAATTTTTTGGTGTTTTCTGCTCTTGTTTTGAAACATGAGAACTCTTATGTAGCGTTGGAATCATATTTTTAAATGAATAATTATATTTATGCTCTACTTTTCTATCGAGCACTATTTTTTAAGAATAATAACAAAAATACTAAAGAACTTTGGATTATCTACCTAACAATTTTTTTCCTATTTTCTATATATTTTTACACACACACACACACACACACACACACACACACACACACACACACACACACACACTATATATATATATATATATATATATATATATATATATATATGAGGGTAAGTAAAGAATTATACGCAGTTTCGCCATACCATATCTTTAGAGATCTGACACTGTCTTCTGCTCATGCGTGCTTATAGTTGGTACTATTGTGGTCACGTGATCGAAGTCTGAGCTTGATCATGCCAGTTTTGCTTTTACAGTATAAACACGGCCACTCCGCTAGAAGTGTGCACCGCGGAGGATCAACGAGCAATGAACAGATTTCTCTGCTCGGAAGGCGTTTCAGGGTCTGAAATTAATCGGAAACTTTTAACACAATATAGTCATAGTGAACTACCGCGTAGAAGTGTGTCTGAGTGGATCGAGATGGCCGGAGGACCCTGACGTAAGAAGAAGGGGCGCCCGTCAACCACCACAAAATCGAGAGAAGGTAATATCAAGTTTTCATCTGATGAGATATCATAGTTCTCTCCAGAATCGGATCGCTACTTGTTGTTAACCCCACTCGGTGCATAAATATGTTTTCTGGCTTTAAATAACCTGCAAGGTCGGTTGATAATCCATAAAAAACGAATCTGTCAATCATTCAACCGAGATATTTAAAGTGTCTAGTATTTTACAATTTCACACCCTGAATTCTATGATGCATTGAGGAATAAAAAAAACAAACCCTTTTTCCATTCAAAGAGAAGGATGCCACCTAAATAAATAAATAAATAAATGAAAGTTGTTCAAGAGTTTCTTATTACTTGGGCTCGGAGTCTTTAATAATAAAAAAGATATCCTCCGGTAGATTTTCTTTATTAAAGACTCGAATGCAAAAGCCGGTAGATGTAATTCCCTATGTTTTTAAAACGAAAGTGGTGTCTAGTGAAACACATATATCTCTTAAAATATAACGTTTTAAGTACCCAGAAATATGTCAGATTAAAAATAAATCCATTAATTCTTTAGAAAGATTCAAGACACTTCAAGTGGAAAAACGGCTGTGAAGAACATGGAATATTGCAAATGGCCGTATGAATAAGTATTGGTACAAACTGGATTATCAATGAGATGTTAGCCAGTCACTAAATCCGAAATCCTCTGCGTAAGTCTCAAATATTGTAGTCTGAAAGGACTGACCATTTCTCATCGAAAATGCTGCTTAAATATTTTTCGATATTAACTTACCATTACTATTTTCGATCTCGTTCATAAATTTATGACTTAACAATAAATCTTAGTTTTCAATAGATAATTCGATATTGCCTTCTTCGTCTTCTATCTCCTGCGTCTCATCCGGATATAGGAGATCATGGTTCTCCACAACTTTCTTATAGCGGATAATTTCAAGGAGTAAAGAAAATCTTTTTCCCTGCAAAATGACGGTTATCGTTATAGCTTCAAGATGTACTTATGCCTACAGAGGACTTCGGAGATCAGAGAAAATGTAATAATTTCTCTCTCTTTCCAAGGACTCTTATCGTCAAATCTGGTGGAACATTTGTCGAAAAGAACATTGTCTTTTTTTTTTTTTTTTTTTTTAAAAAAAAAAGGGATAATGTGTCTGGGTAACATTGGTTGGTCAATGTCACTGTCAGGTTTTTAATAAATTACCAATTCTGTCTCTAGTGGTTAACTTGTTGTAAATTTACGCTTCAGTTCTTAATTGTAGGAAGGCTTTTCTTCCATTAGCAAAGACATTGTTTCCCCATAAAAATTCTGCCGATTTTTCCTTTGGTCGTGGAAGCGTGTATCCGGTTCACCCGGAAAAAAAAAAAAAAAAAAAAAAAAATCGCAGAGATTTGGTTGTCTGATTTAGAAGCACGTGCCATTTTAGTTTAGAAATGGACAAATCACGTAAAAACTCCAATGTCGACGCCTATCCAGAGGAATTCGGATTCAGCAATTGGCCAACATCTCATTGATAACCCAGTTTGTGCCAACATTTTTTCATACGACTATTCTTATTATTCAAGTCTTCAACAGACGTCTGTCTACACGAAGAATCGGGAATCTCTATTTATTTCTAGTTAATAACCGTCATTTTACAGGGAAGAGGATTTTTTTTATTCTTCGAAATTACCCGCTTTAAGAAAGATGTGGAGAGGCATGATCCCCTATGCTTGCAGATAGAAGACGAAGAAGGTAATATCGAATAATATTTATTGAAAAATAATAATTATTGTTGAGTCTTAAATTTGTCAACGATCGAAAATAGTAATGGTAAATTAATATCGAATAACATTTAAGCAGCATTTGTCCAAAATTTTCTTCGACCCAAAGGTAATCAAAGTGGGTCCGGCTGTAAGTGTTGCGACACACGCCTAGTCTCGCGTCTCAATTTTAAACAGGGATCAAATAATGGAGAGAAGAGCGCGTAAAACGACTCTGTTCGCGTAATGTTCTCAAAATAAATAAATCAATGAATAAAGATCGATAAAAGGAAGAGAAGGTAGATATTAAGTAACAAAGAGCAGACCTGCGCATTCCACCCTTCCGGTAACAAACGACTACAAATTCAGTGCCTTGGTGCAGCCACGATTTGATAAACCAGAATCCGTCAACCGCTCAGTTTCTACGTCCGACGGCAGCTCCATCAGCGCAGGTAATTTCACTTATTTTTACACACATTTTCGACGAGAAATGGCCAACCCTTTCAAATTACAACCTTGAGACATAGAGAGGATTTTCGGATTTAGCAATTAGTCGACAACGTTTTTGCCAACACTTATTCATACGACTATTTTTAAGTTTCTTGAATCTTTCTAAAGTATTGAGGGATTTATTTTTAATCTGACATATTTCTGATTACTTCATGATTATATTTTAACAGATTATACGAGTTTGAGTAGACGTTGTAGACGCAGGTGTAGGTTTAAAGGAAGCTTTATTCAACTGAGAATACAAGAATCGCGTATAGTATCCTTTTATAGTCCCAGTAAACACAAATAGCTCTCTCAAAGAGGTAACCAAACAAGGGGAGACCACTCTTGATTATTCATAACACGTCTCGTTCTTTATTTAAAAAAAAACAAAAAGCACTGTGAGTTACATCTACCGGCTTGTGTATTCGAGTCTTTAATTAAGAAAACGTGTCCTGGGGGGCATTTTTTATATTAAAGAATCCGTTAAAATATGGTCTTCAAGTAACAAAAAAATCTTGACTCTTTTTAGCTGACAACCGTCTCTTTCCGTAAAATTTTCCGGTATAACTTAACTGAAGCCTTTATTTAATATCTGTCCATATTTCTAATGTATTGTAATTATTTACATTATTTACATTATTTACACAGTTGCCTGTTCACGCTGCTCTGCAAAAGACGTCTCAGATGGCAGGGGCACGTACGCCGCATGGGTGCCGGCCGCATCCCAAGAGTCATCTTGCACGGAGAGCTGTGTCGGGGGTCCCGCCCAACTGGAAGACCTCAGCTTCGCTTCAAGGATGTCAGCAAAGGAGACATGAAGCTGGCCGACATCGACTCGAACACCTGCGTGGCCGCGGCTGACGATCGTCAGCTTTGGAGAGCAAAAACAGCAGGCAGCAAAGTGAGCCAGGAGAAAAGCAAGGACAGCCCCCGTCTCCGTGCCATCCAGTTTCATCAGTGCCAAGTGCCTGAGAGACTGCCGCTCCAGAGTGCGACTACACAGTCACCAGACGGATTGTAACCCCATCGCCTAGATTTAAAAAAAAAAAATAAAAAATAAGGGTTACTCCATCGTCTCTTGAGACGGACGGATGTCGATACGATACAATGCATTGTTCGGAGTGTCATCCTCATCTTTATTGCCATATTAACTACGTTTCGGCTACAAATCGTTAAACCACTTTTGATAGTCGTTATATGGAGCAGAGATCTCTTGAATTTTCTCCGATAATCCCTTCACATAGGGCAGGCAGACTGAAGCTATTTTTTGAGTGTTGTTATCCTCTTGTATGTCCCAGTTTGTCGGAGTTGCTGCCATGTGCCCAGGGTAGTTGTTACGTTGTAGGTACTGCTTATACTGACCATTTCTTGTTGACATGTCTCTGGGTCACCATTTATGACTTTTGCTCGATGTTGTAAGCAGCGGACGATCTTTTTTCTTTACACTGTATAGGTGGTCGGATTTGAAGTTGAAATATTGTTCGGTGAATGTAGGCTTGCGGTATAGGGATGTCTTGAACCCATGCTCTCTTCTGGATATTAATACCTCCAGGAAGGCATGTTTGTTATCGTTTCTCTCTCCAGTGTGAACTGTATCGATGATCTTATTGAGTTCACATGGATTTATTTAATCTACGGTTGTAGACTGTTCTTTTGCCATTGCCCATATCTTGGGATATCTCGTCGAGTATTTTGCCTTTTGAGGAATCTGACAAAAATACACAAATAATTAAGTGTAGATCTTCTGTCTGAATATCTGGCATGAAAAGCAATCAGAAGGTAATATCGAATAATATTTATTGAGAACTACGTTTTGTTGTCTAGAATTACCGTAATTCCCCATGTATAATACGCCTTCATCCATAATACGCACCCCTAAAATTGTGCTGAAACCGTGGGAAAATACTTCTACTCGCGCATAATACGCACCACTTGTTTGGTAATCAAACCTTATAAATTGTACCTCTCCAATTTCATTGCGGCCAGCGTTTCAAACTCGTATTCAAGCTGTAATTGAAGATATTTATCAAAATTTCCGATAATTTCGATTCTAAAAGGAAACGGAAATACTTATATTGTGCCTACTGCGCAGACTCATTAACCTGTTTTTGTTCGATAAAATGTGTAATCTACCGGATTTTTCACAAGAAATGAATTTAAAACTAGAACAATATTATTCTAATTTAGTTTTATGATAAATCTTTATTTATTTTACATTTGTAAGTATTGTTAAATACATATGATTGTATTTGACATCCTTATACGGTCGCAATCGCTGAATGTTAGTGTCAAATTGTCTTATGTTTGCGGTAAGCACTCATTTAACAACTGAAATCGACCTATGAAACGGCAAATTTTTAAAGAGTTTTTTGTGGTTGTGCATAAATCGCACCCCTAATGTTGCTTATTATTATGTGTATTATATGTTGGGAATTATGGTAAATTCGTTAGTTCTATGACCAGCTGCCGTCTTAAGAGTAGCTCCGCCGCTGAGAACCTGACCAGTTCTCTACAGATGTCTCGGTTGCGTGCCATACTCGTGTCGCTGTGAACGATCTTTCAGTCCACAGTGACATTGTCGGCCCATTTGTATTCCTCTGTTTCTTCTTGTTTTGTATAACATGGTGTGGCTCCTGTGACGTGGTCATACGATTTCAACGTTCTCTGCTTGACAGTGGATTCGAGGTCTTCCAACGAGCCTGTTTCTTGCCTGATAGCATCTCGGGCTGCGTTCGTTATGAGGCGAGTTACATAGAAGATGTCTATAAAGGCGCTGTATATATATCTAAATTCTAACGTTTGGATTCTTCGATATAATTCTGCTGTTAATATCCAAGACTCTTTGGTAAGCAGAAAGATTGAAGAGGCCAATGCGTCTAACGATCTGTTCTTTGATTTCAGGTGGATTTTTTTGTTGTTTTGTTCTGTCTCGGTTGCGTGCCATACTCGTGTCGCTGTGAAAGATCTTTCAGTTCACAGTGACACTGTCTGCCCATTTTTATTCCTTAGTCTGTTTCTTCTTGTTTTGCATAACATGGCATCTTTTAGGGTTTAAAAACATATTGCTGGTAATATTTTTTCTTCAAAAATATATCGCTGGTAATAATTGTTCGTCAAAAGATTTATTGCTGGCATTAAAACCTATATTTGTGTAATTTTAATACCAGCTATAAAATTCACAGCATTTTGATCCCAGTTTGGGGGTTAAATATTTGCCCATAGTTAGAATCTTAACAGGTGCCACCACACCGGGCCAAGGTGGACCTGGGAACACCAGCAATTAAGACGTGGTTCCACGCTCCTCAAAACCTTCTGATCTTGCTGTTGGGCGTATTTTATCGTCTTACCCAGGACAAGGATGTAGTTTATCGTCATACCAAAGACAGATTTTTAAAAGATTTAAAGCTATATAAACTGATTTAATTAAAATTTTAAAAAATGAAAACAATTCTTGTAAAAATTTAATATTTCTCGAAAAAAAACTTCTTATGGCAATAGTTACTATCTGTCGTAATGGTGTGAAAGGACGGCTTGGTGCTTCAACGATCCCCAGAGGTATGTGGCCGGGGACATCGTCCCTTAGCAGGCCCAACCAACTTAATCAGGTCTGTTGGGTAGGAGCCAGATGAAAGGCACACTCTGATCTGCAGTAGGTTAACAAACTATTCACTTAAAAACTAGCTTATTACAGAAACCTCAACGATATCTTCAAACAAAGACATGGCCCAGGAAGAGTGGGGTTGGTCGTATGCCGCGTGCCGATGAAAATCCCTGGGAAGCCAGTGCGCCGACAACTCTTCTGACGACTAAGTCAACAGGATCGGCTCCACACTCGCAAGCCTGCTTCTAGTGTCATCACTCAGGCCCTTGACTGGAATCCACTAGGGAAGCGAAAAGTGGGTTGACCAAAAAAGACTTGGCGTAGAAGTGTTGACGCAGAGGTGAAGGCAGACGACATGACATGGGCCGAGCTGATCGCCCGGAACCGAAGAAGGGTTGGTACGGCCCTGTGTTCCCAGTGTAATCAAGAGGCGTAACGAGCTGGTAAGCAACGTTTCAAAAATGGCATTCAAGGGAAACGAGAGTAACATGATATAGATTCGTGCTCATCTTAGAATTTTTCATAAGTTGATTAGTTACGAACATTTATTATTATTATTATTTTTTATTTTCTTTGATTTCTGGCGTTTACACATTTCTTTCCGGGTCCCGCCCAGCGACCTAAGGTTAGAAATGGCATCATGACACTTTCCACTAAAAAAAAAAAAAAAAAAATACATAGATAAAGTCCTTCGTAAAGTGTGGGCGGTACTTGTCAGAACAATTTTTTGTATCTCCTTGAGGCATGGACTTCCAGGAATCCCTTCAATTAGTCTACTGCAATCTTTTCCAACCAGTCCTAGGGCTCCAACTACAACAGGGATTGTTGATGTTCCCATATGCCACATTTTGGAGATTTCAATTTCAAGGTCCTAGTATTTTGACAGCTTTTTGAATATCTTCAAAGATACATTGCAGTCAGCAGGGACTGCCATATCAATAAGGAGGCACCGTTTTTGTTTGTGGTCTTTAATAACAATGTCTTGGCGGTTGGCCTTGATTGTTCTGTGAGTGTGAATTGTGTAGTCCCATAGAATTGTAACAGGTCCTATCTCATTATTATTATTATTACTATTATTATTATTATTATTATTATTATTTCCTTTGATTTCTCTTGTATACTGATTTCCTTCCGGTTCGGGGTAGTAGCACCTGTTAGGGTCCCAGCTATGGAGAAAGAGTGAACCCCTAAACTAGGGTCAAAACATGAAAATCTAAAAATAAATTAGAAAAAATTATCAGCAGTACATTTTCAGTGAAAAAGAAAATTAAAAATTATCAGCAATATATTTGGGAAAAAATTACCAGAACTAAAATTTCGGCATTAAATGACCCATAAGCACTTGAACAAACGGAACAAAAAAAAACTGTATGTAACTAAAATATGTAATTAAAAACAAAATAACCGTAGATCCCACACATTTTACATATATAAAGCCGTAAGGTGTGTTTTTTTTGTTGTATTTCTTTAAGGCATGGGCAACCAGTAATTCCTTCAATCAGTCTATCAGAACCTTATACAATGAAACGAAGATTTCCAGCAATAACTGTCATTATCGATCTCTTCATGCGTCACGTTCTTAAATTTCCACTTCAAGAACGCTGTATTTTGATAGTTTTAAAAAGATCTTCCAAAATACATTAAAATCTGAATAAGAAACCACATTCTGTCTTTGTGGTCTTTGATTAAGATGTGTGGGCGATTAGCTTTAATTGTTCTATCTGTGTGTATTGTAAAGTTTCACGTTAAAATTATTATTATTATTATTATTATTATTATTATTATTATTATTATTATTATTATTACATGGGACCAATTCACACCAGAGTCAAAAAGGTAGACATAGGTTCAGTTTACTCTAGATTCAAAAAGGTAGACATAGGTCCGGTATACACTAGATTCAAAAAGGTAGACATAAGTCCGTTTTACGATATATTCAACAAGGTAGACATAGGTCCACTATACACTAGATTCAAAAAGGTAGACCGTTTTTCGTTTCCGTTTTACAATATATTCAAAAAGGTAGACACAGTTCCGGTATACACTAGATTAAAAAAGGTAGACATAAGTCCGTTTTACAATATATTCAGAACGGTAGACATAGGTCCAGTATATACTAGATTCAAAAAGGTAGACATATCTCCGGTTTACACTAGATTAAAAAAGGTGAACATAGATCCGGTTTACATTAGAGTCAGAAAGATAGACCTAGATCTAAAAAAAAAGATCACATACATATTTTACATAGATAAAATGTTTTCGTGATGTTTGAGCTGTACTTGGGAATATTATTTTTTTGTAGTTTTTTAAGGCATCAGTTTCCAGGGATCCCTTCAGTTAGTTTATTTGAACATTTTCCAATCAATCCGAGTGCTCCAATTACAACTGGAATTATTGATGTCATCATGGGCTACATTTTTGAGATTTCCACTTCAAGATCATTGCATTTTGATATTTTTATGAAGATCTTCAAAAATACATTACAGTCTGCTGGGAGTCATATCAATAAGAGAGGGCTTTTCTGTAGTCTGATTATTATTAGTAAAAACAACACTTATAGAAAAGTGTGATTTAAGAAAAGAAAAAAAAAAGACACCGTGTTTGACAGTGTTCAACAGTATTTCTGTAGCATGTCCGTTTAATGTTTAAAAATTGAACAGAAATGAAAACAAAATGTTAAAAAAAAATATAGCAAAAATTATGTCTTTGTACAAACCTCGCTTGTCTTGAGTAAAACGGTTGTACTGGTAATCAATGCAATAAAACGAACGAAATGCCGCCAGGGTGAAAGGCACGTAATTGGAACGAGAATAACATGATATGGATTTGTGTTTATCTTGAAAATGTCCGTTACTTGATTACTTACTAAGAGGAATTAATCAAATAGTTTAGTAGAAATCCCATAGACAACTCCCATCATTCTGTTCATTCCCCCAGGAACGGGATGACGTTAGGAGTTTGATTACGTAATTATCCTCATTATTTTAATGGCCGAAAGTAGATGATTATAATAATAATAATAATAATAATAATAATAATAATAATAATAATAATAATAATAATAATAATAGCAAGGGTTTAAATGTTTACACCAAATGTCTTCTGTTCATCGCAGGATGTTGAGGGGTAAATCAAAATGGAAAAAAAAAAATAGATCAAGGCTCTCTCTCTTTATTATAGTTGTGCTTAGATCTCCCTGACAATTCTTCATAAACAATGGAATATTCCGTTTTGATCGCAGGGAAAGAGAAGAAAAGACACTACTTGGTTTCAGTGAGAAAAAGAAAGAAAGAAAGAAAGAAAGAAAGAAGTGGAGAGAGAGAACCAGATTAAGGTTGATAAGAACAGATACTACACTTTGATCTCCGAGAGCATTTCCCATCGCCCTACGTCGTTATCAAATGTGACCTAAAGTCGAGGTTAGCAAGTCTGTGCTAAAATTACCCGAGCTCCCTTGCCCTTTTGAGGACGCCTTAGGCACCTGACAATAAACCTAGCCCTCTCCCAAAGAAGGGGTACTGCCTGGAGGGAAAGGAAGCTGGGGATTAAGCTTAAAATTATTTGAGTCACCTCGATTTGGTTTGCTTAGTTTAACGGCATATAAACTCCTTTTCTTAAGAGCTTTGGTAATTCATTTTTTTTTTTTTCAAAAAAGTATTTCTAATTTTTTTTCTATGAAAATATTTATTGCTGGTAATTTTTTACTATGAACATGTATTGCTAATATTTTTACTACAAAAATATATGTTTATATTTTCATAATGTTTTAAACCCAGTTTTGGGGTTCACCATTTGTCCATAGCTCGAATCCTAACAGGTGCTACCACTTTGGATCAAGGTAGACCTTGGGAACAATAGTAATTAGTAAGTGCTTCCATGATTCTCAAAATGACCTGATCAGAGGTCTTACTGCCGGATGTAGTTTATCATTATACCCAGGATGGTGAACCTTTCCGGGCAAAAAAGACTAGGAGCGATGGTGATAAAAGTTTCATTTTTCATGCGCACAGTATGGAAAAAAGGATGACGAGTAAGGCAATTGCCAAAATTCCAGTTACCATATATAAAATAACTTCGTCTGGTGAATTACTTTTAAATTACCATTAAGAGAAATGTTCGTAAGACGTGGATTTGTCTAGTTATTATTATTATTATTATTATTATTATTATTATTATTATTATTACTTCTACAATTTCTGTATTTATAATTTCATTGTCCGCTGATTGTTATCTGTGGAGAGCAAATGTCCTCAAATCTCGTACAACTTTCAACGCGTATTCTTGAATTTGGAGCCACGAGTCTCGGGCAGTTCGATAATTTCCCCGAACTCCCAATCCAGTCTTTACTCTTCCAATCTTAATAACAGTCTTCCCACCACCCACCTTTTTTAGTTGCTTCTATCTTTTTACGATCGTTGCTCTTTGAAGTATAATCTAAAAAGCTCGTTCAAGTTCATTGGATATCATTTTATTTTATTTTTACTGCCAAATATTTGAGCGGGACTCCTGTTAAAACAAACAGATTATAGTTCTATTTACAGGGATTAGCGTTAGTTAATCGGCCGGAACTTTGTCCCCCGTCGCACCAGAGAATCCATATTGAACTTTGCAGCTTGTCTTCAGTCGACCTACCTTTGATGATCGACTGCATCAATCCTATACGACACAGCCTTTATTTTCTGACAGATATGTCTGCAGGCGATTATTTTCTTAATCAAATCATTGCATCGCATCATTTCGTACACTCCTACATAACATATCTGCTTCGTGTTTACGCTCAGAAAATTAATTTTTCCTGGCTTTATTATTATTATTATTATTATTATTATTATTAATAATCCACATTGAGTGTTCAGTTAGCAGATAGGTTACAGTGGAGCTTAAGTGACAGCAAGTCTTATCAATGCTCCAGCTTTCAGTATTCTAGCTTTCTTTTCTCCCACCCTCTTTTTTTGTAATGGTTTTGTAAGTTCCAAAATACTCATTGAAAATCCAGCGCCAATCCCAGTGCTGAAATAAAGACTGGCACTACTTCAATATTCTGGTAATTTTTCCTTTTTTTTTTTTTTTTTTTTTTTTTTTTGTAATGATGCTCTCATCTGGATGGTTCCAAATGCTTCATTTAATATCCAATACCGATACCAGTGTTCAAATAACTACTGGTACCTCTTGAGTATTCTAAATATATTTTTTTAAAATCATTCTTTCCTCCGGATAGCTAAAAAAACCCAAAAAAACCCGACTTCATTTAGTATCCCGTATCGATGCCAGTGCTCAATTGACTACTGGTAATACTTCAGTATTCCAGCAATTTTCTTTTAAATGATACTCACATTCGGGCGTTTACAAACTTCATTTAGTATCCACTAACGATCCCAGTGCTCAACTAATCACTGGTACTACTTTAATATTTTAACTATTTTTTTAATGATGCTCTCGTCCGAATGGTTACAAGCACTTCATTTAGTATCCAGTATCGATCCAGTGGTCAATTAACCACTGGTACTACTTTAGTATTCTAGGTATTTATTAAAAACGTTACTCTATTCCGAATGGTTACAAACTCATCATTTCATATCTAGTGTCAATCCGAGTGGTCAAATAACGACTGGCACTATTTCAGTATTCTAGCTAGTTTTTTCCCTCATGCTCTCGACTGGATGGTTCCAAAGCCTTTATTTAATACCCAGTTCCGATCCCAGTGCTCGACTAACTACTAATACTACTTCAGTATTCTAGCTCTTTTTCTTATGATGCTCTCGCCCGGATGGTAAACAAACTCTTAATATCCACTACCAATCCCAGTGCTCAACTAACCACTGGCACTATTTCAGTATTCTAGCTATTTTTTAACGATGCTCTCGTTCGAATGGTTACAGATATTTCATTATATATCTAGTGATGATCCCAGTGCTCAACTAACCACTAGTATTACTTCAGTATTCTAGCTCTTTTCTTAATGATGTACTCATCCGTATGGTTACAAAATCTTCATTTAATATATATTTTCAATCCAGGTGTTCAAATAATGACTGGCACTACAGCAGTATTCAAGCTACATTTTTTTAATGATCTCTCGTCCGGATGGTTACAAACTACTCATTTATTATTCAATGTCAATCCCTGAGGTCAAATAATCACCAACGTCGAAAGCCACCGCCTGGCAATGTCGCGATAATTATCTACCTTTTTACCTTTTATTCTGTATCTAGATTCCTTATCTCCTAGACTTTTATTTTTTATAATTGGTCCATACAACGCGGTATTTGAAGTGTATTATTCATTAATTCCTCAGCCTGTATTTTCATGGTCTGTACCATCATGGCTTTTAGTCCAATTCCAGATCATAATTTCTATTTTGGAAATGTTTTGTGATGTATAACGAACACTCGTTGCCACTTTTGTAATGCTCGTTGTAGTAGAGACTTTGTAATCGCAGATACAACTATAATAACGCCGTAGAACAATACTGGTGTCAGACGCCTTCGAATATCACTCGCACTAATAAGACTTGCTCGATAATACTCGCTCGAATAGTAATCCCGTATAGCGATGCGAATTATCTACCTTTTCACCTTTTATTCTGTATTTAGATTCCTTATCTCCTAGATTTATTTTTTTATAACTGATCCATAGAACACGATATTTGAAGTGTTTAGTATTTACTAATTCCACAGCCTGTATTTTCATGATGGATTCAGGGTCGGTGCCATCACGACTTTTAGTCCAATTCCAGATCATAGTTTCTGTTTTGGAAATGTTTTAGGGTGTCAACAAACACTCGTTGCCACTTTTGTCATATCAATAAATACTCGTTGTCAGTTTCGTAAATGCTCATTGTAGTAGAGACTTTGTAATCGCAGATACAACTATAGTAACGCCGTTGAACAATACTGGTGTCAGACGCCTTCGAATATCACTCGCACTAATAGTACTTGCTCGATAATACTCGCTTGAATAGTAATCCGTATAGTGATCCGAATAGAGAAATAGTATAGTGAATAGTATAGAGAATAGCGGTCCGTATAGTAATAGAGGAGACATGGTGGATAGAGGCTCGGATTGAAGAATCGGGGAACCGAGTTCGAATTCCAGTTAAATCCATTACATTCACTTACGTGCTAATACACTTGGGAAGGGTGTGAATCCTCTTCTTCTCCCCCTAGCTATGGGCAAATAGCAGGATAGAGCCGGTTCTATAGCATTGGATGGAAACTGGTCTACCGCAGAAAGAAATGGCAACCTACTGCGGGGAAAATCTGCCTCGTCAGTCATGTATCGAAAGATACATGATCGCCTAAGCGTGTATCACGTATGGCAGATAACTGACTGAACACAACAGTAAAAATCGAGTCAAATCCATTAGATTCACTAACGTGCTAATACCCTTGGGAAATGTATGAATCCTCTTCTTCTCCCCACCCCAGCTATGGGTAAATAGCAGGACAGACAGGGTGCTATAGCGTTGTATGACAACTGATCTACCGCAGAAAGAAATGACAACCTTCTGTGGAGAAAACTATCTGCCCCGTCAGTCAAGTATCGAAAGATACATGAGCGCGTAGGCGTGTATCACACATGGCACATAACTGACTGACAGCAATAGAGGATAGAGTAGAAATAATTGGACGTCACGCTACCTTCCATATATATATATATATATATATATATATAT
Source organism: Acanthosepion lycidas (assembly GCA_963932145.1). Lineage (NCBI taxonomy): Eukaryota > Metazoa > Mollusca > Cephalopoda > Sepiida > Sepiidae > Acanthosepion > Acanthosepion lycidas. The sequence continues at coordinate 31,943,776 of OZ010615.1, read as the reverse complement.
ATATATATACACTCTATGGTCATGTGGTCTACTTAATTCAATAATGGGATCGACAGTGTTTGCCCACTGGCGATCTATGTTCAAACTCAAGTGTCGGCGGCGATGCATTTTTTCCTATATAACAAAACGTTTGAGTTCTATTTGTCGGAACACTTGTTGTTTGATGTTGATATTTCAATAGATCGCGAAAATCACAAATTCAGTCTGAATGAAGCCACTTTAGCATCACGATTTGTGTTTATCCTGCGAGAAATTAATGACTCACCCACAGGAGCAATAAATTCAATTTCATTCTGCGCTGTTAACTTATCGGAATCCTCTTCACTTGTTTTCTTTTTTGGTTTCAGATGCATTCAAGTTGTCAGCAGACAGCCTTGGGCCCTGGATTTCGGAGATGTTATCTTCGTAAATGATCAACTGAGGCTAAAATTCACCCTGACGCTGCTGACCCCACATTACGAAGAATTCCGAAAAGGATATTCCTCAAGGAATTCCTCTTGTATAATCGCGTTTTTTTTTTACAATAATGTTCCCGCTATCTCATTCTTGTATATGCCGTGTTCCTACAGGATGTAGGCGATCATAGTCCTCTACACTTTCCTGTCCTTTATAACTCTTAATAAGTTTTGATTTTTGTTATTTCTCTACAATCCATTTGCTCATTCTCATCAAGTATGTTTTCCCAGAAATTTCACCAGCCTTTCCTTTTTGTTTCCATTTTCTCCAAAATCTCGTCTGTACTCACGTGGTATGCTCATTATCTTTCTGTAGAACTGCATTTCTGTTGCTTCAAGTCTCTTCTCCATCTGTGAGGAGATTGTTCAACATTCACTGCCATATAGGAGGACTGATATTACGTAACAGTTCAGTACTCTTTTCTTTGTTTCTGTTGTTTCAAGTCTCTTCTTCACATGTGAGGAGATTGTCCAGTATTCACTGCCATATAGAAGGACTTATATTACATAGCAGTTCACTACTCTTTTCTTTGTTTCTCTTGCTTCAAATCTTTCTTCATCTGTGAGGAAATTGTCCAGCGTTCACTGCCATATAGGAAGACTGATATTACAAAAAAGTTCTGCACTCTTTTCTTTGTTTCTGTTGCTTCAAGTCTCTTCTTCATCTGTGAGCAGATTGTCCAGCATTCACTGCCATATAGGAAGACTGATATTACATAACAGTTCAGTACTCCTTTCCTTGTTTCTAAGGACATTTTTCTGTTTTTACAAGACCTGAATCGTGAATGAATAGTGAGTTCGATCCTCACTGAGTCGTCGATGCAAAGAATGCGTGAGGTAACTTGTTAGTGAGGATAAATTCGATATCCTTTGAGAATGATTTCTATCCCAACTTAATGATCCATACAAAGAAGTGGCCTTTAAGAAGACCAACAACAGAATGACGTGTCGTAAACTCAGCCAACCAACAAAGGGCGTTAGGTCGTCTATTACCACTGAGTACCTATTTCGATCCTCACTGGGTTCCCCATACAAATAATCCAACATTAAATAAATTTGGATTCGTTTACATGTGGAAAAAAATGCAACTGACCAAAAATCTCCGCAGCCTAAGATTTAGGGAAGGTAGTCTGGTTGATTTCTTTTTGTTTTGATTTTTTTGCAATAACGCCCACCCTGTACAGGGCCTAAGAATCACTCGAGGTAGAGGGTTACAGATTAAGATGTAAGAGGCACAGTTTATGAGGATATGTGCTGAAGATAATGGTTAACCTTAGACTTGAATAGGTTAAGATTATAGTGATCGGGGAAGCATCCTCTTGGGAGTCGGTTTCGCAAAGCAGGAAGAGGCTTACAAATTAACAGGAACAAGTTATAAGGGTATGTGGGGAAAATAACGGTTAACCTTAGACTTGAGCAGGTTAAAATCGTAGTGATCGGGAAAGCATCCTCTTAGGAGTCGGTTCTACAAAACATATAGAGGGTTACAGAATAAGAAGCAGGGTTTATGCGGATATGTGCGGAAGATAACACTTAACCCTAGAATTGAACAGGTCAAGATTGTAGTGATCGGGAAAGCATCCTCTTGGCAGTCGGCTCCCAATGTAATAAGGAGATGGTTATAGAGTAAAAAGCGCAGTTTATGAAGATAGGTGCCAAAGATAACGGCTTGGCCAGCTTAAGATTATAATGATCGGGAAAGCATCCTCTTGGGAGTCAGTTCCGCAAAATAAGTAGAGGGTTAAAGAGTAGGAGGTACAGTTTATGAGGATATGTGCGTAATATAACGGTTAACCGGCGACATGAACACAAATTTCGTGGGAAGAAGCTGTTTGGGTCGAGCTAACATCTCACCATTGATGGTAGTTCGCTGTAATCTTAGAAGTATAGTGAGTCTTTGCTGTGGTGGAAATAAGGAATGACAGTTCACAAAATGACATTTCCAGATTATAATTGTGTGGGCTACATAGAAACATCTGCACACAAAAAGTAACAAACGCGCCTTCGATATCGCAACTTTCAAAACGGCTTTCACTGAATCAGTTTTCATGCGGACGGAGTAAAAATCCGTAATACCACGTGACAAAGTGAAAAAATAGTAAACCAATCAGGGCGAACCATATTTGCATTTCAACAACTCTAAGTTTGGCTTGGTTTAGTTTGTTTTACGGCATATCAACCTCAATGGTTTTTATTAATGCCGACAAGATTTTTAATATAGGTTCGTATGAATAGAATATGTATTCTTTGTAAGAAATCAGTTTGTAGATCAGGTTTGGTTTATTTTCTTTTACGGCATATTCACCTCAATGGGTTATTTAATGCCAACAAGATTTGTAGGATAGGTTCGTATGAATAGAATATGTACTCTTTGTAAGAAATCAGTCTATAGATCACATGTGGTTTATTTTGTTTTACGGCATATCAACACATTAATGGGTTATTTAATGCCGACAAGATTTTTAATATAGCTTCGTATGAATAGAATATGTATTCTTTGTAAGAAATCAGTTTGTAGATCAGATTTGGTTTATTTTCTTTTACGGCATATCAACACATCAATGGGTTATTTAATGCCAACAAAATTTTATTGCTGGTAATATCTGTTCTTTCAAAAATATATTGCTGGTAATATTTTTCTTTTCAAAATATTTTTTTTAAATGTATCGTTGGTAATAATTTTTTACAATTTCTGGTATTAAAACCTATTTTTACACTTTCGTAGTGTTTTGACGCCAGTTTGGGGGTAACTATTTTCCCATAGCTGGGACCCTAATTGGTGCTACCACCCGGGTCATGGCGGACCTGGCAATATAAGCAATTAAAAGGTGGTTCTACGCTCCTCGCAACCTCCTGATCAGAGGCCTTGCTGTTCGACGTATTTTATCGTCTTACCCAGGACGCACAACTCTAAGCCTCTGAAAACATAAAAGCAGTCAACGACCCAAAAATCATTAGACGCACTCACTTCAGAATATCCTTGTGGCATCCTTCACATCATACCAGCAGGCGTAGCCTTGTGTTCACATGTGTAAAAATAACACGTTAAATTGTAAATTTAAATCATACAATTTATTTATTTTGAGTACAGGTGAGTGTGTATTTTAGTGATATCGGGTCTGAGCCACATGAGATAGAACGTTGGGGAGAGCTATGACCTGAAGGGATACGGCACAAAGAAGAAATTTATAATATGAAATAAATCTTTTATCATTTTTCTTCTGTTTGTTTCTAAAACTCATTTTTTTACTCTGTGTCTCTTACTCTATAATCTTCTACCTTCAGTGGCTCTTAGGCTTTATACAGAGTGAGCATCACTATAAAAAAATAAAAGAAATGATTGCTTGTTTAAAGCTTGAATGTAGATTCAGAGCCAATAAGAAGTTTAGTGTTTCTGTACTTAAATTCTTGTTGCATGATTCATTCTGAAACATGTGAGCTGTAAGTCAACAATGTTTACATTACCAACTAATCAGTGAAATTTTTACCTATATTTTACTTAGAGTGAAAAGACTATTCTTTTGATTAGTTTTAGGCTTTTAAGTGTCAGACAATTTTTCTTGCCAGAATTCGTCTTGCACATTTATAAATCTACTCTTCATCCATGAATTGAATATTGCTGCCATATTTGGTCTCGTGATCTGGCTATATATCTTAAGATTTTTGACAAAATCCAAAGAATCTTTTATGTTATCAGTCCCGACTTGGCATCTTGATTTTAATCATTTTCTCACCATGATGGCATGTATTTCATCTGTCTTTTCTATAAATATTTACATGGCAGTTGTTCTAATGAGATCTACTCTTTGGTACCTTGACCACTTGAATTTAAGTGTACTACTAGATTGGCTATTAGGTGTGTGGGGGTCACACATCATACCAGCTGGGGTAGCCTCGCATTCACAAGGATAAAAACATACACAGAAATAACACTAAAAGCGTGGTAAATTGTAAATTAAAATCATACAATTTATTTATTTTGTGTACTGGTGTGTGTGTGTATTTTAGTTAGAGGTAGAGGGCTTAGCAAAATCTACCCTTCATTCATGAATTGAATATTGCTGCCATATTTGGTCTTGTGATCTGGCTATATATCTTAAGATTTTTGACAAAATCCAAAGAATCTTTTATGTTATCAGTCTCGACTTGGCATCTTGATTTTAATCATTTTCTCACCATGATGGCATGTATTTCATCTGTCTTTTCTATAAATATTTACATGGCAGTTGTTCTAATGGGATCTACTATTTGGTACCCTGACCGCTTGAATTTAAGTGTACTGCTAGATTGGCTACTAGTTGTGTCGGGGTCACTCACATACAAGAAGGGACAGCCTTGTGTTCCTAGGGATAAAAACATACACAAAAATAACTCTAAAAGCATGTTAAATTGTTAAACTATCTAAGATGTAACTGAGATAGTGTTATACATAGATATGAAACGTCTTAGAGAGAGAGAGAGAGAGATATGAAACGTCTTAGAGAGAGAGAGAGAGAGAGATATGAAACGTCTTAGAGAGAGAGAGAGATAATAAACGTCTTAGAGAGAGAGATATGAAACGTCTTAGAGAGAGAGAGATATGAAACGTCTTAGAGAGAGAGATATATTAAACGTCTTAGAGAGAGAGATATGAAACGTCTTAGAGAGAGTGAGAGAGATATGAAACGTCTTAGAGAGAGAGAGATATATATATTAAACGTCTTAGAGAGAGATAATAAACGTCTTAGAGAGAGAGAGAGATATGAAACGTCTTAGAGAGAGTGAGAAAGATATGAAACGTCTTAGAGAGAGATATTAAACGTCTTAGAGAGAGAGATATATTAAACGTCTTAGAGAGAGATATGAAACGTCTTAGAGAGAGATAATAAACGTCTTAGAGAGAGAGAGAGATATGAAACGTCTTAGAGAGAGAGAGATATGAAACGTCTTAGAGAGAGAGTGGGAGATATGAAACGTCTTAGAGAGAGATAATAAACGTCTTAGAGAGAGAGAGAGAGAGAGATATGAAACGTCTTAGAGAGAGATAATAAACGTCTTAGAGAGAGAGAGAGATAATAAACGTCTTAAAGAGAGAGAGAGATATAAAACGTCTTAGAGAGAGAGAGAGAGATATGAAACGTCTTAGAGAGAGAGTGAGAGATACGAAACGTCTTAGAGAGAGATAATAAACGTCTTAGAGAGAGAGAGAGATGAAACGTCTTAGAGAGAGAGAGAGAGATATGAAACGTCTTAGAGAGAGATAATAAACGTCTTAGAGAGAGAGAGATATGAAACGTCATAAAGAGAGAGAGAGATATGAAACGTCTTAGAGAGAGAGTGAGAGATATGAAACGTCTTAGAGAGAGATAATAAACGTCTTAGAGAGAGAGAGAGAGAGAGAGATATGAAACGTCTTAGAGAGAGAGAGAGAGATATGAAACGTCTTAGAGAGATAATAAACGTCTTAGAGAGAGAGATATGAAACGTCTTAAAGAGAAAGAGAGAGATATGAAACGTCTTAGAGAGAGAGAGAGAGAGAGATATGAAACTTCTTAGAGAGAGAGAGTGAGAGATATGAAACGTCTTTGAGAGAGATAATAAACGTCTTAGAGAGAGATATGAAACGTCTTAGAGAGAGAGAGAGAGAGATATGAAACTGTCTTGTTTGAATGACTTCGTGTCAGTTCGCTCTGTGACGGCTTTGAGTAATAGCATTCGTTCGTTATGAGCATTACATCTAAGTTACCTAACCATGATCAATGATAGATTTTTATTTTTTAGCACTAGAAGGTTGTGCGCCAATCGAATTCACAGGCGTATGAAAGGAATAAAAGAACGCATGCGCAGAATAGAGCCCGAAAGAATAACATGGCTACATTGCACTCAACAAATGGCGCTAGTGGTGAAAAGCCCGAAATTCACTGTTGCTGCACACACTCCATGCAGTCCCGATATAACCCCGATTTAGTTGTCCTCGAAATTGAAAGAAACATTGAAAGATCAACATTTTTATCCAAAGGTTTAGTTACTGTACGCAATTTAATCACAAGTAAACCATAAATTTTCTCCGTGGCAGGAATGAAAAGGTAGATCGCCAGGAGATCAAATTATGAAGCCTCCTCTTCTACTGACATGACATTATATTGAAGCAATTTCTAGGTTTCGCTGCTAAAAAGTCTCGTTCATTTTGAGGTGCCAGACATTTTTTTCTCACCAGAATCCTTGCACATTTATAAATCTACCCTTCATTCATGAATTGAATATTGCTGCCATATTTGGTCTTGTGATCTGGCTATATATCTTAAGATTTTTGACAAAATCCAAAGAAGAATCTATAATGTTACCAGTCCTGAGTTAGCATCTGGATTGTGGCATGTTTTTTAACTGTCTTTTCTATAAATATTTTCATGGCAGTTGTTCTAATGGGATCTACTCTTTGGTACCCTGACCGCTTGAATTTAAGTGTACAACTAGATTGGCTACTAGGTGTATGGGGGTCACACATCATACCAGCTGGGGTAGCCTTGCATTCACAAGGATAAAAGGCAAAGTTTCTGTTGCATTCTGGGAGAGCTTTTATTATCTTGGCTTTATTTATTTTATTTTAAACAAAGTTTTAATGATATTTCTTTTATATTATTTTACTGATGACATTCATTATTATTTTGCATCTATTTTTATTTATTAATATAAATAATGTCCCTACAACCAACTTCAAAGAAATCACCGCTAGTAGCCTAAACACTTTTGTCGCCATGATGGCGCCCAAGATAACCTGTGGTAGTATTTGTCTATATTTCTGAGATGAGATATTATGTAAACTATTTACATTGTTCGGACTATTGTCCTCATCTTTGTTGCCATATTTATCACAACATATCGCCCGTTGTACGCTCCGGCCTTCTGTCAAACTGAACCCTTTATTTCGCTCGCTGGGATACACTGTTCTAGTTCCATGTGCCATGTTTAATGGATGTCAGTTATCAGTTATCTGCTGTTAATACCTGGTTAAGGCGGTGGAGAACTTGGAGAGGGGAAATATTCTTTATTTATTTCTTTGTTTCTTTGTTTCTTTCTTTATTTCAGGGCATATTGCTTTCTTTGACATTTGATCTCCGTTCATATTTCTTTCTTTCTATCTTTCTTCCTATCTGTCTTTCTTTCTTCCTTCCTTTCTTTCTTTCTTTCTTTCTTTCTTTCTTTCTTTCTTTCTTCCTATCTTTCTTTCTTTCTTTCTTTCTTTCTTTCTTGATCTCAGGGAATATTGCTTTCTTTTGCATTTGATCTCCGCCCATATTTCTTTCTTTCTTTCTTTCTTTCTTTCTTTCTTTCTTTCTTTCTTTCTTTCTTTCTTTCTTTCCTGCTTGATATCAGGGCATATTGCTTTCTTTCACATTCGATCTCCGCCCATATTTCTTTCTTTCTTTCTTTCTTTCTTTCTTTCTTTCTTTCTTGCACATTTGATCTCCGTTTATATTTCTTTCTTTCTTTCTTTCTTTCTTTCTTTCTTTCTTTCTTTCTTTCACATTTGATCTCCGTTCATATTTCTTTCTTTCTTTTTTCCTTTCTTTCTTTCTTTCTTTCTTTCTTTCTTTCAGGGCATATTGCTTTTTTTCACATTTGATCTCTGTCCATATTTCTTTCTTTCTTTCTTTCTTTCTTTCTTTCTTTCTTTCTTTCTTTCTTTCTTTCTTTCTTTCAAGGCAAATTGCTTTCTCTCACATTTGATCTCCGTTCATATTTCTTTCTTTCTTTCTTTCTTTCTTTCTTTCTTTCTTTCTTTCTTTCTAGGTACCAATTTATAATACTGCTTATCTATAGTCTCACAAGACAATAGCCTAGAGGATTTAAGTTTTAGCTCCTGGGTTTTATGATACAGTAAATGTAAGTTCAATCTCTGCCCCGAGGAATACAGACTTGGTCTCAGTGGATTCGGGTAAGCAATGACCGTACAGTCTGGAGGGAAAAGGGAGATCACCCCCACCCCTGAGCAATGATATTGAAATTACACAGAACATTACGGGAAAATAAATAAACTTAATGAATCAGCGCCTATGCTAGGCCGCAAATATATCCTAAGCCGGCCAAGCATAGACATTAATCTATTATAGGAACCAGTAATAGAGAGTGTTAGAGAAAAACAATAATAATTACATATTGTAATATGAGCTCTGGTAAAATAAAGTTAGTGAGATATTAATTTTAGCAGTCCCAAATTTTCATACCCTTTGCCCAGTGGATAAAAGCGTTGGTTGACGTAATCTCGTGACTTGAGGCAAAGAGTTGTGAGTTCAGTACCTACCCACAGCAGAGGTGATCAGAGAACTTGCAGAGCTGAGTTGATAAAAAAAAGAAAAAAACTGAAACTGAGACATCAGGAAGAGGCATGGAACATGGAACTAGAACAATATACTCCGGTGGACGAATAAAGGGTTCGAGTCGTAATTCACCTAAAGAAGCGTACAACGACTGAAAACGTCGTGATTTTGACAAGAAAGATGGGGACAACAATCCGAACGATGTAAATAGTGTAAATAGTTACAATACCTCATCTCAGAAATAGACATCTCCTGATGGAAACCGGGGCGCACAACGGCCGAAACGTCGTAAATATGCCGAGAAAGATGGGGTCAACAGTCCGAGTGATGGAAATACTGTAAATAGTTACAATACCTCATCTCAGAAATAGACATCTCCTGATGGAGACCGGGGCGCACAACGGCCGAAACATCGTAAATATGCCGAGAAAAATGGGGACAACAGTCCGAGCAATGGAAATACTGCAAATAGTTACAATGCCTCATCTCAGAAATAGACATCTCCTGATGAAGATCAGAGCGTACAACGGCCGAAACGTCGTGAATATGTCAATAAAGATGACAACAGTCCGAATATAGTAACATGTAAATAGTGTAAATAGTTACAATACCTCATCTCCGAAATATAGACAAAAGCTGAGCACTACTGCATAGTAAAAAGAGGAGATATCACTATGGCGGAGAACTTATCCCGTCGATTAAATAAAGGGTTCAATCTGAATATGAGAAAAGTTTATGCGGATCCACAAGCACCTGATGAAGGTCTGGTGGCACAACGGCCGAAGCTTCCTGAGAATAACAGGAAGTCGCATTTAAATAATGCAAATAAGTCATCATTCTGGAAAGCGCGTTGATGCATTGAGTTCGTTCTATTTGAGATAGCATGTTGAAATTTTTCTGCTTTTTAAGGAGCTTACAGATCATCTAAACCGGACCTACACATGCATATGAAGATTAGGTTTCCTACTAAAACATCGTCGTTGGGTGTAGCGTCAGTAGAAGTCACTAATGAATGCAGTGCTTCCTGTATGACAAGCTCCCAACGGGTCTTAGGCCAGCGCTGTGGTTTGAATTCAAGTAGTATTACTGTCGCATTAAATGCATTGCACCGTTGACACGGCCCATTGACTAGAGGGTTACTGAAGCGACCGGTTTAGTTGTAAATTCCCAAACCGTTTCTCATATGAATAAAGTACTTCTCTGAATGAATGAAGGAAGGAAGGAATGAGCAAAAGACTGAATACTAGCTTCTCTAAAATAACAAATACCTGGTTGATGCACTTGATCATTTTTCGGGATGGGACATATGGACAAGCGAAAGTCGAAAGGCAAAGCAGAGAATTCATATGTCCAAGTAAATAAGTAACGGTTATGTCAAAGGGACTTTAAAACCAACACAGAGATTCTTTCTCAAATGGTACAGCTGCTTTCATAAAAAGCTATGCATCACGCTAATGAAACATTGGTCAGCACTCAGAACACATAAGATACTAGATCGAAAGTGTTTTTATATCACAATAGACAATGGCAGTTTCGTTGTTCAAACAAGGTGTGGCACACACGAAACGCTTGATCATCCAGAGAGACAGACAAAGATGAACGCCCAATTTCACGAAGACATCCAAAGTTACAGGAATATAATGTCTACGCACACTTCATTCTTATTTTCATTCTCTTCATTCTTCATGACTGTATTTCCTTCATTCTTCTTCTCTTAGTTTTCCTCTTCGTTTGTACATTTCATTCATTCTTCTTTTCATATTCCTTCTACTTGACTGTATTACCTTCTTTTCTTAGCTTCTTTTCTTCGTTTCTAATTTTCCTTCATTCTTTTTTTATTCTGCTTCTCTTTCTAGAGTGTTTTTCTTTCATTCTTCTATTAGCTTTTCTTCTTCATTTCAGTCTTATTTTTTATTCTCTTCCTTCTTCTTGACTGTATTTCCTTCATTCATCTTGTCTTAACTCACTTTATTCATTTCTTCTTTTCTTTCGTACTTCTTATAATATTCTTTCTTTTTCTTCTTGACTGTATTTCTTTCATTCTTCTTCCAGTAGCTTTCCTTCTACGTTTCTACTTTTCCTTCTTTCTTTTTTTCATATTCCTCCTTCTTGTTGAATGAATTTCTTTCATTCTTTTTCTCTTTTTTATTCTTCGTTTCTAAATTTCTTTCATACTTCTTTTCATATTCCTCGTACTTCCTCTTCTTAGATGAATTTCCTTCATTTTTCTTTTCTTAGCTTTCTCTTTTTCGTTTCTTAATTTTTTCTTCATTGTTATTTTCATTCTCCGCCTTCTTCTTGACTGCATTTTCTTTCATTATTCTTCTCTTAGCTTTCCTCTTATCGTTTTTACGTTTCCTTGTTCCTTCTTTTCATATTCTCCTTCATGACTGCATTTTCTTCATTCTTCTTCTTTTAGTTTTCCTTCTTCGTATATACGTTTCTTTCTTGCTTCTTTTCATATTCCTCCTCCTACTCCTTCTTGATTGTATTTCCTTCCCTTTTTTGTCTTTATTCTTCTTCATCCAACATATTTTCTTCTGCTTCTCCTACTTCTTCTTCTTCTTCTTCTTCTTCTTCTTCTTCTTCTTCTTCTTCTATCTGTTCCCATCTCTCCCAATTGTTCAATATTTGTCCATTCTTCTTCTTCTTCTTCTTCTTCTTCTTCTTCTTCTTCTTCTTCTTCTATCTGTTCCCATCTCTCCCAATTGTTCAATATTTGTCCATTCTTCTTCTTCTTCTTCTTCTTCTTCTTTCTTCTTCTTCTTCTTCTTCTTCTTCTTCTTCTTCTTCTTCTTCTTCTTCTTCTATCTGTTCCCATCTCTTCCAATTGTTCAATATTTATTTCTTCTTTTTCTTCTTCTTAAACTTCTTCTTCTTCTTCTTCTTCTTCCCATCTCTTCCAATTGTTTAATATTTATTTCTTCTTCTTTTTCTTCTTTCTGTTCCCATCTCTTCCAATTGTTCAATATTTATTTCTTCTTCTTCTTCTTCTTCTTCTTCTTTTTCTTCTTCTTCTTCTTCTTCTTCTTCTTCTTCTATCTGTTCCCATCTCTTCCAATTGTTCAATATTTATCCATTCTTCTTCTTCTTCTTCTTCTTCTTCTTCTTCTTCTTCTTCTTCTTCTTCTTCTTCTTCTTCTTCTTCTTCTTCTTCTTCTTCTTCTTCTTCTATCTGTTCCCATCTCTTCCAATTGTTGAATATTCATCCATTCTTCTGCTTCTTTTTTGTCTTCCTCTTCTTCAGCTGCTGCTGCTGCTACAGCTTCTTCTTATAATTCTTCTTCTTCTGCTGCTGCTGTTGCTTCTTCTTCTTTCTGTCTTATTTTTTCTATATTTTCCTATCTCTTCCTTAATTTCTTCTTCTTCTTCTTCTTCTTCTTCTTCTTTAACTGCTGCTGTTGCTTCTTCTTCTTCTTCGAATCCATTTTCCTTATTTTTTCATCTATCTCCTTCTTTTGTTTCTATCTTTTTTTCAATGTGCCTTCTTTTTTTCCTTCCTTCTCTCTTTTCCTTCATTCATATTTTATTCTTTAACTTCTTCCTCTTCTCGTTTTCTTTCTCTTTCATTTTCTTTATCATTGATTTCATTCATTTACCTCATTCTTTCCTTTTTCTTCTTTTACTCTTCTTTCTCATTATTCTCATTTATTTCCTTCTTTTTCCCTCACTTTCTTCGATATTTTCCTTCTATTATTATTATTATTATTATTATTATTATTATTATTATTATTATTATTATTATTATTATTTTCTTCGATGTCTTTTATATGCACATTTCCTTCCGGGTCCCAATAAGAGAGCTAAGGTCAGAAATGGCTTCATGATCAGTTTTTGTAAAATAATAAAAAATAAAAAAAATATCTTATTAGATAAAGCCCTTCGTAATGTGTGAGCTGTACTTGAGAGTACTCGTTTTTTTTATATTTCTTTAAGGCATGGGTTATCAAGATTCCCCTCAATGATTATATCGAAATTTTTTCCAATCTGTCAGAGGGCTCCAACTACAACTGGAATTATAGGTGTCCTCATATGCTACATTTTTAAGATTTCCACTTCAAGATCCTGATAGTTTTTGAATATCTTGAAAGACATATACAATCTGCAGGGACTGCCGCGTCAATAAGAAATCACATTATTATTATTAGTAGTAGTAGTAGTAGTAGTAGTAGTAGTATTTCCTATGATTTCATTTCTTTTCGGGTCCCGACTAGAGACCTCATGTCAAAAATGGCATCATGACATTTTCCACTGAGCATTTTTTGAGAGAGAGAAAAAAAAATCTACGTTCATACTTATTGTACATCGATAAAATTCTTCGTAAGGTGTGGGCTGTATTTGTGGTTACATTTTTCTTTCTTTCTTTCTTTCTTTCTTTCTTTCTTTCTTTATTTCTTTAAGGCTTGGTCTACCCTTCAATCTTTTTCCAAACAATCCGAAGGCCCCAACTACAACTGGAATTGTTAATGTCCTCATGTGCCACATTTTGAGATTTCGATTTCAAGGGTCTGTTTTGGTCTTGTTAAGGCCAGAAATAAAGACACAAAGAGAGGAATTGAGTTCAACAAATATATTAACAGAAACAATAATACAAACATAAACAAACGTGTGTGAATGTTCGGCCCGACAGCCAGAGATGACTGCTGGAAACGTCTCTCTCCAAAAGCAGTACCTGCTCCTATTTATAGCTGAGAGATTCCATGTGTGCGTGGGTAAATTACCATAACAAGATCCTTGTGTTTTAATAGGCATTGAAAGGCATATTACAATCTGTAGGGACTGCTGCGTCAATAAGAAAGCACATTATTATTATTATTATTATTATTATTATTATTATTATTATTATTATTTCCGGGCCCCAACTAGAGATCTAAAGTCAGAAATGGCATCATGGTATTTTCCAGTGACGCTATTGGAAACAAAGAAAGAAAGAAAAGATTCAAGAGGCGATAACCGTCTGATGGTTTACACATATTCCTCAGTGAAATGAATTTAACCATGCCAATTCGGAATCATTTTTTGGACCCTCTTTAAATAATGATATGCACTCATAGTTATAGTTTAAATATCCAACTTCTAACAAGGGTATTTTGCTTTTCGTGGAACTCAAGAGAGCTCATACAATCATTAAATTAAGAATTGAGTTTTAACAGAAAATTCAATTCATTAAGTTTTCATGCGTATTTTTTGTTCTTTTAACATTGGTGATTTTGTTTTGTTTTTATTCTCTTTCTTGCTGTTTGACTTTCTTTCTTCCTCTCTTATGTAGCGTATTCTCTTCTTATCATCTCTCTTTCACCCTTCTTTATTCTTTTTTCTTTCACTTCTTCTTCTTGTCCTCCTCCTTCTTATTATTATATCTATGTTTTCTTTTTCTTTCTCTCATTCTTCATCATCATCTTCTTCTTCTTCTTCTTCTTCTTCTTTTTCTTCGTCTTATTATTATTATTATTATTATTATTATTTCTACGTCTTTTCTTCTTTTTATTACTATTATTATTAACCTGCTTTTCTTCTTTTTTATTTGTACGTCTTCTTTCTTCTTCTTCTTCTTCTTCTTCTTCTTCATCTCATGATTATTATTTCTACATCTACTATTCTCTTCTCTTTCTTCTTCTTCTTCTTCTTCTCCTTCTTCTTCTTCTTCTACTTCTTCTTCTTCTTCTTATTATTATTATTCTCTATTTTCTTCCCTGTCTTTTTCATTCTTCTTACTTTCTTTTACGTTTCCTTTTTTCTTGTCCTTTTGAAAATAGCTCTCGCTTTACTCTACTTTTGTTTTTTTCTCATTTTTCGAAGTGCCGCTTAAGGTAGAGGGTTACTGAATAAGATAGATGTAAGGGAGTGGGGAACGAAGTTTTAAGAAATACATATTATGAGGACGGGTAGGATAGACATCGCTACTTTCTTTCTTTACTATCTACATGTTTTCCAGGCATATACCTTTCTTTCAAATTAGATTCGAGACGATATTTCTTTCTTTCTTATTCCCCCGCTTCATCTCGGGGCATATTGCTTTCTTTCACATTTGATATCCGTCAATATTTCTTTCTTTCTTTCTTTCTTTCTTTCTTTTTTTTTCTTTCTTTCTTTCTTTCTTTCTTTCTTTCTTTCTTTCTTTCTTTCTTTCTTTCTTTCTTTCTTTGTTGCTTGCTTGTTCTCAGGGCATATTGCTTTCTTTCACATTTGATCTCCGTCCATATTTCTTTCTTTCTGTCTTTCTTTCTTTCTTACTTTCTTTCTTTCTTTCTTTCTTTCTCTCGTTATTTCTTGCTTGCTTGATCTCAGGGCATTTGATATCCGTCCATATTTGTTTGTTTGTTTGTTTAGTTCTTTCTTTCTTTCTTTCAGGGCATATTGCTTTCTTTCACATTTGATCTCCGTCCATATTTCTTTCTTTCTTTCTTTCTTTCTTTCTTTCTTTCTTTCTTTCTTTCTTTCATGCTTGATCTAAGGGCATATTGCTTCCTTTCACATTTGATCAACATCCATATTCCTTTCTGTCTTTCTTTCTTTCTTTCTTTCTTTCTTTCTTTCTTTCTTTCTTTCTTGCTTGCTTGCTTGATCTCAGGGTATATTGCTTTCTTTCACATTTGATCTCCGTCCATATTACTTTCTTTCTTTCTTTCTTTCTTTCTTTCACATTTGATCTCCGTCTATATTTCTTTTTGTCTTTTTCAATTTCTCAAATTTTTTGGTTTTCTCTCATTCGTTCTTTTCTTTTCTTCTTCCCCCTCCTCCACTTTCCACAATATTATTTTTATTTAACTTTCTTCTTCTTGTCAACAAATAATCACCCACCCCCACCCACTCTTTCTCTTCCTAAATACTTCAACTTCTCCAACCTTTCCCCGCAGACCCTCATCAACTGCTGAAAAGTACGATGAATACACATCTCGCTTCCATCACTTTTAATAAAATCTTCTTCTTGGCCCTCCCCTACCCCGGATTGTCTTTGATTAAAAAAAAAAAACGTACGAAGCCAATGACTATTTTTCATTAAGGTCTGTTTACAACACTTGAGAAGAAATGTAATTTGCGTAGAAACTAATGGATGCTTTATCCAAGCAATGAGTTAAAAATTAGTTCCTGGGGGTAATTGAGGGAGGTGATGAGATCAATAATAATAATAAGCAAATGCAACGTAGCAAATGCAAAAGCGATGACTAGATAAGCCTCTTCATGGTCAATACTGTACCGTCTCAAACAAGCTGATATAGACAAACGCGTACTCTTCCGTGGTTGCGTATTGCAAGGTTAAAAGCTCAAAATGAAGGTCTTACTCTTATGGCATAGGACCAATGGTTGCTAAGTAGAAATTACCAAGCAACATACTGAAAAATTGTGTTAGCCCAAAATGTAGATTCTGTGATAAATATCCGGAAACAATTGACCATTTTGTATCAGGTTGCACGGATATTGGCACCTACTGAATATAAAACACGACATGTCAGAATGGTCCAATATGTGCACTGGAATATTTGCAGCGTTTATGTAGAGGAAACTGCAAGAAACTGGTATGAACATCATCCAGACCTGGTTACAGAGATGGGACTTGTAACAAATTTACGGGATTCTACTATATGCACAGACAGAACAATCAAAGCTAATCGCTCAGAGATCGTAATCAAGACCATAAAAACAGAATTTCTTAATGACATGGTAGTCCTTGCAGATTGTAATGTATCTTTGAAGATTAAAAAAAAAAAAACTATCAAAATAAAAGCTGCTTGAAGTGAAAATTTTTAATATGCAGCACAAGAGGACATCCATAATTCCAGTTGTAGTTGGAACTTTCGGATTGATTGGATAAGGTTCCGATAGTCTTATTTCAAGCTATTTCTGATATCCTATGCCTTCATACCAAATATTGTACTCACAGGTACAGCTCACACATTACGAAGTACGTTATCTATGTAAAATGTGCGAGAGAAGAAGCTGAACATTCACTTAGTAATTTCAACTAGAAAATGAAGAGACCTAACTTCAAATCTAGTACCGCGCTCACGTTCGTGAAATCGAGGTACCAAAGGGGAAAGCTCATCGTAACAACTGTGTTGGATAGGGATAAAGTGTCACTGGAGTTTGAACCCAGATCACCAGTGAGCAAACACAGGTGATTCCATTTCTAATAACTAGATCACGTAATTGTATAGGAAATATGAAATCGGATTAGCGTGGCGTCTAAGTGATCGCGATTTTCTATACTATACTCTATAGTATTTCTCTAAAATAGTATTACTATGATTAGTCGAAGGAGTTACTACTAGTATCTGCAATTTCAAAGTCTCAACTACAACGAACATTACGTACGCGACACCAAGTAAACGTCTGAAAACCTCGTATTCGAGGATACACGTCTATTAGGGCGGCTAACCAATCCCTATTTTAGACGCTCGCTTAGGCATATTTGTGTTTGCTCAACAACCACAGAGCCCACCTGTCGTTTATACTTTCAACTATACTATACTA
>OZ010615.1:31909052-31921552 GCA_963932145.1 Acanthosepion lycidas | reverse complement strand
AGACTGCAAGGCTACTCAGTCGCCATAGTTGCGCTGGGCAGCAGAGGCTCCTGACTTCATACTTCCAAAGAGTCGAACGCGCTTATCTTTCTCGTTGCTTTCATTATGCATTGCATATAGATGACCGGGAAAAAGGCTTCCTGACGAACCCTCACCTGATTGGTATTGCCGAATCTATCTATCTATCTATCTATCTATCTATCTATCTATCTATCTATCTATCTATCTATCTATCTATCTATCTATCCATCCCAGTGTCTTCCTTTCACTGTTGAGTCTATTCTTTTCATATATATCTCATACTTTTTCTATCTATCTATCTATCTATCTATCTATCTATCTCGTTCTTTTCTTGTCATCTTTTCCATATTTAACTTTCTCATTCTTTTCATGTCTATCAGATAGATTATTATTTTTAATGTCTATCTATCTATCTATCTATCTATCTATCTATCTATCTATCTATCTAAACTAGCCTCATCATATCTATCTATCTATCTATCTATCTATCTATCTATCTAAACTAGCCTCATCGTATCTATCTATCTATCTATCTATCTATCTATCTATCTATCTATCATGTCTATCAGATAGATACATTATTATTTTTATATCTATCCATCGATCTATCTATCTATCTATCTATTTCTTCTCATATCTATCTGTCTATCACTGTTCATGAATTTATTTTAATATGTATGTAGGTAGGTATGTAGCTATCTATCTGCTTGTTGACAATTCTTCCTGTATGATTGACTTCGTTTATGTCTCCAATGCCAATTCAAGCCGACCCCATCGTGTCACAGACAAAATTCCTCATCTCTCAAAGATACCAAATGCGAATTGATTCGTATTTCCTCTATTCTCATATTAGCTGAAGCGGATCTTTAGGGAGGGCATTATTTTGAACACATGGTTGCTGTCGAAATTATTGTATCACGTTCGATACCCTTAGCTATCTATCTGGTTTGGTTTATTTTGTTTTACGGTATATCAACCTCAATGGGTTATTTAATGCAAACAACATTTTTAGGGTAGATTCGTATAAATAGAATATGTATTCTTTGGTTTAGACTGGTTTCGTTTATTTTGTTTTACGGCATATCAACCTCAATGGGTTATTTAATGCCGACAACATTTTTAGGATAGATTCGTATGAATAGAATATGTATTCTTTGGTTTAGATTGGTTTGGTTTATTTTGTTTTACGGCATATCAACCTCAATGGGTTATTTAATGCTGACAACATTTTTAGGGTAGATTCGTATGAATAGAATATGTATTCTTTGGTTTAGACTGGTTTCGTTTATTTTGTTTTACGGCATATCAACCTCAATGGGTTATTTAATGCCGACAACATTTTTAGGATAGATTGCTATGAATAGAATATGTATTCTTTGGTTTAGATTGGTTTGGTTTATTTTGTTTTACGGCATATCAACCTCAATGGGTTATTTAATGCCGACAACATTTTTAGGATAGATTCGTATGAATAGAATATGTATTCTTTGGTTTAGATTGGTTTGGTTTATTTTGTTTTACGGCAAATCAACCTCAATGGGTTATTTAATGCCGACAACATCTTTAGGATAGATTCGTATGAATAGAATATGTATTCTTTGGTTTAGATTTGTTTGGTTTATTTTGTTTTACGGTACATCAACCTCAATGGGTTATTTAATGCCGACAACATTTTTAGGATAGATTGCTATGAATAGAATATGTATTCTTTGGTTTAGATTGGTTTGGTTTATTTTGTTTTACGGCATATCAACCTCAATGGGTTATTTAATGCCGACAACATTTTTAGGATAGATTCGTATGAATAGAATATTTATTCTTTGGTTTAGATTGGTTTGGTTTATTTTGTTTTACGGCATATCAACCTCAAGGGGTTATTTAATGCCGACAACTTTTTTGTTAAAAATCTATTTCTGGTAAAATTTTTTCGTCAAAAATATATAGCTGGTAATATTATTTTAAAAAATATATTGCTGGCAATATTCAAAAAAAAATATATATTGCTGGTAATAGTTTTTTTTTTTTCAGGTAATAATTTTTTACAAAGAATTTCTGGTATTAAAACCTATTTCATTATGCTTTTTACCTCAGTTTGGAGGTTAAGTTTTTTCCCATATCTGGGACCCTAACAGGTGCAACCACACCGGGTCAGGGTGGACCTGGGAACACCAGTATGACGTTGTTCCACGCTCCTCGAAACCTCCTGATCAGAGGCCTTGCTGTTGGACGTAGTTTATCGCCATACCCAGGACGCGGATGCAGTTTATCGTCTTACCCAGGACGTGTATGTAGTTTATCGTTTTACCCTGGACGCGGATGTAATTTATTGTCATTCCCAGGACGCGGATGTGGTTTATCGTCATACCCAGGACGCGGATGCAGTTTATCGTCTTACCCAGGACGCGGATGTAGTTTATCGTCTTACTGAGGACGCGGATGCTGCTTAAATATTATTCGATATTAGCATACCATTAGTATTTTTGATCTCGTTCATAAATTTATGACTCAACAATAAATCTTAATATTCAATAATTTATTCTATATTACTTTCTTCGTCTTTTATCACCCGCGTCTCATCCGGACATAGGAGATCATGTCTCTCCACGACTTCCTTATAGCGGATAATTTCAGGTAATAAAGAAAATACTTTTCCCTGTAAAATGACGGTTATTGTTATAGCTTCAAGATGTACTAATGCTTTCAGAGGACTTCGGAGAACAGAGAAAATTGTGATATTTTCTCTCTCTTTCCGAGAACCCTTATCGTCAACATTTGTCGAAAAGGCAATTCTTTAGAAAGATACAAGACACGTCAAGTGGAAAGGCGACTGTGCAAAACTTTGAATATAGAATAAGTGTAGGCACAAACTGGATTATCAACGAGATGTTGGCTAATCGCTAAATCCGAAATCCTCTGCGTATGCCTCAATGGTATAGTCTGAAAGGTTTGGCCATGTCCCATGGAAAATGTTGCTTAAATATTATTCGATATTAACATTATTATTGTCTATCTTGTTGATTGTCAGCACCCGCTCTCATCAGATCATCGGGATCATCATCCTCTCCCCTTATTTCCTTACTTCCCTCTGAAGAGTTGTGAGCAGGAGTCATATAGAATAAATTTACGACTAAATAAAACGTAATTCTTAAATATTATTCGATATACACCTTCTTTTAATTCTTCTTCAACTTCTGTCTGCCGCATCCTCTCAGAACATGAGCGATGATGGCTCTCCACAACGTGACGTCTACTCAAACACGTATACCTGTTAAAATATAACGTTTAACTAATAAGACATATGTCAGATTAAAAATAAATCCCTCAGTACTTTAGAAAGATTCAAGACACTAAATAGTCGTATGAATAAGTGTTAGCAAAAACGTTGTCGACTAATTGCTAAATCCGAAAATCCTCTCTATGTCTCAAGGTTGTAATTTGAAAGGGTTGGCCATTTCTCGTCGAAAATGTGTGTAAAAATAAGTGAAGTTACCTGCGCTGATGGAGCTGCCGTCGGACGTAGAAACTGAGCGGTTGACGGATTCTGGTTTATCAAATCGTGGCTGCACCAAGGCACTGAATTTGTAGTCGTTTGTTACCGGAAGGGTGGAATGCGCAGGTCTGCTCTTTGTTACTTAATATCTACCTTCTCTTCCTTTTATCGATCTTTATTCATTTATTTATTTATTTTGAGAACATTACGCGAACAGAGTCGTTTTACGCGCTCTTCTCTCCATTATTTGATCCCTGTTTAAAATTGAGACGCGAGACTAGGCGTGTTTCGCAACACTTACAGCCGGACCCACTTTGATTACCTTTGGGTCGAAGAAAATTTTGGACAAATGCTGCTTAAATGTTATTCGATATTAATTTACCATTACTATTTTCGATCGTTGACAAATTTAAGACTCAACAATAATTATTATTTCTCAATAAATATTCGATATTACCTTCTTCGTCTTCTATCTGCAAGCATAGATGATCATGGCTCTCCACATCTTTCTTAAAGTGGGTAATTTCGAAGAATAAAAAAAATCCTCTTCCCTGTAAAATGACGGTTATTAACTAGAAATAAATAGAGATTCCCGATTCTTCATGTAGACAGACGTCTGTGGAAGACTTGAATAATAAGAATAGTCGTATGAAAAAATGTTGGCACAAACTGGATTATCAATGAGATGTTGGCCAATTTCTAAATCCGAATTCCTCTGGATAGGCGCCATCATTTATCTTTTGAGAAGGATATTACGCGAACAGAGTCGTTTTGCGCGCTCTTCTCTCTATTAATTTAATCCCTGTTTAAAATTGGAATGATGACTGAAAAACTTGCATTATTGAGAAAGTCACACGAAAAAGTGTTGGCACAGACTCACTTATCAGAGAGGCTGCAAAAATGATCGGTTCCAAGTGAGTTCCTGACTTCTCTTGATAATGCCGAAAATAGAGTACAGTATATATGGGCAGGAATTGCCAAGTCTTCACTTCTAGTTTTTGCGTTCCCTTGCACATACTTAATGTCTCAAGCCTTTCGCTGCTCTGTTGCTATTTCTGTGGAAAATCTTCAGGCGAACTACATTCGCCAGTTCCAGCAGTTCTAACATTCACGGCGGAGACCCGTCAAGTTACGTACATTATAGCGGACCCATCGTATTCCCTTCCTATTCCATTGGTGAGATGTAAGGTCCACTCGGGCAGATTGTTCCAGCGAACCGTTACTTTGCGGAACCGACTCCCAAGAGGATGCTTACTCGATCACTACAATCTTAACCTGGTCGTCTGGGCGCAACGGTTATCTTCTCTACATATCCGCATCGACCAGCTTCTTCCCACCAACCGATGCTTTGTGAACCCGACTCTCAAAAGGAATGTTTCCCCGGTTACTACCTATCTTAAGTTGGTCAAGTCTGGGATTAAGCGTTATATTCCCCACGTATCGGCATAAACTCTGACACTTTCTCTGCAACACTCTGCCTTGAGGGACAATCGGGCTTTGTACAGGTTGAAAATCATTTGTAAAAAAATAATATTTTAATAGAAACGCTCTAACTTAAGTGACCCTTCGGCCTTGTGAAGTGAAACAAGTGAACAACATTGTAAAACAATTATAAATATTTTAATAGTAACTCTCTAATCGAGTGACTTTCAGCCCTTGTACAAAGTGAACAACATTGTAAAACAATTATAACCATTTTAATAGTAACACTCTAATTGAGTGACTTTCAGCCCTTGTACAAAGTGAACAATATTGTAAGACAATTATAAAGATTTTAATAGTAACGTTCTTATTGAGTGATTTTCAGCCCCTGTACAAAGTGAACAACATTGTAAAACAATTATAAATATTTTAATAGTAACACTCTAATTGAGTGACTTTCAGCCCTTGTACAAAATGTACTTGTAAAAAAATTATAACCATTTCAATTTTAACCTTCTTAGCTTGAGTGGCTCTCGAGCCTTGTTTTGGATGAATATTAGTATTAAAAAGAATTGTTTTCTCTGCTTTCTGGAATCTACAAGATTTTCATCCCGTCGGAAAGAGGTAATGACTTGCCATCGTTTTATCAACAAGCAAAATTGTACTTCCCCGCGACTCCAATAATAGCATGGAGATTTTCAATAACGGGTGACTTTCATGTCGTTCCATCTTAAGCAGTCACGTCTGAAATTGTTCACATATTCTGCGTGCGACATCGAATTTAATCTAGGGCCAGTAGGCAACATGTCATATGTCATGTGCAGGTTTTAATAAACAGGATTCGAATCAAGAGTAGAAGCCAACATGTGGTGGTGTCTCTTTTATGTGCTAGATAGCAGAACAGTTTCTAATGAAGTCTCTCATATTGTTCCGTGTGTACGCCAGGAACGCAAACGACCCTTCCCAGTGAAAGCCTATGAATATAAACTGGATGCGTTCAGTGTTCAAGCACCAGATGTACACATATATATATATATATATATATATATATATATATATATATATATATATATATATATATTGTGTATTTAGGCAGCATTTTTTCATTGATGCCAGTTTCATTAAATAATATAGACAAGTGTTGTTTATTTATTTTATGTAAATTCTTTTCATAACGTCTGATAAGCTTAATAACATTATCATTAAGAAAAAAAAAAGAAAATCACAATATTGATACATATTTTTTAATCCTATCTAAGCTATCGGCTTCAAGCGTCATATATGCACGAGTTTGTCGTTAGCTTGGAAATCTTCCATGTAAACAGAAACAGACTATCATCACTGTTTTGTCCGTTTCTTTCTTAATATATTGTAATGTAATTGTCATGTTTGATAATGGCTTATGTAAGCCGAAAGCTTGAAGGTCGTTCTCAACGGATTCTCCTCCAGCTCCTAGCCCACGAACGCAGGTGTTCCTGAAAGATCTATCCTAGGCCCTACTCTGTTCCTTATTTTCGTTAACGATCTTCCTGACGTCATAGGTTCCCAAGTAGGTATCTATGCGGACGACACTATTATTTACTCCTGCCTCAAAAACAAATCTAGTGTCGCCGACAAAACTAACCTGGCTGTGTTTTGAAAAGGACCTCCAATCGGTTGTGGACTGCGGCAGGAATTGGCTGGTTAACTCTAATGCCTCAAAAACAAAACTGATCTCTATTACTCACCAAAGATAACCATCACCTGCCTCCCATTAGTATGTCTGACGCTCAACTCCACGAGAGCACCTCTTTGCGACTACTCAAACCTGAAGAAGAGACTTGAAGCAAGAGAAACAAAGAAAAGTGTACTAAAATGTTAAGTAATATAAGTCCTCCTATATGACAGTGAAATGCTAGACAATCTCTTTACAGATGGAGAAGAGACTTGAAGCAACAGAAACAAAGATTACTGAACATAGTACTGAAGATTACATTCCTCCTATATCACACTGAATGCTGGGTAATCTCTTCACAGATAAAGAAGGGACTTGAAGCAACAGAATAAAAGAAAAGAGTACTGAACTGTTATGTAATATCAGTCTTGCTATATGGCAGTGAATGCTGGACGATCTGCTCACAGATGAAGAAGAGACTTGAAGCAACAGAAATAAAGAAAAGAGTGCAGAACTTTTTTGTAATATCAGTCTTCCTATATGGCAGTGAATGATGGACAATCTCCTCACAGATGAAGAAGAGACTTGAAGCAACAGAAACAAAGAAAATAGTACTGAACTATGTAATATTAGTCCTCCTATATGGCAGTGAATGCTGGACAGTCTCCTCACAGATGAAGAAGAGACTTGAAGCAACAGAAACAAAGAAAAGAGTACTGAACTGTTACGTAATATCAGTCCTCCTATAAGGCAGTGAATGCTGGACAATCTCCTCACAGATGAAGAAGAGACTTGAAGCAAGAGAAACAAAGAAAAGTGTACTGAACTGTTAGGAAATATCAGTCTGGCTATATGACTGAATTCTGGACGTTCTGATGGAAAATTAATGCTATAAAGAGCTATAACGTTTAGTGGACATGAGAAATATAGGATATTTTCTGATTATTCAGCTCCAATAATGTAAAGTTATTTGTCGCAGGTGATCGAAAGGCAGGACGCCAAAACGAAGAATATGTCTATGTTGGGGATTCATTGCAGCCTCATAGTCGATGAGTTTCTTTGGAGGAGGAAGACAAAAAATAACATTTTTGAAACAATTTTTAAGGACATTTCTGATTGTTTGTGTGAATTTCAGTAAATATAAATTCTTCTTATTTTGGTTTGAATTGAAAGAAAAGATAGAAATAGCCGTTTCCATACATAAAAAGAAATGTATTTCAATTTCAAATCAAACTCTTTATTTCGCCGCAGGGGGTAGATATTTCTAGTTCCACGTGCCATGCCTCTTCCGGATGTCTCAGTTATTACCCCTTAACTCAACTCTCCAAGTTTAGTCCGTCACTGCAGATAATAACATCACAAGTCTTCGAGTCATGTCACTGGGTCTAACCAACGTTTTTTATTCACTGGGCCATGTGCCTTCAGGAAATCTGTGTATGAATTTCTGGAACTTGCAAACCTAATGGCTCATCCAACATTTTTACCAGTGCTCATAGACAGATAATCCAATCACCTGAAGAAGGCCAGAGCGTACAACGACCGAAACGTTTTGAATATACCAATGAAGATGGGGATAACAGTGCGAATAATGTAAATAATGTAAATAATCATAATACCTCTTCTCAGAGTTATATTCAGATAATCCAATCACCTGAGGAAGGCCGGAGCGTACAACGGCCAAAACGTTTTGAATATGCCAATGAAAATGAGGATAACAGTGCGAATAATGTAAATAATGTAAATAAATAATCATAATACCTCTTCTCAGAGTTATATTCAGATAATCCAATCACCTGAAGACCGGAGCATACAACGCCCAAAACGTCGTGAATATGACAATGAAGATGAGGATAACACTGCCAATAAAGTAAATAATGTAATTAAGCATAATACCTCATCTCAGAGATAAAGGTAGATGTCAAGTTGAGATGTCTGGTAGTTCAACTATCCGTACACTGTGGGTTACCAGTATTTAAATCTAGCCCCAAATCCATAAACAAGGCACTAGAAGAGAAAAAAAAGAAACAAAGTCATGCCCTCCTTCCTCCATGTGGTGTATAATGCCACAGCCTCCCCACGCTAGGGCCACAGCCTCACCACCCCACAGTCACAGTTCAACCAGGCTACTGTTACTGTTTTTTTCACCCGTAGCAAGTAGTCTTTTGACAGAGTTGCTAGCCCAACCGCTTATCTTTCACTCTTAGACTGGCTGTCAAGCGACGCTAGGGAGCCCAGTTTGCCCTACTATTTACCCATTCTTTTCAATTGATCCGCGCGCGGTGAGGGTCAAATTCAGTAGAAGACCGACTATCCTCGAGATTAATTTACTTCCCCGTAAACAGGCGGGACTCTTCTCAAATTCCAACGATGGTTTTCATCGATAAGATGCTGTGTGTTATTAGCCTTAAATGTGGACGGCCTAAGGAATTATAATTGCATTGGCTTTACCGCAAACCGATATATCGTTTATATGTTTATTAACTTATATAATCTCTTTATTTTTAATTTTATCCTTTCTTGTGTTTTATCGATGTCTTTTATAGTTCTTGAATTCCCCAAGACAGTTTGGAAATTATACTTTTCCGCAGATTGTAACTTGAGACGCTGTCGCTAAGCGTTTGAATATTCAGGAGTTTGATGATTGGGCTGAGGATTCGCAGTGTGGGAAATTGGAAAAAGCGAAACTACCAATAAATAAGAAAACTGAGAATGAATAATTTTACGAAATTCTTTGTTTATCTGTTATGTCCTTTTATTTTCAATGCTTTTTTTTTTTGTTTTCGTTCTTTCTTTCTCTCATGTTATTCACGGCTCAAAATTTCTTCTGTTTATTCTTTCTTTCATTGTTTCTTTTAGTCATTTCTTTCTATTTTTTTTACCTCTCTTCCACCCCCTCACTCTCTAACGCTTTCATTCTTTTTCCTAATTCTTCTTTCTTTCTTTCTTTTGCCTAATTCTTCTGTCTTTCTTTCTTTCATGCCATTCACGGACAAACTATCTTCCATTCGTTCTTTTGTTTGTTTGTTTCTTCTTTTTTTTTTTACCTCTCTTCGATTCTCTTTTTCTAACTCTTTAAGTCCTTTGCCAAATTCTTTCTTTCTTTTAACTCTTTAGTTGTTTCTTTCTTTGTTCTTTTGCCGAAATCTTTTTTCTTTCTTTCTTTCTTTCTTTCTTTCTTTCTTTCTTTCATTTACGCTTCCTAGTCCTTTCTTTTTTACCAATTATTAAATCTTTCCTTCTTTCTTTTTCCATTTCCTAATTCTTTCTGTCTTTCTTTCTATCTATCTATCTATCTATCTATCTATCTATCTATCTATCTATCTATCTATTCCTGTCTGTTTATCTCTCACGCTCTTTCTCTCTGTTTATCTAAGCCTGTTCATTGCCGATGTTAGCGTGTTCATATCTATCTATCTATCTATCTATCTATCTATCTATCTATCTATCTCTGCTCATATCTATCTATCTATCTATCTATCTCTGCTCATATCTATCTATCTATCTATCTATCTTTCGTTCTTTCTTTTTTCTTTCTTTCTTTATTTATTTCATTTACGCTTCCTAGTCATTTCTTTTTTACCAATTATTAGATATGTCCTTCTGTCTTTCTTTCTATCTATCTTTCTATCTATCTTTCTTTCTTTCTTTCTTTCTTTATTTCTTTCTTTCTTTCTTTCTTTCACGTCGTTCACACCCCAAACTTTCATACATTTCTTTCATCCTTTCTTTTATTTCTATCTGTCTATTTTCTTTACCTCTCTTCCATCCTCTCTTTCTAACTCTCTTTCAATCTCTTTTGCTTTTTTTTTTCTTTCTTTCTTTCTTTCTTTCTTCATTTGCCTAATTCTTTCTTTTTTCTAATTCTTTCTTTCTTTTTTTCTTTCTTTTGCGTAATTCTGTCTTTCTTTGCTTAATTCTTTCTTTCTTGCCTAATTCATTCTTTTTTCTTTCTTTCTTTCTTTCTTCTAATTCTTTCTTTCTTTCTTCTAATTCTTTCTTTCTTTCTCGTCAATCATTTCTTTTAAGTTCTCTAGTCTTTTTTTACTTTCTTTTAATAATTACTAAATATTTTCTTCTTTCTTTTTCAATTTCCTAATTCTTTCTGTCTCTCTTTATTTATTTCTTTTTCCTTCCTTCCTTTCTTTCTTTCTTCTTTCTTTCTTTTTTTCTTTCTTTCTTCTTTCTTTCTTTTTTCTTTCTTTCTTTCTTTTACGTTTCCTATTCCTTACTTTTTTACCAATTACTAAATCTTTCCTTCTTTCTTTTTCCATTTTCTAATTCTTTCTTACTTTCTCGTTTTTCTAATTCACTTCTTTTTCTCTACCAATGCCTCTCTATTCCTTCTTAATATTATTAAACATTCAACGACTGATTCTTACGGCATTAAATATTAATTTACTTTTAAAAGAAAACCTCGCTCTTGGAAAATATCATCAAGAAATATGCTCCATATTTTAAACTTAAAGACAGGTAGTAAATTTTTATGCTTGTACGCATGCGCAGTCATTCGATAGTTATGGCCTTCGCTGCGCATGACGTTATCAAAATCAATCGCTAGATTATTACTTTGTTTTGAATATAGTCGGCTAAAACCAACTATATTTCCACAGGAATCAATACAGACGACCTCTTTCAACAGACTCTTTAATATTGGCGAAATACAATCTTCCGACACAAGTTTTCTTCTACTAGGCTTTGTCACGCATTTTGAAACGTTTTTTTTTTCTTTTTGCCCCAAACAAGGCACTAAAGCCACTAACACGCATGGAGGTTGGTGGCGGTGCGGGGGCTGTGTATGAAAGAATATGGTGAAAACTTTATTAAGGATCTAGGTCAATACAAAAACAGGAAGTAATAACCCCGAATATAATAATTGGCACGTCATTTAATTTTTTTTGAAGATCAAACTTGGAAAGCAAGAAGTCGGAAAAGAGTTCCGCAAGCAAGAAGTGTGTGAGAAGAAACTGTTAACACAGAACTTACGGTTTCATCTAGCCATTTCAACTGTGAAATGAAGAGTCCTTGCCACCAAATCTAGTACTGTTCTTAAATTCATAAAGTCTAGGTACCATAGAAAAAATCAATTTAAAAGATACAAGAATTTGGTATAAGGCCAAAATGGAGGATGGAGAAGGCGGGTCTTCTTTTGCCTTATAATTAAACTTAGCTAGCCACGATTGCTAACCCAAATATACCACAGTATTTCTTACACCAAAATAACACATTTTTACTTACCATTCTTACTACAGCCACCGTAATACCTCAAGTCTCTAACTAGTCTATATATGTAATTTTTTCTTTGGAGCGAGAGGAATATAAAACAAAGATTTTAAAAAAATCTAATTCTAATGTGTACCATAGAAGAAATCTTATCAGAACAATTACCATAAAGTATTTATAGAATACTCAAAGGTAAACAATGTTACGGCGGTAGGAAAGTGACTGAAGCCGAGATGCCTGATCAGGACCATTGATATTGCAGATTCTTCTTTGTATTATATCAAGAATCTCTAAATATATAGCAGGAGCATCAAATAAGACATTGCAGCAATATTCTAAGCATGGATAAATTGTAAATATGTAAGTTAGTTTCAGCCAGGAAAAATTACAGAGAAGCCACTTTCCTAGCACCACACCTAACATTTAATTCAGTAGAATCTTTCCAAATCATGTCAGCGGAAAATGTTAGCCCGAGAATACTCAACGAGTCACTCGCCCGGAGGCTAACATTAGCCATTTTGACAGAAAGCAGAACCGGTTCTCTCAGACGATAAATAGAGAACAGTTTCGTTTTGGAGGAGTTCAAATTGACAAGGCAGTTCTTTGATCTC
Source organism: Acanthosepion lycidas (assembly GCA_963932145.1). Taxonomy (NCBI): domain Eukaryota; kingdom Metazoa; phylum Mollusca; class Cephalopoda; order Sepiida; family Sepiidae; genus Acanthosepion; species Acanthosepion lycidas. Next base: position 31,909,134 of record OZ010615.1, on the reverse strand, counting down.
AGTTAACACAAGATTGTAGGTAATTTTTTTAAACATCAGCTGCTAATTTGATCTTGTCAAACTGATCAGACTTACTATTAGG
>OZ010615.1:31894052-31904052 GCA_963932145.1 Acanthosepion lycidas | reverse complement strand
ACTCAGAGGCGACAGGCTGTTTCATGACGGACGCAATCGTCAGGCCCATATACATATATATATATATATATATATATATATATATATATATATGTGTGTGTGTGTGTGTGTGTGTGTGTGTGTGGAAATATTGTAGAAAATAGGAAAGAAACTGGTTTGGTAAATAATCCAAAGTTCCTTAGTATTTTTGTAATTATTTTTAAAAAATAGTGCTCGATACGAAAGTAGAGCATAAATATAATTATTTATTTAAAAATATGATTCCAACTCGCTACATAAGAGGTCTCATGTTTCAAAACAAGAGCCGAAAACTTCAAAATAATATTTGAATTAAGTTGAGTTAAAGTAGGCTCTGTTCCATCTTCAAGCGAAATTTTTTGGGAATGACTTATTTCTGAAATTTACGAGTTTTAATAGTATAGTCAGAATTGAAATCAAAAATTTCCATGGTAACATCAAGGGCGGATTGTTTAGAATCGGCAGGGGTGGGGTGTTAATAATTTGTATCAGTATAGAGTTACTTTCATAGATGCCGGGTCACGGTAAGGTGGGGGTGGCTAAATTTACGACGGAGGAAGTTTTCGCATAGTCTGGCTTGAGCGTCTATGGAGATTTATTTATTTATTTTTATTTTTTCGCTTGAAGATGGAACAGAGCCTACTTTAACTCAATTTAATTCAAATATTATTTTGAAGTTTTCGGCTCTTGTTTTGAAACATGAGACCTCTTATGTAGCGAGTTGGAATCATATTTTTAAATAAATAATTATATATATGTATATATATATATATATATATCAGTACATACCATTTTCGTTCATTATCTATCTATCTAAGTTCAAATATCAATCTACCTACCCACTTACCAATCTATCTATCTGTCTATCTCAGTTTTAGACGCACTGGAGTGACAGGGTGTAATCGATTTCTATTGCTTTACCTCAGATTAGGTCATTTTCAGTGATGTGTAGTAATATGAATCTATTTTGGAGGGGGGTGATGAAATTTGCTTGGACTTGAAAAATATTGCTTCATCAGTGATTGCATCAGATTTTTATCCCGCCCAGAAACTATTGTCTCGACTGTTGATTAGTTGTCCTACGGCCAAGGAAGCGTACGAAAATTGTAATGCTGCACGTGCATACTGGCAAGCCTTACCAATGATCAAATCAAAGTACTATAGACTGGCCCGGAATTTCTCCTGATTTAAATCCAGTCGAGAATCTGGAGTCAATCTGCAAGGAAGACTTCATGGAATGGACATACGAAGTACTAACATATCCACTGGGTCAGGTTTCCTTGGAAAAAGGCGAAAAAAAGTAAATAATAACGGAATTATTTGTTTTGTTTCAATTAATTAGCACAAGGGTGTAGGTGATCATTGCCCTCCTCATCTTCCAGTATAATCAATTTGCAAAGGGTGTAGATGATCATGGCCCTCCTCATCTTCCAGTATAATTAATTTGCACAATGGTGTAGGTGTTCGACGATCCTCTTGTCGGTTAAGGCCGCAAACAGCTTACAGATGATATTAAGGAAACGAATGGGTCTATATTGGGTGGGGGAGGATCGATCGCCCGCGTTCTTGAAGATCAAACATACGCTTGTCTCCTTCCTCAGGCTTTGGAAGTATTTCTCCTTCAATTAGCGGTTAAATAACTTTGCTAGGATTGGAGATTATTCTGGGTTGATTTTCTTAAGGACAACCACGGGAATTTTGTCTGGGCCAGTGGCTTTTTTTGGCGGGGTTGAGGCTTTTGATAAGTCCAAAGAGGTCTCTTAATGAACTGCGCTCAGCGAGACGTCGGATTTTAGGGAGGAGATGGCTTTTGTCATTCAGCGGGGACATTTATAATTGTATAATTCTATTAATTTGGTTGATGGTCTTTGAGAATTGGCGATAGACAATTTATTTCTTTTCAACCTTGGACCGCAGAGCTCCGGATTAGCTGCAGTTTGCGTTTTCCACAACTCTCTCACAGCGATTGCGAGCGGCCCTGAAAGTAGTAATGGACAGACTAAGCCACTACTAGCGATAGATTTTGAAGTATTGGTTTGAGTGAGCGCATTCAGGGGTAAGCCAAGGATGGTTGTTTTTTGTTGGAATTTTTGTGGGTATAAGACAGTCCATACCAGAAAGCATCCATTCGGAGATTAGGGCAGCAATTTTGAGGAATTTCCGTCATATTGGATAGAAAGCCGTTCCAGTTTGCCTTCGTGTAGCGAAGAACAGCTTTATGGAACGGTAAATCAGAGATTGTGATTGGTTTGGAGTCAGTCTGGACACTGACTAAGGAATGATCTGACATGCCAATGAGACGAAAAATTAAATGCGAATCGAAATGTTTTTGTTTTTTTTAAATGTGTTATTGTTAACGGATACAAACTTATGGAGCATGCAGTCGCAACGCTAAAATTGATTTATTTTTTTAAAGTTAAAGAGAGTCCATTTTTTTTTTTTTTTACTAATATGGCAATTTGAGAAGTTTTTGTTGTTGGAGTTTATCAGCCAATGGGGCTTGAACTAAATTGTTCAATAAATAGAGCAAATGTCTCAGTTGTTATCCCGAAAATTTGCACGAAAATTGATGCTACCTGAATTTTACAAAAAACAAAATAATTTCCATGCCTGAAGATGACTGAATGTACAGTTGAAAGTACTTGCGTATTAAAGAAAGACCTTATATAGCTTATATTTTTTAAAAACAAGGATCATAACATTAATCGAGTGACTTGTAAGTTAATGCACCTTTAAAATTGTGTTTGCAAAGGGATTTCGCCATTTTATAACATTAACTTTACTAATCTACTTTTTGTATGAATGATTCATTGTAATATAAATTGAACAGCACCACATATTTTACACACACACACACACACACACACACACACACACACACACACACACACACACATATATATATATATATATATATATATATAAAATACTTGATTTCTAGATTAACAATCAATAGTAATTATTTCGTTCAGTTTATTAGACTAAATTGTGGCGTACAAGTTGACGTCAACATTTTTAGCTAAAAATTGTGAGTTAGGCCTCTACCTATCGTATAGGCCGACCACCAAACATACGCTAGTCGCCTAAAACACTGTTATGGGGTCCTCCCCTTTTTCATATAAGTGGACTCGACCAGAGTGTTACTGGGACTGCTGCCGTTAAATACCCTGAGTCAGTCAGAATATATATATAGAGAGAGAGAAAGAGAGTGAGAGAGTGAGCAGAGATTGTGATTGAGTTGGAGGTAGAGTAATAGTGTGAGGTAACCGCTTGTAGAAGTCACAGTTACAAGCACGTAAACTCTAACGAAGTCCTACTTCGAGACTATATATATTAGGTTGGTGCAAATATAATGACGTAATAATGTCGTTTTTTGACGTTACAAAATACGTCTAAAAACGACAATATTACGTCAATATTTTGGCACCAACCTAATATATATAATATATATATATATATATATATATATATATATATATATTATTGTATTATTGTGTAAATACATTTAATTTCTTATATTTATTTCTTGCGTTTGTCATTCATTGGAGACCGAATTTCATCTCAGAATCCACAACAAACACAATAAATGAAGTTAGCCTACAATATACCATACTATATACTGTGCCTAAACTATTTAGATAAGGTCTGAATAGCCACCTGAGTTAAACGTTATTCAGTGTTTACACTAATTGTATAATCAGTTGAACAGGATCAGTGACATAAGTGTTAATAAAATATTTAATTTGTGTTACTATCTTCATTATTTTATATAAATTTCTGTGTTAATATGGCGGATATGTTCACCAAACACAAATTTTAGTGGGATATATTTGTGGCAGCCTGTTGGAGGTACGATTACTGATGTACAGCAATTGTTAAGAGGGGTGTCTCACTTGTTTACAAGTCGGTGGTAATATTTTGCATTTTAAATCCGTCATATAAATCGACCCCGGGTTTTCAGAAAAAAAATTAGGTTTGAAATCTCGGCTTGAACGTCGTAATTTACGGGAAATATATTTTCTACTTAAGAATATGCAAACGAATCTTTTAGCCGACTCAATAAAATACCGTAATTCCCCGTGTATAATAAGCCCTCACGCATAATAAAAGTTGTGCTCAAAGTGTGGGGAAATGCTTTTACTCATGCATAATACGCACCCCTTGTTTGGTAATCAAACCGTATAAATTGTACCGCACTAATTTCATTACGGCTAACGTTTCCTACTCTTATTAAAAAAAAAAAATGATTTTATGCATAGAATAATATTATTATTGATAGCTAGGAATAAGCAATATTTATATATTATTTTTATTATATAAATTTTGCTTATTCCTAGCTATCGTTAAATTTTGTACCATAAAAATTAATTTAAATAATATTATTCCAATTTATTTTTATGATTATTCTTATTTTACTTTACGGCGATTTTTAAAGATTTTTAAAGATTTTTTGCATAATACGCACCTAAGATTTTGCTTAATTTCAGAAAATAATGCGTATTATACATGGGGAATTACAGTATGTTATGTAGTGTTGACAAGATTTTCAGACCGCCCTATACTTTAATATTTGCAGATTTGTTAAAAGAGACTACTAGGGTTTAATTTAAGCCAAATAGTCTTTTAAAATTTGTTTAAAAATAGAGCAAGAAATATTCTCTTATGTTTACTATTGATAGGATTTCTCAAACATTCAGGCCGGTAGGTGAAAAGAAATAAATACTGTAATTTCTCATGCATAATATGCTTTCATTCATAATGCACACTCCTAAAATTATGCTGAAAGACTGGCAAAGTGCTTTTTCTCATGCATAATACGCACCGCTTGTTTGGTAATCAAACTTTATAAACTGTACCTCTCCAATTTCATTACGGCCAGCGGTTCCTACTCTTATTTTTTTTAAAAATGTTTTAAGCATAAAATAATATCATTCTAATCTAGTTTTATGATAATTCTTATTTTATTTTACATTTGTAAGTATTGTTAGGTACATATGATTGTATTTGACATCCTTATGGGGTCACAATCGCCAATGTTAGTGTCAAATTGTCGTATGTTTGGGGTGAGTAGTCATTTAACAACTGAAATCGACCTATGAAACGGCAATTTTTACAGATTTTTTGTAGCTGTGCATAATACGCATCCCTAATTTTGTTTATTATGTCTTTTTAGAAAGAAAATGCGTATTACACAAAGGAAATTGCGGTAATTCTTTTCCAAACGACGATTGACTATTATAGGGATGAAGTTTTGTCAAATTACTTTCTCCGGTTGTTAGACATTTTGGCATCAAACCATAATTGTGTACCAGCTGCGGGGGTCGATCTCACTTCACTGGTAAATTAACTCCCGACATGATCACGCTGACCATTGCGCCATCGAAAACCAACCAGTTATCGCCACCGACAACAGCAGATCTCGATGTAAAGCCTCTTACAGACAAAAGAGTCCGGGGCGAAGACATTTTCAGACGATTTGCAGTTTAAGTTTCGATCTTTCCATAGACAAAGAACATATAAATTTGCTCAAGTGACAGCTGAAACTATGGAACACATTTTGCAAATGGACATTTTCCACCTTCTTTGTAGGAAATGTGCAGTTGGAAAGGCCAATTGATAGAAAGGAATATTCGTTGTGCATGATACGACGTCATGCGGCGCCATTTGAAGGAGGACATTCGTTTTCGGGAATTACGTTAGAATGAGCAGTTCTGCCATTTTGGTTTTGTCTTGAACAGATTTTGCGTCTTTTCTGCTTTATTCTTGTTCCGAAGAATTACTATAATGAAATATTTGGTTTTGTCCTCAGTAATTGGCTTCTCTTTCTTCCTCATTTATTAGTCTTCTCTTTGTCATGATACATTAATTTCTTTCTTTCTCTGGCATTTCCAACTTTTCTTTTTCTCATTATGCCTTTCTTTCTTTCTTTCTTTCTTTCTTTCTTTCTTTCTTTCTTTGGCATTTCCAACTTTTCTTTTTCTCATTATGCCTTTCTTTCTTTCATTCTTTCTTTCTTTCTTTCTTTCTTTCTTTCTTTCTTTCTCTGGCATTTCCAACTTTTCTTTTTCTCATTATGCCTTTCTTTCTTTCTTTCTTTCTTTCTTTCTTTCTTTCTTTCTTTCTTTGGCATTTCCTATTTTTCTTTTTCTAATTATGCCTTTCTTTCTTTCTGTCTTCCTTTCTATTTTTTTCTTTCTCTGGCATTTCCGACTTTTCCTTTTCTCATTATGCCTATCTTTCTTTCTTTCTTTTTTCTTACTTTCTTTCTTTCTTACTTAATTTCATTCGTTCTTTTTTTCTTTCTCTGGCATTTCCTACTTTTTTTTCTCTCATTATGCGTTTCTTACTTTCTTTCTTTCTTTCTTTCTTTCTCTGGCATTTCCTACTTTTCTTTTCCTCATTATGCCGTTCTTTCTTTCTTTCATTCTTTTTTTTCTTTCTTTGGCATTTCCAACTTTTCCTTTCCTCATTATGCCTTTCTTTCTTTCTTTCTTTCTTTCTTTCATTCATTCATTCATTCATTCTTTCTTTCTTTTTTTCATTCTTTCTTGCTTTCTTTCTTTCTCTGGCATTTCCTATTTTTTTTTCTCATTATGCCTTTCTTTGTTTCTTTGTTTCTTTGTTTCTTTCTTTCTCTGGTATTTCCTTTTTTTTCTCATTATGCTATTCTTTCTTTCATTCTTTCTTTCTTTCATTTTTTTCTTTCTCTGGCATTTCCTACTTTTCGTTTTCTCATTATGCCTTTCTTGCTTTCTTTCTCTGACATTTCCTACTTTTCTTTTTCTCATTATTCCTTTCTTTCTTTCTTTCTTTCTTTCTCTGGCATTTCCTTTTTTTCTTTTTCTTTTGTTTGTTTCTTTCTTCCTTTGATATTTCCTACTTTTCTTTGTCTCATAGTGACGCACTTTCTTTATTTTTAATTATTTTATTGATTCGTTTCTTTCTTTCTTTCACCGATCATTTCTTTGGACGCCTTTTTTTTATTTTTACGTCCATTTTTTTCATTACTTTTTCCTTCAATATTTTCTTCGAACATTTTTGTTCTTTCTTTCCATTTCTTGAAACTGTTTTTTTTTCTTTGTTTAGGATATATCTTTCTTCATTTCTTTTTAATTTTATTTTTTCGTTCTCGTTCATCTTTCTTCTTTTTATGCCTTTCTTTCTTTTTCTTTCTTTCATTATACCTTCAGTCTTTTCATTTTTCCTAATCTTCTTTTTGTCATGATACCTTTCTTTCTCCTTTTCTTTTTCCGTTTTTCCTTTCTTTCTTTCTTTCTTTCATTCTTTCTTTCTTTCTTTCTTTCTTTCTTTCTTTCTTTCTTTCTTTCTTTCTTTCTTTCTTTGATATTTACCACTATTCTTTTTGTCATGATACCTTTCTTTCTCCTTTTCTTTTTCCTTTTTTCCTTTCTTTCTTTCTTTCTTTCTTTCTTTCTTTCTTTCTTTCTTTCTTTCTTTGATATTTACCACTATTCTTTTTGTCATGATACCTTTCTTTCTCCTTTTCTTTTTCCTTTTTTCCTTTCTTTCTTTCTTTCTTTCTTTCTTTCTTTCTTTCTTTCTTTCTTTGATATTTCCCCCTATTCTTTTTGTCATGATACCTTTATCCCTACTTTTTTTCTCCTTTTCTTTTCCCTTCCTTCCTTCCTTCCTTCCTTCCTTCCTTCCTTCCTTTCTTTCTTTCTTTCTTTCTTTGATATTTCCCCCTATTCTTTTTGTCATGATACCTTTATCCCTACTTTTTTTCTCCTTTTCTTTTCCCTTCCTTCCTTCCTTCCTTCCTTCCTTCCTTTCTTTCTTTCTTTCTTTCTTTCTTTGATATTTCCCCCTATTCTTTTTGTCATGATACCTTTATCCCTACTTTTTTTCTCCTTTTCTTTTCCCTTCCTTCCTTCCTTCCTTCCTTCCTTTCTTTCTTTCTTTCTTTCTTTCTTTCTTTCTTTCTTTGATATTTCCCCCTATTCTTTTTGTCATGATACCTTTATCCCTACTTTTTTTCTCCTTTTCTTTTCCCTTCCTTCCTTCCTTCCTTCCTTTCTTTCTTTCTTTCTTTCTTTCTTTCTTTGATATTTCTCCCTATTCTTTTTGTCATGATACCTTTATCCCTACTTTTCTTTCTCGTTTCTTTCTTTCTTTCTTTCTTTCTTTCTTTCATTCATTCATTCATTCATTCTTCCTTTCTTATCTTCTTTTACTCATTTTACTTTTCTTTCTTTCTTTCTTTCTTTCTTTCTTTCTTTCTTTCTTTCTTTCTTTCTTTGATATTTCCCCCTATTCTTTTTGTCATGATACCTTTATCCCTACTTTTCTTTCGCGTTTCTTTCTTTCTTTCTTTCTTTCTTTCTTTCATTCATTCATTCATTCATTCTTCCTTTCTTATCTTCTTTTACTCATTTTACTTTTCTTTCTTTCTTTCTTTCTTTCTTTCTTTCTTTCTTTGATATTTCCCCCTATTCTTTTTGTCATGATACCTTTATCCCTACTTTTTTTCTCCTTTTCTTTTCCCTTCCTTCCTTCCTTCCTTCCTTCCTTCCTTCCTTCCTTTCTTTCTTTCTTTCTTTCTTTCTTTGATATTTCCCCCTATTCTTTTTGTCATGATACCTTTATCCCTACTTTTTTTCTCCTTTTCTTTTCCCTTCCTTCCTTCCTTCCTTCCTTCCTTTCTTTATTTCTTTCTTTCTTTCTTTGATATTTCCCCCTATTCTTTTTGTCATGATACCTTTATCCCTACTTTTCTTTCTCGTTTCTTTCTTTCTTTCTTTCTTTCTTTCATTCATTCATTCATTCATTCTTCCTTTCTTATCTTCTTTTACTCATTTTACTTTTCTTTCTTTCTTTCTTTCTTTCTTTCTTTCTTTGATATTTCCCCCTATTCTTTTTGTCATGATACCTTTATCCCTACTTTTTTTCTCCTTTTCTTTTCCCTTCCTTCCTTCCTTCCTTCCTTCCTTCCTTTCTTTCTTTCTTTCTTTCTTTCTTTGATATTTCCCCCTATTCTTTTTGTCATGATACCTTTATCCCTACTTTTTTTCTCCTTTTCTTTTCCCTTCCTTCCTTCCTTCCTTCCTTCCTTCCTTCCTTCCTTCCTTTCTTTCTTTCTTTCTTTCTTTCTTTGATATTTCCCCCTATTCTTTTTGTCATGATACCTTTATCCCTACTTTTTTTCTCCTTTTCTTTTCCCTTCCTTCCTTCCTTCCTTCCTTCCTTTCTTTATTTCTTTCTTTCTTTCTTTGATATTTACCCCTATTCTTTTTGTCATGATACCTTTATCCCTACTTTTCTTTCTCGTTTCTTTCTTTCTTTCTTTCTTTCTTTCATTCATTCATTCATTCATTCTTCCTTTCTTATCTTCTTTTACTCATTTTACTTTTCTTTCTTTCTTTCTTTCTTTCTTTCTTTCTTTGATATTTCCCCCTATTCTTTTTGTCATGATACCTTTATCCCTACTTTTTTTCTCCTTTTCTTTTCCCTTCCTTCCTTCCTTCCTTCCTTCCTTCCTTCCTTTCTTTCTTTCTTTCTTTCTTTCTTTGATATTTCCCCCTATTCTTTTTGTCATGATACCTTTATCCCTACTTTTTTTCTCCTTTTCTTTTCCCTTCCTTCCTTCCTTCCTTCCTTCCTTCCTTTCTTTCTTTCTTTCTTTGATATTTCCCCCTATTCTTTTTGTCATGATACCTTTATCCCTACTTTTTTTCTCCTTTTCTTTTCCCTTCCTTCCTTCCTTCCTTCCTTCCTTTCTTTCTTTCTTTCTTTCTTTCTTTCTTTGATATTTCCCCCTATTCTTTTTGTCATGATACCTTTATCCCTACTTTTTTTCTCCTTTTCTTTTCCCTTCCTTCCTTCCTTCCTTCCTTCCTTCCTTCCTTCCTTTCTTTCTTTCTTTCTTTCTTTCTTTGATATTTCCCCCTATTCTTTTTGTCATGATACCTTTATCCCTACTTTTTTTCTCCTTTTCTTTTCCCTTCCTTCCTTCCTTCCTTCC
>OZ010615.1:31881552-31889052 GCA_963932145.1 Acanthosepion lycidas | reverse complement strand
TCTTTTGTATATCAAATCTTTCTTTTCTTTTCTGTTCTTTTTTTTTCTTCGACAGATCAAAGATTAGCAATCTTATGTGACTCAAAGCATTTTTTAGAATTTATGTTCTTGTACTTGTTTTGTTAATTTGAAACGTTTCTCGTGAACCGCCAACAAACCAACACACGCGCAGCCACACATAATCATAAAAAAAAAATCCATCGCTCCCAACTTATTTATTTCCAAATTAATTTGATATTGTAGCCACGCTGACTTAGATAAAGCACGAGACAAACGACTGAATAAGTTAGAGATAGAATATTAACTATCAATAGGATAATGGTCTCATTGAGGTCACATCAGCAAACCACGTGAACAGGCTATTGAGACCACATTAACGGGCATTGCCGCGTTGTGTCTGTGATGAGAGATTTTTTTTACTTTTAGTGCGTCCACATTGCTACCAAATGTGACAGAAGGTCAAGTTTCAAAGTGGGTTTACCTGCAATACCGTGGAAAAATGCATCAAGCCCCCTCGGGACTTCCCCTTCAGATGTCATGTAATGAAGGAATTGCCCCATAAAAACATTCAAAGAAAACTGTTATTTGTTATATCTTGTTATTTAAAATATTAAAAAATTAATTCTAAACTAAAATAATTTAAATATTGTTTGCATGAAAGAGAGTCATTATCTCACCAGAAGGAGTGGTAGTCCGTGGGAGATAGTCCTCTGGTGCTTGAGATAATATTAGGTTGGTGCAAAAATAATCCCGTAATAATGTCGTTTTTTGACGTTACAAATACGTCAAAAAACGACATTATTACGTCATTATTTTTGCACCAACCTAATATTAATTTCAAACTGTGATAAAAAGGCTAAGGATTGAAAACCTGTCATCCCGCACAAGCCCGCATAAACGAGTTTCCATTAATAATAATAAAAAACGGGTAAATTCTATGTACCGTGTGCCTTCAGCCCGTGGGCAAGCGTGGCTTTCCACAACATCCTATTCTTTGTAGCTTTTAGCAAAGGCTTGTTTTTTCGCTAAAATCTCCAATACCCGTTCTGTCATCCACTTACAAAAATTTGTTAGGCAAGTTATACGCTGCTTTCCTCTGTCCCTCTTGTTTTCATGTATCCTGTGAGTGTCGAATTTGCTAAGCCCTCTATCCTCATTATGTGACCTATCAGTTGTAGTCTTTTCTTTTTTTATTCTAGGAATAAATGTTCTATTTTCCTGAAAAAAATTGTCGTCATGCTCAGCATCGTCCTGTTGGACCACATTTCTGTTGCTTCTAGTCTCTTCTTCATATGTGATGAGCATATAATGACTGTATAATATAATAATTTTGAATCCAAACTTAATGTTTAAATTCGTCTTCTCAAAAAACGGTAACGATTTGGGAAAACAATTATTTTGTCGCTATTTATCATCTCAAAACCCTACAAGGGTTGCATTCATCATCTCTAAACCCGACACGGTACCAACATCGACCTGCCATACTGTCACAATGCCACAAGCTGTTTCCATTCAGACTGTTACGATGTAGTTACTCATCTCAGTACTGACCGATTTCTATCTTGCTTCAGTGATCACACAAGAACTGGTATCTTCCTGATGTCCGTTTAAACAGACGGATCCTTTTTCTCCTAATATTTTTACTATTTTGCTTAAAGTTCGTATTTTCTTGATTTTAGATGGAAACCTGGACATTTTCCAATTTATTCATTACAGTGAAATTTTTCACTTTCCCAAATAATGTTTTAGAGATGTATGGAAAAAAGATAGTGCAAGTTTAAACTTATGCCAGGATGATATGGGTTTTTTTTATTTTTTTTATTTTTTTTAACTAATGCCTACTTCCCCCACCTTCATATATTGAATATATGTACCTCTACTTTTTCGCTAAAAAGAGCATATCATGATGACGAAGTACCCAAACTTGATTAAAACAGTTTTATCGTCAAAGTGTTCATTATTGAAACGAAAAATCAAAATAATTTATTATTTTAAAAATTTTAGCCCTTTCTCGTACGTTCGAAATTTTGGTTAAAAAACTTTTTTCTTTTTTTTTATGGCACAATGATTTAGTAATAATATGCTTGTGTCATGCATCTTGCCATATAAAATTTGTAAAGCTTCAGTAAATTATACATTTTATAAGGCTGTGCTCTAAGGCTTTCACTGATCACCGGAATGAAATTCCAACGCTACGATTTTGAATCCAAACTTAATGTTTAAATTCGTCTCCTCAAAAAAACGGTAACGATTTTGGGACAAATATTTTGTCGCTACTTATTTATCATCTTAAAGTCCTGCAATACCACACGGTTCCAACATCGACCTGCCATACTGTCACAATGCCACAAGCTGTTTCCATTCAGACTGTTACGATGTAGTTACTCATCTAAGTACTGACCGATTTCTATCTTGCTTCAGTGATCACACAGGAACTGGTAGTGACTTTCCAAGCGTAGCTTGGATGTGGCACAAGAGTGAAAGTAAGGGACACCCAGTGAGGATCGAACTCACTACTTAGTCTTAATCGTCCTAGCGAGGCAGGCTTGTTAATCATTACACCACCTGGAGGTGCCCAAAAGCAAGACCTGGTATCTTCCTGATGTCAGTTTAAACAGACGGATCCTTTTTCTCTTATATTGTGACTATTATGCTTAAAGATCATATTTTCTTGATTTTAGATGAAAACCTGGACATTTTCCAATTTATTTATTACAGTGAAATTTTCACTTTCCTAAATAATGTTTAATTTAGATATATGGGAAACAGATACTGAAAAAATAGCTGAGTGTATATAACACCATATATACATTGGGCACATATGAGAAGACATTTTTAAAATTTGCATTCTTTTTATTAAAAATCAAACTAAAACTACTGGACAGTATAACATATTACATTATAATATAGCTAAATCCTTCAGTATAATTTCCTTTTAAATTAAATGAAGTTTTTATTTGATGACACAATGATTTAGTAATAATGTGTATTTTCTATGCATTTTGTTCATTAAAAATTTGTAAAGCTTCAGTAAATTATACATTTTATAAGGCTGTGCTCTAGGGCTTTCACTGATCACCGGAATGAAATTCCAACGCTACGATTTTGAATCTAAACGTAATCTTAAAACTTTTTTACTCAAAAAAACCCAGTAACGATTTGGAAAAAAAATATTTTGTATTATTTTTCATACTGTCAAAATCCAATTTTCAAATCTAAGTACAATACCACAGTTCCAAAATAGACCTGCCATTCAAATTTAACTGATACCAGGACTATGTTGTTGTTTTTTAACTAAAACCTTATTCCCCTACCCCCATATATTGAATATATGTACTGATATAATGAATATGCATACACCTGGGTTCCCCCTCACAGTTAATATGATTGGATGGTGTCAGCCATAAATACAGACCGATGTGGCGGTACATGACGACGCCTATAGTCTTCGCCTATTACCTACGACTATTGCCTACCAGTACGACGAGGACCCAGTCCATTACGGTTACCTGCGAGATTGTCCTACTCGGTTACAGTAGTCTAAAGCAACATTGCTACTTCGAAGACTTTTCGGGACTATCATGTACATTTAGTTTTTCGCTAAAAAGAGCAAACTGACATGAAAACAGTTTTATCGACAAAATGTTTGTTATTAAGATAAAAGCCAAAGTATTTTTTTCATTTTAATCTTTTAGTGTACGGTCGAAATTTTAATTAAAATTTTCTTTTTTTTTCTATCAACGGTGGGTCAAAGATTAATATGGGAATTTTCAAACTTTTTTGCCCATTTTACCGTCTTTATCATAAGTCAAAATATCTCACCATTTCCAAAGATTGCCCAACTCAAAAGGTGCGTTCCAAATAACATGTATATATTACTGAAAATCTTTACTCTTTTCTCATATTAGTACATACAGATTTGCATGGATTCTCTTTATAGCGGAGATTTGACAAATTTAACCCTAGAACACTAACCATAAATTAAAGTTACACTACTACTAACCATGGGTATATCATACTGATATTTACTGTAGTTGATTTTAATTCATCAAGACAGAACATAGACATATGAACACCTCCAATAAATTAACCTGAGAACACTAACCATTAATTAAAGTTACACTACTACTAACCATGGGTATATTATACCCGATTTTGAAAATCTCAAAAAAAAAAAAAAATTAAATTAAATAAAATTAAATATAAATCTTTATTTGAAATATTTTACATGCAGTCACTTTACACATTGTACTTTCAGTTAACATTGATAGGAACTGAAAAAAAAATCATTATTTAGGTAAGAAAATCAGGTACTGAAAATTGTAATTAAAAATAGGAAAATTTGCGCTGGGTGCTATATACACATGATTAGTATTCTAGGGTTAATAGCAATAGCAAATGTTGATACATTTTGAAACTTTCATTACAGTAATTTGTTTTAATTCATAACTGATTATCAAATAAATAAACTGAAGTAAACTTCAATAGACAAAAAGTTCAGTAGAATGCCAGGTCATTCAGTAGAATTTCAGATTATTGGAATCCAATAAAGAGAATTCTGTAAGTAAAAAAACAAAAAAACATGTGCAATATTAGTGCCACACGTTCGTTGACAGTTTTGGGGTCTGCTACATTATTAATTTCTTTCACCGCTGTTCTTACACTCAGTAATTTTTTCTTCCATGAGTAAAATGGTACTAACTGGAATTTTTCACCACTCATTATCGTAGCTGTAGAATAAAAAAAAAAATTAGGGGTTTATGTTATATATGAAAATAAAGAATAAGACATTTAGCAACCGTTGGAAAACAAATTCTATGAAATTAATGATATAACATAGAGAACTAACACTGGTATACCAAAAGAGGGTAGTAAGCACAAGGACAGGAAAAGAGATATAAAAAAAAAGAAATAAGAAGAAAAGCATCAATAAAGTCAAATAATAAACTGAAGGACACATTGGCCAGACGATAAAGGCGTCGGTTAGATCCAGTGACTAAACCCAAAGAGTTGTGAGTTCAATATCAGGCTACAGCAGTGGTGAAACCAAAAAAAAAACAAAAAAAAAACCTTTGAGCGTTGAGTTAAAGGGAAATAACTGGGACACCCAGAGGAGGCATGGCATGTGGAACTAGAAAAAACCTACTCCGGCGGACGAAATAAAGGCCGGAGCGTAAAACGGCCGAAACGTTGTGAATATGGCAATGAAGATGAAGATAACAGTCAGATAATCTTGCATATATCTCATCTCAGAGATAGAAACAGTTAAAATGAAAGAAGCAGTGTAATGAGTAGGCAATGGCGCATCTAAACATTATTCGGCCAAACTAAATCGCTAGTATTCCCGGGAAATTGGTACTGAAACGGGTCGGATGGGATAAGTTCCTTATTAACACAGCAAAATCAAAATAGTGGCGGGAAAACACTTTTTGATGCTGTATGAACAAATATTTCTATCAACGTTTCTTTATAGCAGGAGTCGGCAACCTTCTGGAGGGAGCCGGCCAGACATTTATGCAGGGTCTCGGAGGAGAGTCATGACATCAAATAAATTGTCTCGACCCCAGACTGCTATATCCAGAAAGCTGTCTTGGTCTGGAGGTTTAAAAAAAAATTGTTGGGTTACAAATAACATTTCTCCCCCTTTTGTTGAGATGAATGACATCAGGGATGGCGAGGGCAGTTGTGATGCAGATCCCAGAGAAGAAGGACGTCCCTAGGCCATAGCGGTAGGTCTTATAGTAAAAACCACACGGCCTAACCTGGTTCGTAGAGAAAGCGCCGTAACCCCAGTTTCCCCTTTGAGAAATATTACAAGTAAGGTTACCCTTTCTTACACACGATTTGTTTTTGCATATGTTGTAATTTCTCAGTGTGGGACACGTGTATATATGTATATATCTTATTTTGTGTACGGCGTAGCATTATAAACCTCTCCGAGAAGCAAGCATGTTTATACATTCTTTTTATACATACAAATATTTAAGTAAATGCTCTGTTTATAATAAAAAGTATTAAACAACATTTACCAGCCTGAATGTCCTACAAATTGTCATCGAAAATATTCGTCCTTCGACAGGAATCGAACCTGTTTCCTATAAAGCACGTCAGGCTATATGACGGTTCCGAAAAAATGTACTCTTGTAATTTTGGAGAAATATGTCTGTTAAAATCAGATGTCAGTTTTATTTCTGCATAATTTAGACGACAATTTATGCATCGCACCATATATATATATATATATATATATATATATATATATATATATATATATATATATATATCAAACATGTATTGTTAAATATAGCAGATTACGAATGTCTATTATGTTTGATCATGACCCGTTCGTATAGTGGCTTTACTTTCAGGAGAAAACAAAAGACAAAAGCTGCCCAACATTTGCATATTTTTTATTATACTGTTCCTCAATCTAAACTTTTGGCTCACATGATCCATCTTCAGAGTCGTTATATTGACATTAGAACAGAAAAGTTCACCATCAAACATGATATTGTGTTACCTTTATATTGAAGTTTGTTATACGACGATAACGGCCACGGAATAACAGACGCAGGTCGTAAATTCGTAATGCAGTTCTATGTCGTACACACACTCACACACACATACACACATACATACACGCACAGACACACACATTATATAATATATATATATATATATATATATATATATATATATATATATATATATATATATATATATTATATAATAAAAAGGCTTAAACACTAATATTCCATGTTCATAATTGATTCCATTGGAATCGTAAATACGATCCAATTCATCAGACCTACAAATTCAAAAAGAAAACAGAAAAAAACAAAAATTCAAAAATCGTACGACTCATACAACAATCGCTATCACTTGACTTAAATTATTTTTGCCCATCCTTGTCTTTAAAGCAGAGCCCTTTGCTGTGCTGATGTTGCTACATGCCTTACTTCTTGCCTACCTCACACTGCGAATACTAAACATTAAATCTGTTACGAAAAAAGAACTCAACAAAATGAACACAAAACAATCAGCTTTAAAAAAGGACTCGTAACTGGAAAAAACCGAATGAAAAAAGAATGTTAACAACATATACTTTTTCACATTCAACCCAGTTCTGCGGAATCAGAATCAACGTTGAGTTTAAGCAAGCAAATGAGCCAATTGGAGTAAAGTGCCATGCAGATTTAAATTTTTCACACTTGTGACGAATGCAGCTATTGATTTTTTTTTTTGCATGCTAGCATGCTAGTTAACATTCATGTCAGTCAGCTGTTGGCTCTCACGCTGGCCAATAGTATCTTCCTGCCTATTCGTGGCAGCCAGCTACAGGCTCTTACTCTGGCCAGTAGAAAATGGCCGCATACTACATGAAAACCGGCGTAGAAGCATGAAAAAAAATCGATTATTTCCACTATCGATGGGAGTTGTAAAATGCAAAGTCGGTCTTGGCCTTTCCTCTAACTTGGAGCATGTGCACGTAAATTTTGG
>OZ010615.1:31799052-31874052 GCA_963932145.1 Acanthosepion lycidas | reverse complement strand
GGGCCGAATTCAGAGACCTGGTACACTAAGTGCCACAAGGTCCCCAAACGACCCTCCGCAGGTTTTGAATTCAGAGTTGTCCTTCTCCTAGACCAGTTGCTATCCAAGGCTATAGAACCCAGTCTGTCCTGCTACTTACCCATAGCTGGAGGGAGAAGAAGAGGATTCACACCTTTCCCAATGGTATTAGCACGTAAGTGAATGTAATGGACTCGACTGGAATTCGAACTCGGCTCTCCAATTCTTCAGTCTAAGCCCCTATCCATTACTTTACCTGTGCTTTCTCAATATATATTCAAAAGCACCAAAGCGAACTTTCAGACGGTAAATTATTTCTCACCCTACAGCCTCTTTCCCCACAGGCGAAAAGTCTCAAGACACTCGCTTCATTATCAATATTTACATGGAAACTGTTATGGCGAGTTACATTTTTTTTCCACCATGTTGCGTCCACGGCTTCGAATCCGCCTAATTCCCCCATATGTTATTGCTATGAAGGAAGCTCGATTCGAACAGCTTTTCCTGGCTTTAACGGTAACAACAATCTAAACCTCTTCAAGTCCAGTGCCAACCGCTATGCCTCCAACATATCCTCATAATCTTCACTCCACCCCTCTGCAACAACCTTATTCAGTTGATCTCTGCCTTGGGTGGCTCTAGCTCTCTATATTTAACATTTAGCAAAAAAAAAGCAATCGGCATCAGCGAGGTGATTTCAAAATCCAGGCTGTGTTCACTTTCGCCCAAATGTTTTTATAGAAGGCATGAACCGATCTATTCTTCCTCCAGCATTGGTTTAAATAGCAGCGTAGACTGGGTTCTTCATAAATCAGTAAATCTTTCTCAAGTGATTCACAGACGATAAACTAAAGAAAGCTGTGTTGGGCAATGAACGCCTACGTTCATTTTCTGCGCCACGCTGTCCTCGGCATCCGTCCGTCTCGAGAGACCGAATGTTTTTATAGAAGGCATGAACCGATCTATTCTTCCTCCAGCATTGGTTTAAATAGCAGCGTAGACTGGGTTCTTCATAAATCAGTAAATCTTTCTCAAGTGATTCACAGACGATAAACTAAAGAAAGCTGTGTTGGGCAATGAACGCCTACGTTCATTTTCTGCGCCACGCTGTCCTCGGCATCCGTCCGTCTCGAGAGACCGATGGTGTGGCGCGGTGCGCTACGAGCCTGGGCGGGATATATGGAGAACTAGGGCTGCCCAGACGTCTAGTTCCCCCCTCTTGGCCTTTCTAGCAGAGTCCAAAGGAGAGGATAGACCAATACAGTTTGGTACCAGCGTGACTGCAGGAGTTGCCGGAAGGTAGCACAAAGTGCCGTCCATCCGCCTTAGGGGATCCACTCCGGGTTTGAATTCAGAGTTGTCCTTCTTCTAAACCAGTTGCCATCCAAGTTAGAGGGAGAAGAGGATTCACACCTTTCCCAAGGATGTAAGTGAATGTAATGGATTCGACTGGAATTCGAACTCGGCTCTCCGATTCCTCAATCCAAGCCGCTATCCATTACTCCGCCGTGCCTCCTCACCACACTGTAGGGTAATGGTTAACGAACGGGTAGCAAATCATGACATCAGTGTCGTAATTTCGATACTTAGTGTGTTCCCCTCCAGACATTTGCGGACATATGCCAGACCAAGTTACGCTTAGAATAGTGCCCTTCTCAAAGTATCTGATGTGGTGTGCGGCAGTTTTTTTTTTCAATGTGCGAAGGATCGGCGAGCGAAACATTCCAGTCTAGTTTGAGGGAAGGCAGAATTTCTAGGGAGGGCTGTCGAGTGGGGTTAGAACGCCCCCATGCTGTTTATTGTCCTTCCATAAAACGTTTCTTGTTTTTTTTGTTTGTTTTTTTTTTGTGGGTGGATATGGCGTGACTGGTGGCCGAGAAACGTTGTAACTCTGGCAACGGAAGGTGCTACTGCTTCTGACCCCTACACACTAGTCACGCATGTTGATTTACAGTGACATTTGAAAATCCGCTAAGCAGCTAAATTATGAATCTAAGGAAATAAGTGCTAATTTTAACCATTTTGGCCAAAAACCACATGGCTATCCCTTTTTTTTTTCCACAGACGAAGTTTTTTAAAGGTCAAATTAAAAATATATGCCCATGAAAATGGCCTTTTGTCTATACAGTCGCACGCCATCCCATCATGATGGCGTAATCACACGCATTTCAGTTCAATGTTTTCCTGTTCACTATATTGCATTTTCGTTAGTTGTATAGCAATGGCTTTTAACATCAGTGAGTAATTGAAAAATGCAACCATAATAAATATAAAAATAAAATGAAATGTTAAAGAGAACACACAAACACACACACACACACACACACAAAATGAAAACGAGTCAAATATCCCGGCAGTCTCCTGTGGCGTGTAATATGCTGATTGTTGCTTTATTTCTTGGAAACTCTCCGTGTACCAGCAGACGATGGCTCGCGTACCCTACCACTGGAGTCTTAGGGGGATACTTACTGGGTCCTTCCCATGAGATAATGCTTAACGAGCTCGCTCAGAAGACCATTATTTCTGACTAATGATTTTGAGACGGACCTCGTTGGGGTTGCCCATATTTGTGAACTCACGCAAGATCTAATTAACTTTAGTAAATTGCTATAAAGTTATCTCAGCGTGGGCTGATGATTAACGACCACACAATTATAATGAGTTGGATTCTCACGGGGTGCTCTAAATGAAAATGAAAAACTCATCTTCAGTCTCCTGCTTTTCGTTCTCTTTTCAACAAGATTTTGAATAAAGCCAGAATCGGGGTCGGTGCCAAGGCATTTTATCCCCTCCCTAGACCACACCTACAATGCAAGGTTCCCATTGCCACTAAATAAATTTAGGCAACCAAACAAAAAAAAAATCCCCAAAATAATGGAGAGTCAAAAGGACGGTTATTCCTTTGACACCGCTATTACTATAACTACCTTCAATTGTTCGGCAATGATTATTGCTTTTAAAAAAGCGATGATTAGAATTTTAACATAACAAAAACATATGAAAGGGAATTTATAAATTTTTTGAAATAGTTGAAAAACAACAGCTAATATCTAATTGATTTCAAACTTTATAAAATATTAAAATAAGGATTTCTAAATAGTTGGTCCACATATTTTAATAATTTTGTAAATTACTCGCATTATTTATATTATTCGGACTTCATTGCCATATTCACAACGTTTCGACCGTTGTATGCTCCGGACTTGAAATTTCGAAGCGAACCCTTTTATTTCTAACACCTTTTCTTTTAATATCTGTCTATATCTCTGAGATTAGAGATTTTATTATTACTTGCATTATACGGTCGAAACGTTGTGAATATGGCAATGAAGATGAGGATAACAGTCGGAATAATGTAAATAATGCAAGTAATAATAATACCTCATTTCAGAGATATAGACAGATATTAAAAGAAAAGGTGTTAGAAATAAAAGGGTTCGCTTCGAAATTTCAAGCCCGGAGCGTACAACGGTCGAAACGTTGTGAATATGGCGATGAAGATGAAGATAACAGTCGGAATAATGTAAATAATGCGAGTAAACATAATACCTCATTTCAGAGATATAGACAGATATTAAAAGAAAAGGTGTTAGAAATAAAGGGTTCGGTACGAAATTCCAATCACCTGAAGAAGGCCGGAGCTTACAACGACCGAAACGTTGTGAATATGGCAATGAAGAAGAGGATAACAGTCGGAATAATGTAAATAATACAAGTAATCATAATATTTCATCTCAGAGATACAGACAAACAACCATTATATGTTCACGATACTGTAATAAATCTATTCTCAAGACATTATGTGATTGAGCACACCTCCTGTTCGTTTGGCGTCCTTTTTTTCTTTTCTTTTTTAAAGTAATAACGTATTGGTATGTGTGTGTGTGTCCGAAGCTTCACCCCTGACTAAGCAACATGACATAATGCTTCGGATGAACCTCAGGTACAAGGATTTCAGGTCATTTGTTTAACTTTTGATGAAGGTGGGCATTTAAAATATAAAAGAATTTTACCTACTTCTTAAAAGATACACGGATAAAAAGAAAAAGAAAAAAAAACTAAATCAAAACAAATGAAAGAAAACATACTTTGTTCTTGTATCTGTTCGCATTTGTCGGTCTTGTACAAAATGTCAAAGGAGAAAGAAAAAAAAAAACGACATTCCACGCACGCGTGAATAAATACATCCGGTTCTTATTGCTCCATTAGAAAATGAGGCTGTCGGATTTTATGATTTATTAAGATTGTATTCGCATGAAAGGAAAAACAAAACCAAACAAAACAAAGGTTTCCTATGTAGCATACATGGAAGTGTCTGTTTGTCGCTGAGTGCAAATATGCACGGACCGTTCACACCTGTGTTTTGCAACTGCATATGACTTTATGTTTGACGAGAGATGCATAAGAAGATATTTTAAAGTCTGCTCGTTTCCCAGTACACCGAGAGAAAAATAGCTTCTTTGATTTAATGACATAATAAAGTTTGTACACACACACACACACACACACACACACACACACACACACACACATACATCTATATATCTATACACCTATTTCTATATATAAAACAGAAGATATCTCTGGCTGTCTGTGTGATACCTTTTCACTCGAGATCCATCCAACCGATTTGGACCAAACTTGGCACATACATTGTACAATATAATAGATATGTTCTTAGCGTAAAAAGTCGATAATTTAAAAAAATATCAATAATCGATAAAACCGAGTAAAAATCAATAAATTCAAATTTTCTTTCCCCCGCTTTCGTGCAAACTCGGTATGTAGGTTAGTTACATTATGACGAGCTCCACGATACCTCATTTTTATTTCTACGCTACTGCGTTTAGCGAAAAACCAGTCATTTAACTTAATTGATGGTGTTCTCAGGTTTACCTTGACACGGGGTTGTAGCACCTGTTAGGGTTCCAGTTATGGGCAAATAGTTAACACCTAAAATGGAGTCAAAACACCATGAAAGTGTAAAAAGTTTTTAACACCAGAAATATATTTTTGTAAAAATATTACCAGCAATAAATTTTTGAAGAAAAAAATTATTACCAAAAATACATTATTAACAGCAACAAAATTTTGGAAAAAACATTACCAGCAATAAAAATGTTGTCGGCATTAAATAAGCCATTGTGGTTGATATGCCGAAAAACAAAATAAACCAATCGAATCTAAGCCAAAGAATACATATTCTATTCATACGAATCTATCCTAAAAATCTTGTCGGCATTAAATAACCCATTGAGGTTGATATGCCGAAAAACAAAATAAACCAATCGAATCTAAGCCAAAGAATACATATTCTATTCATACGAATCTATCCTAAAAATCTTGTCGGCATTAAATAAGCCATTGTGGTTGATATGCCGAAAAACAATAAACCAAACCAATCTAAACCAAAAATGCATATTCTATTCATACGAATCTATCCTAAAAATGTTGTCGGCATTAAATAACCCATTGAGGTTGATATGCCGAAAAACAAAACAAACCAAACCAATCTAAACCAAAGAATACATATTCTATTCATACGAATATATCCTAAAAATGTTGTCGGCATTAAATAACCCATTGAGGTTGATATGCCGAAAAACAAAACAAACCAAACCAATCTAAACCAAAAAATACATATTCTATTCATACGAATCTCTCCTAAAAATGTTGTCGGCATTAAATAACCCATTGAGGTTGATATGCCGAAAAACAAAATAAACCAAACGAATCTAAACCAAAGAATACATATTCTATTCATACGAATATATCCTAAAAATGTTGTCGGCATTAAATAACCCATTGAGGTTGATATGCCGAAAAACAAAACAAACCAAACCAATCTAAGCCAAAGAATACATATTCTATTCATACGAATCTCTCCTAAAAATATTGTCGGCATTAAATAACCCATTGTGGTTGATATGCCGAAAAACAAAACAAACCAAACGAATCTAAACCAAAGAATACATATTCTATTCATACGAATCTATCCTAAAAATGTTGTCGGAATTGAATAACCAATTGAGGTTGATATGCCGAAAAACAAAATAAACCAAACCAATCTAAACAAAAGAATACATATTCTATTCATACGAATCTCTCCTAAAAATGTTGTCGGCATTAAATAACCCATTGAGGTTGATATGCCGAAAAACAAAATAAACCAAACGAATCTAAACCAAAGAATACATATTCTATTCATACGAATATATCCTAAAAATGTTGTCGGCATTAAATAACCCATTGAGGTTGATATGCCGAAAAACAAAACAAACCAAACCAATCTAAGCCAAAGAATACATATTCTATTCATACGAATCTCTCCTAAAAATGTTGTCGGCATTAAATAACCCATTGTGGTTGATATGCCGAAAAACAAAACAAACCAAACGAATCTAAACCAAAGAATACATATTCTATTCATACGAATCTATCCTAAAAATGTTGTCGGCATTGAATAACCAATTGAGGTTGATATGCCGAAAAACAAAATAAACCAAACCAATCTAAACAAAAGAATACATATTCTATTCATACGAATCTCTCCTAAAAATGTTGTCGGCATTAAATAACCCATTGAGGTTGATATGCCGAAAAACAAAATAAACCAAACCAATCTAAACCAAAGAATACATATTCTATTCATACGAATGTCTCCTAAAAATGTTGTCGGCATTAAATAACCCATTGAGGTTGATATGCCGAAAAACAAAATAAACCAAACCAATCTAAACCAAAGAATACATATTCTATTCATACGAATCTCTCCTAAAAATGTTGTCGGCATTAAATAACCCATTGAGGTTGATATGCCGAAAAACAAAATAAACCAAACCAATCTAAACCAAAGAATACATATTCTATTCATACGAATCTCTCCTAAAAATGTTGTCGGCATTAAATAACCCATTGAGGTTGATATGCCGAAAAACAAAATAAACCAAACCAATCTAAACCAAAGAATACATATTCTATTCATACGAATCTCTCCTAAAAATGTTGTCGGCATTAAATAACCCATTGAGGTTGATATGCCGTAAAACAAAATAAACCAAACCAATCTAAACCAAAGAATACATATTCTATTCATACGAATCTCTCCTAAAAATGTTGTCGGCATTAAATAACCCATTGAGGTTGATATGCCGAAAAACAAAACAAACCAAACCAATCTAAACCAAAAAATACATATTCTATTCATACGAATCTCTCCTAAAAATGTTGTCGGCATTAAATAACCCATTGAGGTTGATATGCCGAAAAACAAAATAAACCAAACGAATCTAAACCAAAGAATACATATTCTATTCATACGAATATATCCTAAAAATGTTGTCGGCATTAAATAACCCATTGAGGTTGATATGCCGAAAAACAAAACAAACCAAACCAATCTAAGCCAAAGAATACATATTCTATTCATACGAATCTCTCCTAAAAATGTTGTCGGCATTAAATAACCCATTGTGGTTGATATGCCGAAAAACAAAACAAACCAAACCAATCTAAACCAAAAAATACATATTCTATTCATACGAATCTCTCCTAAAAATGTTGTCGGCATTAAATAACCCATTGAGGTTGATATGCCGAAAAACAAAATAAACCAAACGAATCTAAACCAAAGAATACATATTCTATTCATACGAATATATCCTAAAAATGTTGTCGGCATTAAATAACCCATTGAGGTTGATATGCCGAAAAACAAAACAAACCAAACCAATCTAAGCCAAAGAATACATATTCTATTCATACGAATCTCTCCTAAAAATGTTGTCGGCATTAAATAACCCATTGTGGTTGATATGCCGAAAAACAAAACAAACCAAACGAATCTAAACCAAAGAATACATATTCTATTCATACGAATCTATCCTAAAAATGTTGTCGGCATTGAATAACCAATTGAGGTTGATATGCCGAAAAACAAAATAAACCAAACCAATCTAAACCAAAGAATACATATTCTATTCATACGAATCTATCCTAAAAATGTTGTCGGCATTAAATAACCCATTGAGGTTGATATGCCGAAAAACAAAACAAACCAAACCAATCTAAACCAAAGAATACATATTCTATTCATACGAATATATCCTAAAAATGTTGTCGGCATTAAATAACCCATTGAGGTTGATATGCCGAAAAACAAAACAAACCAAACCAATCTAAACCAAAAAATACATATTCTATTCATACGAATCTCTCCTAAAAATGTTGTCGGCATTAAATAACCCATTGAGGTTGATATGCCGAAAAACAAAATAAACCAAACGAATCTAAACCAAAGAATACATATTCTATTCATACGAATATATCCTAAAAATGTTGTCGGCATTAAATAACCCATTGAGGTTGATATGCCGAAAAACAAAATAAACCAAACCAATCTAAGCCAAAGAATACATATTCTATTCATACGAATCTCTCCTAAAAATGTTGTCGGCATTAAATAACCCATTGTGGTTGATATGCCGAAAAAAAAACAAACCAAACGAATCTAAACCAAAGAATACATATTCTATTCATACGAATCTATCCTAAAAATGTTGTCGGCATTGAATAACCAATTGAGGTTGATATGCCGAAAAACAAAATAAACCAAACCAATCTAAACAAAAGAATACATATTCTATTCATACGAATCTCTCCTAAAAATGTTGTCGGCATTAAATAACCCATTGAGGTTGATATGCCGAAAAACAAAATAAACCAAACCAATCTAAACCAAAGAATACATATTCTATTCATACGAATGTCTCCTAAAAATGTTGTCGGCATTAAATAACCCATTGAGGTTGATATGCCGAAAAACAAAATAAACCAAACCAATCTAAAACAAAGAATACATATTCTATTCATACGAATCTCTCCTAAAAATGTTGTCGGCATTAAATAACCCATTGAGGTTGATATGCCGAAAAACAAAATAAACCAAACCAATCTAAACCAAAGAATACATATTCTATTCATACGAATCTCTCCTAAAAATGTTGTCGGCATTAAATAACCCATTGAGGTTGATATGCCGAAAAACAAAATAAACCAAACCAATCTAAACCAAAGAATACATATTCTATTCATACGAATCTCTCCTAAAAATGTTGTCGGCATTAAATAACCCATTGAGGTTGATATGCCGAAAAACAAAATAAACCAAACCAATCTAAACCAAAGAATACATATTCTATTCATACGAATCTCTCCTAAAAATGTTGTCGGCATTAAATAACCCATTGAGGTTGATATGCCGAAAAACAAAATAAACCAAACCAATCTAAACCAAAGAATACATATTCTATTCATACGAATCTCTCCTAAAAATGTTGTCGGCATTAAATAACCCATTGAGGTTGATATGCCGTAAAACAAAATAAACCAAACGAATCTAAACCAAAGAATACATATTCTATTCATACGAATCTCTCCTAAAAATGTTGTCGGCATTAAATAACCCATTGAGGTTGATATGCCGTAAAACAAAATAAACCAAACCAATCTAAACCAAAGAATACATATTCTATTCATACGAATCTCTCCTAAAAATGTTGTCGGCATTAAATAACCCATTGAGGTTGATATGCCGTAAAACAAAATAAACCAAACCAATCTAAACCAAAGAATACATATTCTATTCATACGAATCTCTCCTAAAAATGTAGTCGGCATTAAATAACCCATTGAGGTTGATATGCCGTAAAACAAAATAAACCAAACCAATCTAAACCAAAGAATACATATTCTATTCATACGAATCTCTCCTAAAAATGTTGTCGGCATTAAATAACCCATTGAGGTTGATATGCCGTAAAACAAAATAAACCAAACCAATCTAAACCAAAGAATACATATTCTATTCATACGAATCTCTCCTAAAAATGTTGTCGGCATTAAATAACCCATTGAGGTTGATATGCCGTAAAACAAAATAAACCAAACCAATCTAAACCAAAGAATACATATTCTATTCATACGAATCTCTCCTAAAAATGTTGTCGGCATTAAATAACCCATTGAGGTTGATATGCTGTAAAACAAAACAAACCAAACCAATCTATTTAGGTTGAGATGTTGAAAGATGCCCCGCATCTGGCTATCAGCTTGTTGAGTTAGTTTTACATTCTTTTAAATTTTTTTCTTCACACATTCGCTCATTATCACTTTCTCAAACTATCTTCATTATCCTCTTCCTATCTCTCTCTCTCTCTCTCTCTCTCTCTCTCTCTCTCTCGCTATCTCTCACTATCTTTCTCTTTCCATGTTTTTTTTTCTAACGAACACCAGGATATAGCCGACGGAATAGCTAGCTAGTTAACTATTTAGCCACCTTTGTTCATAGCTATCTATCTATCTGTCTATCTTTCTATCTATCTATCTATCTATCTATCTATCTCATTCTGTTCATATCTATCTATCTATCTATCTATCTATCTCATTCTGTTCATATCTATCTATCTATCTATCTCATTCTGTTGATATCTATCTATCTATCTATCTATCTATCTATCTCATTCTGTTCATATCTATCTATCTATCTATATCATTCTGTTCATATCTATCTATCTATCTATCTATCTCATTCTGTTCATATCTATCTATCTATCTATCTATCTATCTATCTATCTCATTCTGTTCATATCTATCTATCTATCTATCTATCTATCTATCTATCTCATTCTGTTCATATCTATCTATCTATCTATCTATCTATCTATCTATCTATCTCATTCTGTTCATATGTATCTATCTATCTATCTCATTCTGTTCATATCTATCTATCTATCTATCTCATTCTGTTCATATCTATCTATCTATCTATCTATCTCATTCTGTTCATATCTATCTATCTATCTATCTATCTATCTATATATCTATCTATCTATCTATCTCATTCTGTTCATATCTATCTATCTATCTATCTATCTATCTATCTATCTATCTCATTCTGTTCATATCTATCTATCTATCTATCTATCTATCTATCTCATTCTGTTCATATCTATCTATCTATCTATCTATCTCATTCTGTTCATATCTATCTATCTATCTATCTCATTCTGTTCATATCTATCTATCTATCTATCTATCTATCTATCTACTTCTGTTTTGAACCTATTTATTAGGTTGGTGCAAAAATAATGTCGTTTTCTCACATAGTAACATATGTTAGAAAACGAAATTATTTTTGCACCAACCTAATATCTATCTATCTATCTATCTAATTTAGTATATAGATTTTCTTTTTTCTATCTATCTATCTATCTATCTATCTATCTATCTATCTATCTATCTATCTGCTCCTATGTATCCGTTCAGTACACATTTCATTTGATCCATCGCAGTAATCCTTAATCCGATAATAAATTTACGACCACCAACATTTCCGTTAGATGTGATTACTCGATTAGAATTTCTCAGCATCAAGCGTTTTCGTTTGACCGCGTTTTCTACTCGCTGAATTTCCACACAGCAAAGCGACACGAGCAATCACTTAAAAAAAAGTGTCTTTGCATTTCGCTTATAGTTTGTTATAAGTTTGTTTGTTTGTTTTGGGGCTTCGTGGCACCTCTCTTGGGTTTTCCTATGAGTTTGTTTCCGCTGGGAGTAGTTCCATTATAACCCCTGGGTGTTATTCCACTTTCTAGAAGCCAACGCCGGGCCCATGAGATAAGAACAGGCCTTAAAGGTAAATGGGCTATAAATATTGCCCGTGAAGCACTACACTTAAAGGAACATATATCTTATAATTATCTATATTTCTATCTATCTATCTATCTATGTATCTATCTATCTATCTATCGATCTGTCTATCTATCTGTCTATCTATCTATCTATCTATCTATCTATCTATCTATCTATCTATCTATCTATCTATCTGACTATCTGTCTGTTTATCTATCTATCTATCTATCTATCTATCTATCTATCTATCTATCTATCTATGGCTGTCAGTGTGTTCATTATCTATCTATCTATCTATCTATCTATCTATCTATCTCAGTCTGGTCACTATCTATCTATCTATCTATGTATTTCATTCTTTTAATTATCTATCATTTTAATCTGTTCATATCTATCTATCTATGTATTAGGTTGGTGCAAAAATAATTTCGTTTTCTAACATATGTTACTATGTGAGAAAACGAAATTATTTTTGCACTATCTATCTATCTATCTATCTATCTATCTATCTATCTATCTATCTCTGCCTGTTCGTTATCTATCTATCTATCTATTTCATTCTTTTCATTCTTTATTTAAATATCTATCTTTGCATGTTCATTATCTATCTATCTATCTATCTATCTATCTATCTATCTCAGTTTGGTCACTATCTATCTATCTATCTATCTATCTATCTATCTATCTATCTATGAAACACTGCAGTAAAGTGAACAAATATTAACATATATTTTCGTTGTTTTAGGTGCAATGTCTCTTCATAAGAAGGGCGATCAAGCTCTTTTTCCTCAGAGCAATCAGCAACATTTGCCTTTTTGCCATCACTCACAATCTCTGTTCTGACATCCATTTAGACATTCAAGCAGGGTGTGCGGCCGGTGTAATTGATAATGGCTCGTGATAAGAAATCGGAGAGTCGAGTTCTTTTTACAGATAGGGGTTGGTGTGATTCCGTGCGCATTTAAATGGATGCAAATACCCTTGGTTAAGGTATGAATCCACATCTTGTCCCACAGCTATGGGTTAATTAGCATGCCGTGTATCACTAAATCATTATTATCTCCCCCCCATCCCAGGAAAAATATAACAATGTTACAATCTAAAAATTCTGATTTTAAATATCCTGAAAAGGGTTGATAAACCGTAAAAAAACGAATCGCTCAGTCAATGAAAACTTCTCATCTCATATATATATATATATATATATATATATATATATATATATATAGAGAGAGAGAGAGAGAGAGAGAGAGAGAGAGAGACGCAAGTAAACCGGAACTTGTTTGTGATTGGACTATAAGGACATAAAGATTTTTTTTTCTGTCGCAGTGTCGGGGGATGGCATTCCATTTTGAAAAGTGCTGGAGTTAATAGCTAGCACTCACACCAATATCTGATCAATCATATCAATATCAATTGGGTCGAAGTGAAGAGCTATGATATTGTAAGACCCGAAACCCCTAATGACTCGGGACCCAAGCACTACTAATGACGTGTTCCAGAGCAAGCATCTGAGACATGCGTCTCATGAAATATATATATATATATATATATATATATATATATATACGAAGAAATGTAGTTTTAAAGTGTGTTATATTCATGGGATAAAGTGCTCAATATCAGAGATAGAGCGTATGTAAATATAAATATAAAAGTGAACATTGAAGTCAACACTGAGAGGCGACAGTGTGTTTCATGCTGAACGCAATCGTCAGGCGGCCTGACGATTGCGTCCAGCATGAAACACCCTGTCGCCTCTCAGTGTTGACTTCAATGTTCACTTTTATATATATATATATATATATATATAATAAATTAACTGATTTAAAAATATGGTTTCATCGCTACACAGAAATTACCATGTTTCAAAAACAGAAACCAAAAACATCAAATTGAATTATATTAAATTAAAAGCATTTGTTCTGTTTCTTCTTCAAGTGAATTTTGGATATTTATGCTCTGTAAATTTACATTTAGCACTGTTCTGTAAAAATAAAAATATCATTAACACCGGATTATATATATCTTACTGTTCTTCCTTTTTTTACCATAATATATATATATATATATATATATATATATATATATATATGTGTTCTAAGTGTTTGTGTGTGTTTTTATATTCACATAAATTTATGTATCTTCATATATCTCAAATTAATTATAACTGTGTGTCTTTTGCGTCATACATATATACTAATCTATGGAGGCACACAAATATTTGGATATATTGAAAGAAATAAGGAAAGTTATATCCTGGGATTTCATCAGTACAGGGGGTTGATTGTTATCAAAATTTTCATATCATGTTGCGTGGTTAATAATGGAAACAAAAGCCTCTTATATCAAATGATTTGAAGGCAAGGTTTTTGTATCCGTTTGATAGTTATCTAACTAGGCTTTAGTCCTGAGTACTATTTCCTCGATGAAGGGGCGCCTCGTGGCGGTGTAATGGTTAGCTAGCTTGCGCTTCTAGAACATTTACGACTGGGTAGTGAGTTCGATCTTCACTGGGTGTCTCCTACTTTCGGCCTTGTGCCACATCTAAGCTACGCTTGGA
The DNA here is from genome assembly GCA_963932145.1 of Acanthosepion lycidas. Taxonomy (NCBI): domain Eukaryota; kingdom Metazoa; phylum Mollusca; class Cephalopoda; order Sepiida; family Sepiidae; genus Acanthosepion; species Acanthosepion lycidas. Next base: position 31,859,780 of record OZ010615.1, on the reverse strand, counting down.
TAATCGCTATTTCCTAGTTGAAGCAAGCAAAGAGACATTTTGCACCAGCCAAAACGTAATAGCTTTTAATTTCTGTTGTGGTGTCCTCCCTCTAAAAAGTCTATGTTGGACTCTTCCGCCTACTATAACATTAGTAGGAGAGAAGGCCTTTGAGGAACAGTCGAATAGATTGTTTAACTGTCCAACTCTCTGCCTCGGCAGAGAGGAACTCGGACGAAGCTTTGCTGCAGGTCAAAGTTTCGTCCGGGGAGGTAGACAGTCCCTGAACCCGTCTAGGCGGGTTCAAAGGGAATATTTTTGGCCGAGTCTACGGGCTCGGAGTAACCCACGTTAAACTCGGCCTCGTGCCACATACATTCCTTGTGGGGGGACTGTTAAATATGACAGTCGAATAGATTGTTCGTTACTGTCGAACTCTCTGCATTGAGCAGAGAGGAACCTGAATGAGGCTTTGCCGAAGTTTTATGCGGGTTCTAAGGGAATATTTTTGGCCAAGCCTACTGGCTCGGAGAACCCACAGTAAACTCGTCCTTGTGCCACATACATCTCTCGTGGTGGGAGGGGGGCTGTTAAATATTAACAGTTGAACAGACGAGGCTATGTCGAAGGGTAGAGTCTCGTCTCGAGAAATAGCTACCCGATACCGTTTGATACAAGGTCTATGGGGGAATTTTGGCCGAGCCTACTGGCTCAGATTGCCCCACATTAAACTCGGCCTTGTACCACATCCTACCTCGTGGGGAGGCTGATAAATATCAACAGTCGAATAAATTGATCACTGGATCAACCGACACACACTCACTAGTCGTGTAATACTCTTCTGCTGTATTTACTGTTTAATATATGATATATCTGTAACACTTGTTTTGTTGTTTCTTTAACAATTTACTTGGCCACCACACTTAAGTAATCACGAAACCTTTCAAGAAAGAAGACAAGTTATCTTCAGAATGAGTCCTGAAAAGAGAACTCCTTTTTTTTTAATTCTACAAGGCAAAAAAAGCAGTAAAAGCAACGGTACAAACAGTGAGAAGCTGTAGCTCAACAGTTGTTACATGACACCCCCCGCAAAAAAAAAACAAAAAAAAAACAAAACAAAACAAAACATGATTGTATCCTTATATACATCTGATCCCTCCACAAATTGAAAAACAACTGACAGGATGGACATTTGTATTCAATATGTCGTGCATCTTACATTTTTCTACACAAACCGGGTGTTGATCGCTCGACGACTCAAAGCAGACTGCATAATTACGTTTTCTGCGCATAGGCTCCACACATACATCCGCTTCAACCAAAATAAAATGAACGATATGTTGACCAGTCAGAGCCACTCCCGCTCTTCCTCCAAAATCTTAATTTGGAACCGATTGATTGCTACATATTCTCAAAATCAAACAAACCCGAAGCAGGCCAACGTTTGATGTCAACACCGGAGCGCTCTGAGAGAGAAAGGCCACTAACAACGACAATTATCACCAATGTCTGCTTCACCTCTAATTTCACTATTCGCTGTCCCTGCTACCTTATCAACAGATAGAAATTACTAGTTTTGTATATATGTAAATTAATTATACATTTATTTACCCATATTCAATATATTCTTTTTATTTGGATTCCCTTTTTCTGAAATGGAGAAGGAATTAAGCAAGAGTATCAATAAAAAGGCTCTGTCTTACCGAATTCTCATTTCCGCTTCCGCTATACATACAAAAGTTAACACCCTTCACGGATAAATAGCGTAATTTAGACGTGGCACAATGAACGAAATAAAAGACTACTCAGTGAGGATCGAACCCACTACTCAATCGTAACTAATCTAGCAAGTCAAACTTTTTAACCACTACACCAGGTTGAAGTGCCCTGGTGATTTTCTAAGCGTAGCTTAGATCTGGCTGAAGGCCGAAAGTAAATTGCACTTAGTGAGGTTGAAACCCGCCACTAAGTCGTAATTATTCTATCGAGTCAAGCTTGTTAAACATCTCACGACGCCGTAGAGCCGATTCTACGACAATCGGGTCCAAATAAAACCAAGAACTTTCTTTATGGAGGGAAAGAAACAGTGGACAGAAGGCTTGGGAAAAATGTTTAGCAAGAAATGTCGAGTATAATATAAAATATATAATTCTGAAATGTATTGCATTTTGGTATAATTTCATTAATGGTCTTCACAAAAAGCTTTTCGTTATAATTTTACACTTTACTGATCAACCAATTTTCGTAATTTTGAAGAGAAATAAATTCACTTCATCTTGATACTAGTTTCAATATTCTCTCTAGTATAAAACTTTTTATATATTTGGATATTATTAGGTTGGTGCAAAAATAATGACGTAATAATGTCGTTTTTTGACCTATTTCTAACGTCAAAAAACGACATTATCACGTCATTATTTTTGCACCAACCTAATATATTTATCAATCAAACTTCGTAATTTTGAAGAGAATTAAATTTGACTCATTTTGGTAGCAGTTGCATTATTCTATATGACCTAAAACCTGTTTTCTAAACATTGGAGATTTTCTTTCTCAATCAAGCCTCGTCATTTTGGAGAGAAATAAATTTTACATTATTCTGATACCAGTATCACTAATCTATTTGATCTGAACCCGTTTTTTTATAGGATTGGAGAACTTATTTAAACCCTCGTAATCGTGAAAATAAAATAAAATTTACTTCGTTTTGATAACGCTTTCATTATTAACAAGGCTCAATACAAATTGCGTCAGGCGATCAATAAAATCTAACGATTCTTTTACATATCTAGGAACCGAAATAATTCCTTTTGAAAAGAATGTGAAAATTCGCATATTTAAAGCCTGGGCCGCCTTGAATAAATCTGATATAATGTGAAAATTTGTTCTACCAGACAGCCTCAAGCGGAGATTCTTTGAGCTACTGTGGATGCAGTGTTAACATACGGTACCATTGCTTGGACATTAACTAAAATCCTAGAGTCTAATCTTGATGGAAGCTACACTCGGATGCTGAGGGCTATATTTAATATCTCTTGGAGAGAACATCCAACTAAATCACAGCTCTATGGACCCACCTTGATATTTCCTAATCTTACGTGAATACAGAATGCACTTTGTAGGACACTGCTGGCGAGAAAAGACAAGAGTGAGTGAGCTACTGCTCTGGACACCTAGCTAAGGCGGAAGACGGGTTTGTTATCCACCATAGCCCGGGCAGAGGTTAACTCTGCCTCCCCCAGCAGCTTACAAGTCCCAGATGAATCAATAAAATCTGTCGAATCTTTTACATACCTCGGAAGCCAAATAGATTCTACGGAAAAGGATATGAAAATTCGCATTGCTGAAGCCTGGGTCGCCTTAAATAAAATGAATGTAATCTGGAAATCTTGTCTACCAGACAACCTCAGAGATTCTTTCGGGCCACTGTAGAGGCGGTGTTAATGTATGATGCCATTGCTTGGACATTAACTAAAACCCTGGAGTCTAAGCTTGATGGAATCTACACTCGGATGCTGAGAGCTATACTTAACATCTGTTGGAGACAACATCCAACTAAATCACAGTTCTCTGGACCCAGCCCTGATATTTCTACAATCTTACGGGATGAAGAATACGCTTTGCAGGAAAATACTGGTAAGCAAAACAAGAACTTGCGAACAATCTACTGCTCTAGACACCTAGTCATGAGGAAGAGCGGTTGGTCGTCAAGCAATCACCTACATTGATCAGCTATTTTATGACACAGAATAGTTGGCGTAATAGACTCGGGAATGTCCGAGCTAGCAGGACCGAATAAATTTTTTTATAAGATTGGGGCATTATTTATCAAATTATCAATCAAATTTGAAGGGAAACAAAATATTACCTTCATTTTTATACCAGATTCATAATTCTATCTGGTGAATAGCAGTTTTATACGTTCGAAAAAAATAACTTACTGATGCAAAACTAAAGGTTCTAACCACGGAACCAGTTTTTTATCCTTATGTTCTAATAAAAGAAAGATTGACTTGGCAGGTGGCGAAAAAATTCTCCTGGCCTTAACCCAGCAGAGGTTCTTGGAGACAACATGAGTAAGCATGTTGAAACACTTCTCTTAGATTGGTCTGATTGTGAATTTGGCTCATCACGCTAGTATGATTTGTTCCCCTGAACTGTTAGGTGGGGAACTTACCATTATTAGGAATATTTTCGAAAGTAATGGATATCCCATTAGTGTTATCAGGCGTGTTATTGGTAGCAAAATCAGGGGGTTTAATGAACCTGTGGTTTTTGGACCTAGTTAATGCCCTGTCTATTTGAAATTACTTTAGCCTGGCAGGAAATGGTTATTGTCTGACAGAATATCGGCGTCTATTTCGTCTTGTTATAGTGCGGTTAATTTGCGCAAAGTTTTTCAAACTAGACCTGTGTTTCCATCCTTTACTAAGGATAGGTTGTCCTATTTTAAGAAAAAAGATTTAGTTGTGTACAAGTTCAAATGCCGTTGTGACGCTGTGTATATAGGACGAACCAATCTAAGGTTGGAGACGTGGGGTGCGTAGCATGTTCCCGCCTATTTGCGTTCTGGTAGTCTTAGCCATTCTATAAGAAGAACTAATCAGGCGGTCCATGAATCTGCTATCGGTCAGCATTTGCTCGACAACCATGCTTGTGCTTCTGAATATGAAAGACGCTTGGTTTTCAGTTTTACACGGCGCTCGCTCAGTATACCATCTCCAAGTCTTGGAAGTTGTTTTGATAAAGTGTCATCAGGCCTGGCCTGTGTAGACAAAAGGAACATTTTCTATGTTCCTTGTCGTTGTTGGAGTGTTTGTGAGAGTCTCTTTTTCCATTTTATACTCTTGTGGAATTGTTATTCGCCGCCATGTTCAATTTTCATTGTTTGTAATAAAAATTTCTCTTTTCACAGCGTTCCACCTTCGACTGGACATTTACTTTATTAAGTATATCTTCATTTGTTTTCCCAATCGCCAACGAATACCTTTGAAAAAGTGTTTACCGAAAGGTACCTAAAGTATGACGTCTGTGTTGTTTAAAGCTATGATCAATTTCCGTGGGTACAAATCCTTATATATATATATATATATATATATATATATATATATATATATATATATATATATATATATATATCAACTCAAGCTTGTATTTCGTAAAGGCTCCTGGCGAGGAATCATGTAAAGGTTATTGGTAACCTTGCGTTCAGCAGAACATGTTGTTTAATGTTAGATAATTTCGATCACTATTGATTGCGTTTGTTTAAGATAATTTCGTTAAAAATAAAACTATTTTATTGTGAAGCATGTCATATTAGGGGACTTCAACCCTCTCACCAAAAATATGGCCTATAAATGTCTACATAATGGTACCATGAGCATTTTTTCTGCCCTTTTCATATCATATAACTGTAGTTTCGCAAATTCACTTTTATCCCCCCCCGATACGAATAAGAACAAACAAAACGTCATATAACTGTTCTTTACTCATGATTTATTTGTGTTTGGCCATTCCATTTCTTATCCATTCCAATACAACTAAGATCATCCATGATTTCATATCCCAACCCTACTCCCGCCATTTACCTTTATCTTCCCATTTCTTTCCTTATGCCTTCCAATACATCTAAGATCATCCAGGATCAGCACAACTCTAACGATTAGCCTGTATCTGCTCATCCCCTCCCTTATACCTTGCAATACATCTAAGATCATCGAGGATCAGCTCTTCTCTCAAGATTAGCCTGTATCTTTTCATTCACTCCCTTATACCTTACAATACATCGAAGGTCATCGAGGATCAGCTCTTCTTTCATGATTAGCTTGTATCTGCACATTGCCTCCCTTATACCTTGCAATACATCTAAAATCATCTAGGATCAGCTCTTCTCCCACGATTAGCCTGTATCTGCTCATTCACTCTCTTATGCCTTGAAATACATCTAAGATCATCTAGGATCAGCTCTTCTCCCACGATTAGCCTGTATCTGCTCATTCCCTCCATTATCACTCGCAATGCATCTAAGATCATCAAGGATCAGCTCTTCTTAAATGATTAGCCTGTATCTGCTCATTCCCTCCCTTATGCCTTGCAATACATCTAAGATCATCGAGGATCTGTTCTTCTCTAACGATTAGCCTGTATCTCCTCATTCGCTCCCTTATCCCTTACAATACATCTAAGATCATCGAGGATCAACTCTTCTCTCATGATTAGCCTGTATCTGCTCATTCCATCCCTTATCCCTTGCAATGCATCTAAAATCATCTAGGATCAGCTTTTCTCTCATGATTAGCCTGTATCTGCTCATTCCCTCCCTTATATCACGCAATACATCGAAGATCATCTAGGATCAACTCTTCTCTAACGATTAGCCACTATCTGCTCATTCCCTCCATTATCCGTTGCAATACATCTAAGATAATCTAGGATCAGCTCTTCTCCCACGATTAGCCTGTCTCTGCTCATTCCCTCCCTTATCCCTTGCAATACATCTAAAATAATCGATGATATGCTCTTCTCCCACGATTAGCCTGTATCTTTTCATTACCTCCCTTATCCCTTGCAATACATCTAAGATCATCGAGGATCTGTTCTTCTCTAACGATTAGCCTGTATCTACTCATTCGCTCCCTGATCCCTTGCAATACATCTAAAATCATCTAGGATCAGCTCTTCTCCCACGATTAGCCTGTATCTGCTCATTCCCTCCCTTATCCCTTGCAATACATCTAAAATAATAGATTATATGCTCTTCTCCCACGATTAGCCCGTCTCTGCTCATTCCCTCCCTTATGCCTTGCAATACATCTAAGATCATCGAGGATCAACTCTTCTCTCATGATTAGCCTGTATCTGCTCATTCCCTCCCTTATGCCTTGCAATACATCGAAGATAATCGAGGATCACCTCTTCTCTCACGATTAGCCTGTATATGCTCATTCCCTCCTTTATACCTCGCAATACATCTAAGATCATCGAGGATCAGCTCTTCACTCATGATTAGCCTGTAACTGCTCATTCCCTCCCTTATCCGTTACAATACATCTGAAATCATCTAGGATCAGCTCTTCTTTCATGATTAGCCTGTATCTGCTCATTCCCTCCCTTATCCCTTCCAATACATCTAAGATCATCCATTTTTTCACCTTTTCTTTCACCAATTACCTGAATCTGTTCCTTCTTTGACTTATCCATACAGAATTTTATATTTCAGCACTTTTCGCACTATTTGCCTGTATCTTCAACTTTTCTCCCTTATCCCTTCCAATACCGCTAAAATTTATCCAGAATTTTTTATCTCTGCTTTATTGTTCTCAACATTTACCTTTATCTTATTCGAGGATACCCGTCTACTAGGGCGGCTAGCCAATCCCTGTTGCAGACGCTTGCTCCGGCGCGTTTTTGCTTATTGAACACCCACCTGTGGTATATACTGCAACTATGCTGAGAAGATCTATTTGAACAACAATTTGAACAAAACCAGCACGCTTGAGTGGCTAGATATACATTCTACATCAACAGGATCTTGTTAACAGTTAAATTCTCAGCCTTCTGTTACTTAAAAAATATATACATATACAGATATTAGAGACCCGGATATAAGAGATATCCGGATATAAGAGAGATTTTCTTTGGCCCAAAACTAGAGCCTGTGTTAATTGTATAAATTAGACCAAACCCGGATATAAGAGAAAACCGGATATAAGAGACTTATTCTCCAGTCCCGACAACTCTCTTATATCCGGGTTACACTGTACACAAATTTATTCAAAACTGAAATAATTTAAGCAACAAAGACTACAATTAGTGAAAATACCGGTATTTTCGTTAATCTTGTCTTGGTTGGACTGAGACCTTTTCAGCATCATCTGCGTATATGCTTCTACTAATGTAATGTAATGTCACCATATATGTTTGCATTTATGCATCTACATATTGGTATACGTCTATGCCTGTTTCAAAAAAAAAATATTGCTAATCAAATTCGATTGAAACGGGACTTATTATCAATAGGCAAATCGATCGTATTCAAAAAAACGTAACTGTCTGTTTTTGCCAACGCCTTCAGTTTTGCATCCTTCCCACTAACCGAAACTCACAACACTTGCTCAAATAAATAAATAAATTAAGACATTCTCTTTTTCACTTTTTTTGTCAGGGCAGTTACCGACCGTAAACGTCTTTTGAAGGTGCCAAATGCTTAATAGAGACCGGCAAGGTGATCAATAATAATATTAGGTTGGTGCAAAAATAATGTCGTTTTTTGACGTATTTTTGACGTCAAAAAACGACATTATTACGTCATTATTTTTGCACCAACCTAATACAAACTAAATTGTTGGGGAAACAACGCTTAGCTATTAGGTTGGTGCAAAAATAATGACGTAATAATGCCGTTTTTTGACGTATTTTTGACGTCAAAAAACGACATTATTACGGCATTATTTTTACACCAACCTAATACAAACTAAATTGTTGGGGAAACAACGCTTAGCTATTAGGTTGGTGCAAAAATAATGACGTAATAATGCCGTTTTTTGACGTATTTTTGACGTCGAAAAACGACATTATTACGGCATTATTTTTGCGCCAACCTAATACAAACTAAATTGTTGGAGAAACAACGCTTAGCTATTAGGTTGGTGCAAAAATAATGACGTAATGATGCCGTTTTTTGACGTATTTTTTAACGTCAAAAAACGACATTATTACGTCATTTGCACCAACCTAATAATAATAAAAGAAGCTAAAAACATCGCCCATGGACAAGAGACCATTTCTTTTCTTTTTTTTTTTTTCATCTAACGTTGCAGAGATAACTTTCTGTAGGAATTAAGAAACATGGAATGAATCTTTGGATTGTGTTTTCTCAGAAACAAAATGTTCATATCTCATGAACGGTGTCAAAAAAAAAACGAAGTCATCTGAAAGAACTCTTTCCACCTCCCATCAATATGGCTGATACTAAAATCCATGAGAGTGACTTGTGCTTTCCCTGGCATACAGTTTAAGCTGACACGAGGTGGAAACATTATATTGAATCCATTGCTAGGTGTTGTGCTAGGAAAGTTGGTTCACTGTGTCTAGCGAGACCATTTTTCTCGCCTGAATCTATCTTACATATTGATATTAGGTTGGTGCAAAAATAATGTCGTTTTCTCACATGTGAGAAAACGACATTATTTTTGCACCAACCTAATATGTCTGTTATTCGTCCATGCTTAGAATATTTCTGACACATATCGTCCTGTGCTCCTGCTGTATATCGAGAGATTATTGATCAAATCCAAAGAAGAATCTGCAATATTATTGGTCTTGTCCTGGAATCTAGGCTTCAGTCACTATCCCACCGCCGTAGCGTAGCTTCATTGTGCCTTTTCTATAAATACTTTCATGACAATCGTTCTGATAAACCTTTCTCTATGGTATTTAGACTTTACGAATTTAAACGCAGTACTAGATTGGCAGCTAGGTCTCATCATTTTAAAGTTGAAATGGCTACATGTAAACGTAAGGTCTATGCTAGCATTTTTTTTTTCTTGCACTTCTCACTTGGGGAACTTTCTTCTGGCTTTTTGCTTCCCAGTCAACTTTGATCTTCAAAAATTTAAATGCAATGTCAATCGTTATCTTTTGTTTTCTTAATTCCTATTCTTTTATTTTTCCTTAATAATGTTTCTTTTTTCGTCATATTCTTTCACACAGACAAACAGAGAAACATTTCTATAGGAAGAAAGAACCTTTGAGTGAATGTCTGGATTGTGTTTTTATAAGAAACAGCATAGTGTTAACGCATGAAACATGAAAAATGGAAAAAGAAAGACATTTCACCAGAAAGAACTTCCATCATGGCCAATGCTATCCTCCAAAAAAGCGACTACTTGCGCCTTCTCGGGCCAACGTTCTCAGCTGAAATGAAATAGAAAGTCTACGTTAATCAGTTGCTAAGAAAGTCAGTTCACTGTGACGGATGAGATATTTTTTCTCTCCGGAATCTATCTTATATATCTATAAGTCTACCATTCGTCCGTGCTTAGAATATTGCTGCCATATACGGACCTGTGTCCCTGCTATTTACCTGAAACTCCTTGATAAGATCAAAAAAAATTAATCAGCAATATTATTGGTCCTGATCTGGCGGCTCGGCTTCAGTCAGTTGCGCACTGCAGTAAGGTTGATTGTCTGTGACATTTTTTATAAATACTTTCATGGTAACTGCTCTTTGCTATGGTATATAGACTCTATAAATTTGAATGCAATACCAGACTGGCGTCAATTTCCAAATAAAATTCGCTTGAAGATGAAACAGAACTAATGCTTTTAATTTAATTATATAATTAATTTTGAAGTTTTTAGCCACGGTTTTTTAAATTTGGTAATTCCTGCGTAGGGAAGGAACTGTATTTTAAATCAGTTAATTTATAATATTTATGCTCTGCAAATTTACATTGAGCTCTGTTTTGTAAAAATAAAAGTATAAAAACACCGGATTATATATCTTACTGTTCTTTCTCTTTATTATATATATATATATATATATATATATATATATATATATATATATATATATATATATATATATATATATATCATACCTCAAAACTATATATATATATATATATATATATATATAGTTTTGAGGTATGCTATATTTTGGGATTTAAGTGCTCAATATCAGGGATGGAGATTTTATTCTTATTCCCTCACACCCAGTCGTAGTGGCTTTAGTGATTTGCATATGTTGAGATGATTAAAATAATAATAATAATAATAGTAATAATAATAATAATAATAGTAATATTAATAATAATGAACGTTTTGGTTTAGTTTAAAAACGGAATACTGTCGAATCACATAAGCTCAAATCCAGAACATATTAACGTCTTTAGTACAAAAATTACAGTTTTGTCTTTGATTCTGAGCTGAACACGCCACCAAGCAGAGCAAAGGAAGGTGAAACGCGTTGTCACTGAAAAAGGATTTATACTTTGTCTCATTTCTCTAAATCTATCTATCTTTTTACATCCATATTTAATACGTTAAATTTTCCTTTTCCCTGCAGCGGGATATCTGACTCATGTCAAATCTGTGGAGTTTCGATCGCGGCTTGAAGCATTTGGATGTCTAGAGACACTGATGAGTTGTGATACAGCGAAACACCTTCATATGCGGATGACTATATATATATATATATATATATATATATATATATAACGTCATCCACAGACAGACTGTTTCGCTGTTTCACAGCTCATCAGTGTGGCTAGACATCCGGTTGCCTCTAGCTCGGATCGAAACTCCGAATCAGCCGGAGATTCTACCACGGCGCACGGCAGGGCCGAATGAATTGGTATCAGCCGGAGATTCTACCACGGCGCACGGCAGGGAATTTTTTAGCGTATTTATTTTTAGAAACACGCCCAGTGACTGACAGTGACTCAACTCGCTATGCGAAGAGTCTCGCTATATAAGCTATAATAGTCTACATATAATAGTTTACAAATCCCTAGAGAGCTCAACTGAAATTAATATTTAGCCAGTATAACGTCATCCACAGACAGACTGTTTCGCTGTTTCATCAGTGTATCTAGACATCCGGTTGGCTCTAGCTCGGATCGAAACCCGAATGAATTGGTATCAGCCGGAGATTCTACCACTAAGCCGTCGGTAAGTAGGTGGAATTTTTTAGCGTATTTATTTTTAGAAACACGCCATCAACATCCCGGCTTCAGAGCATCATAGACGAACCCGACGTGCACCAGGTGGTGTATATATATATATATATATATATATATATATATATATATATATATATATATATATATATATATATATATATATATATATATATATATATATATATATATATATATATATATATATATATATATGCAGCATATCTTCATTTGAACATGTTTCATTGAATAATATAAACATAGTGTACGTATTTATTTTCATACTGATCCTTTCTAGTTGTCTAATCAGTTTCTTGATGTTAAGATGAAATTCATTAACAAGTGCTCGTATGATTTTTAACTCGTTTTATATATATATATATATATATATATATATATATATATATATATATAAAGAAGGACCTTGTAGTACTACCAATATATACAGAGCTTGATTTACGAGCTGATATTTGTCAGCATTTTTGAATTGTAAGACGAGTTAAAATTCGTAGTAAGATCAACCGTCATATAGACCGAAGCAGTCGCTGACTGAGATAAAGGGAAGGATTGCCAGCTGTTGTCATCTATTTCTAAGAAACAATATGCTCAAAGGCAAGCTGAAGCGTATCTGTGATGGTCTTACGTTCAGGACATTTATTCATTTCATTTCAGAAAATTCTTCGAAGTACTTATAACAGATAACGCCATCTACCAACGCTATCCATTGCCTTCCTTTCTTGAGGCGAACGTAGAGGAGCTGACGGCAGAACATGAGCTGTTTCAGGAGCGTCAAATAATGAAGGAGTTAAAGGAACTAGCCAAGGAGAAAAGTGTGTCGGACGTTGCTCGAAGGAGGGAGATCAAAGAAGTGCTCACGATATGGAAAAAAGTACACGACTTAATGGAAAAATACATTCCACTAAAATTAAGTGCAAGTCGTTCAGCTGATTTGTTCAGCGAGAATTGTGTTGACTATTTTCGTGGCATTTTGAAATCAAGAACGAAAGCAGATTTCTATTGATAAGTTTACCGCCCTGAAGAAAAAGCCTCCGACTTAAAGCCCTGTTCCAAGGGGTCTCGTTCCAAAATCATAATAAAATCGTGTGCCGCGATAATCAGGAAGGGTCGATAGTTATTGCATGGAGTAGCCTGCTTAAGCCATCAATGACTACCATCAAATTTGCATTGAGGAATTGCATATAAATATTTATTCTTTTTTATCCAACTTATTTTTTTTTTCTCTTTCGTTTGATTTTGCTCTGACCGGACCAAACCAAGTCATCGATTCCAATTGATCATTCAGACTAAGCCAAGTCTTGCGATCGATTAACCAAAATGTGGGGGCGAGACAAGACTTGGGCCGAAGCGATTAACTCTACGATCAGCCGAGGAGATCGACCTTGAATACAGAGGGGCCAGGGTATTAGTCATAAAAGAACTAGCCAAGGAGGAAAGTGTGTCAGAGTTTCCCCCCTATGAGTAAGTTCAATGATGCGCTGGCGATGTGGAATAAAGCAAACGACTTTAGAAACACCCACAAAAATTCTTCAAAGTACTTATCACAGATAACGTCACCTACCAAACGCTATCGATTGCCTCTCTTTCCCGACGAGCACGGAGAGGAGCTGGCGACAGAGTTTATTTCAGTAACTTTAGGAGAAGAGCATCAAAAGATGGAGTGGATAATGGAACTAGCCAAAGAGGAATGTGCGTCGGAGGTTGCCTCCATATGTAAGATCAAACATATGTTGGCGATGTGGAGAAAGTGGACTCTGTAGAAAAATACCACCCGCAAAAATTAAGTGCAAGTCGTGTGGCTGCTTTTTTCGACGAAAATTGTGTTCACTATTTTCGTGGCATTTTGAAAGCAAAGACGAAACCAGATTTCTATTTATAAGTTTCTAAAGAATCGACGTGCAAGTGCTGAAAGGGAATCAAATGCCACAAAAGTCCTTAAGTTGTGAGTGAAAAGGTCAGAAACTTTCTCATGAAAGTTTTGTACTTTAATAAAATGTACTTCATTCTCTCTCATGTTCTTATTACATGTACTTTTTCGTGATTTAATTTCTTACTGTCCGTTTTGAATTTTTCTAAATTTTAAAATAGACATTTTGGATACTTTGGAAGAAGCTGAAACGGATTAATTAATCTTCCATTAATTTCAATAGGAAAAGATGCTTTGTAAATACGTATAATTTGCAATACGACTCTGGGAACAAATTAAACTCGTACTACGAGGTCCTACCGTAGTTTTGATCATCTCAGTCATTAGCAAGAAGTAAATATTATCAGTATCGTATACAAAACATATTAGCTTCATGCTTGCGTTTTTATTGGGAACGTTACATTTCAAATTCAAATATCGTCTAAGTAACGTCATACGTGGAACAGTTTCACACAGCTTGAGAAAATCCGAAACGAATATATAAATAATTTTAACTATTTTTTACTCTCTCCTGAGATGAAATATATTTTATTTATATTTTATTTATATTTTATTTAATGCGTGTTTTGTTTTGTTTATATATATATATATATATATATATATATATATATATATATATATATATATATATATATTAGGTTGGTGCAAAAATAATGCCGTAATAATGTCGTTTTTTGACGTTAAAAAATACGTCGAAAAACGACATTATTACGTCATTATTTTTACACCAACCTAATACAAACTAAATTGTTGGGGAAGCAACGCTTAGCTGATAGGCTGGTGGGAAAATAATGACGTAATAATGTCGTTTTTTGACGTAAAAAAATACGTCAAAAAACGACATTATTACGTTATTTTTGCACCAACCCAATATATATATATATATATATATATATATTTTTTTTTTTTTTTCCGCCACGTGTATAAATAGCAGTGTCAGGCTACTGACTGGAGTGATCATTGAGTGTAACTATCCAGTCGAATTAGTCTGAATTATTGTGTGTCGATCATTTGGGTTTTGATTTAGGATTTACCGCATGTTAAGCCGTGCCGCACTACTAACAAGGTATTCACTGAAATGATTAATTATCTTTGGTTGACTTTTACTTCTTTGTTCTTGTTAAGTATTTATTTGTGGTTGTAATTAAATACTATTTTATCTTAACATTGAAGACTAGAGTTATACTTAATTATTAACGAGCACCGTAAGTCAAAAAAGAATCCAATAATGCTTTCCCGGCACACTTAAGAGGCGGTTGAGAGTCACTTGATTAAAATATCAGCGTATACTTCGTTCTCTCGCCTTGGGTGGCGACAGAACTAAGAAAATAAACCCCAGAATCTATTAATTCAAAAATCGGGGAAAAGTCAGCAGGAAAACCGCTTCAGTATGTTTACAGAGAATTAATTGCAATTCATGTTGCAGTTTTTGGGGCATATGTTTACTAGTGAGCTAGCCTAAATGAGTTAACTCATTTTATAGTTCACCAATAGAAGGGTTAACCAATCAGAAAGCTCAAAATATTCAATGCGACGTGTATAAAGGCAGCCATTTTTTCTCCTAAATTGTCTGCACTGCCAACCTGATATCGAAGACTTAAAGAATTACTTAATAACTGCTACTTTCTCTGAATCTTCCCTGCCGACCTCGGATATTGAACAGATTACGGACTTCACTGGATTCCATATTTAGGGACTGCGGCAAACATGGTCAACAATTCAAGCATAAGGAAAAGAGGACGCTGTAGAGAGCCTGATCGCTAACGTCTTGAAGGGGAATGACATCGCTACTTTACATATTAATCAGTGTATGGGTTTAAAAAAAAAAGAAGATGGCTACACCCAAAGACAACAACACTTTGCGCACAGAAATGAAAGTAATCAGCGAGGTATAGAATTGAGTTATAATTTAGTCTAATCAAAATTGTCCCTTAGAGAACACAACGCGTACGATCACCGAAGTTAAGCAACATCGAGCCTGGTCAGTATCTAGATGGGTGACCGCTTGGGAATATCAGGTGCTGCAAGTGTGGATGTGCAGGTGGTGTAATGGATAATGGTTCGGAATTGGAAATCGGAGAGCTCAGTTCGAATTCCAGTCGGGTTCGTCATCTTCCATTAAACGTACAAATCTCTACCGGACCGCCTACAAGCTAGAGGCTAATTAGTGGGACTTCAATCACTAAATTGTCATTATCTCCAAAACAATTCTTACAATCTAAAAAAAAAAAATATTGTCTAGTTTTAATAATCTGCAAAAGGTTGATAATCCGTAAAAAACAAAAAAAAGGAATCAATTTAAGACAACGCAACAGTTAGAGAAACAGAAAAGAAAGAGAGAATCTGAAACTGATATGAACAGTTTGAAATGTGAAGAAACTGAGACCGGTAGATAGATAGATGCGCACATATATAGATAGATATGAAAAGAATGAGATAGAAAAATATGTACAGACTGACAGATTTTGTGTTTATACATTCTTTTTATAGATGCAAATATTTAAGTAGATGTTTTGTTTATGATAAACAGTATTAAACAACATATATCGGGCTGAATGTCCGAGAAATCTTCATAAAAAATATCCGTCCTCCGACAGGAATCGAACCTGTACCGTATACGGATCCGTTATATAGCCTGACGTGACTTTAACCGATTCGGCCACTGGGGAGCGTTCGGCTCGCAAAGTCGATTTTACTGTCTTTAAACTACAATCTTCCATGATTCTCTAACGTACATTCATATCTGCTCAAAGCGTATCCAAAAGTAACCAAATGACGTCACACATTATGAAATGGACAATGAAAGTCAGGCAATTATTTTAAGATATTTTTATGTTTATACATTCTTTTTATAGATACAAATATTTAAGTAAATGCTCGGTTTATAATAAACAGTATTAAACAACATTTATCGACCTGAATATTCAGGCCGGTAAATGTTGGTTAATACTATTTATCTTATCAGGAGGTAACTGATAATTGCCATCTATTAGACCTGGCACGTGGAACTAGAACAGTCTACCCCAGTGAGCGAAATAAAGAGTTCAGTTCGACATTCCAACCAGATGAAGAAGGCCGGAGCGTACAACGGCCGAAACGTTGTAATAAATATGGCAACAAAGATGAGGACAATAGTCCGAATAATGTAAATAGTGTAGATAATACCTCATCTCAGAAATATAGACAGATACTGAAGGATCGGATAAATATGGCGACAAAGATGAGGACAATAATCCGAATAGTGTCTTAATATATATATATATATATATATATATATATATATATATATATATATATATATATATATATATATATATATTAAGACACTATTTACATTATTATATATAAGACACTATTTACATTACTATATATGACACTATTTACATTACATATATATATATATATATATATATATATATATATATATATATATATATATATATATTAAGACACTATTTACATTATTCGGATTATTGTTCGAATTTCAGTCGAATCCATTATATTCACTTACGTGTAAATAAATTTGAAAAAGGTGTGAATCCTCTTCTTCTCCCTCCAGCTATGGGTAAATAGCAGGACAGACTGGTTCTATAGCCTTGGATGGCAACTGGTCTTGAAGAAGGACAACTCTGAATTCAAAACCTGCGGGGGTCGTTTGGGAACCTTGTGGCACGTAGTGCACCAGGTCTCTGTATTCTCCAAAAGGTGTGGAGGGTCCTGCACGAAACCTTCGCCATTATAATCAAATCTCATGTTCTGGTGTCGGGCTGTCGGTTTCATAGGAACTGACCTGCTTGACCCTCATACGTTGAATTCAACGGGAGAGTCGAGTATATATATATATATATATATATATATATATATATATATATAGAGAGAGAGAGAGAGAGGAGAGAGAGAGATAGAAAGCCAGAGAGAATGTGAGTGAAACAAACAGATAGAGAAATATATGAATTAGATATATGAACAGCCAGTGATAAGTAGATAGATAGATTGATAGAAATATATGAAGAGCCAATGATAGATAGGAACAACAAGTTATATATATATATATATATATATATATATATATATATATATATATATATATATGAAGAGAGACAGAGGAGAGAGAGAATGTGGGCGAAGCAGACAGAGGAATATATGAAGTACATATGTGAACATTCAGAGATAGATAGATAGATAGATAGATAGATAGATAGATAGATAGATGTAAATTCAGTATTCATTTTTATATTACCGTTTAATTGGCACATTCCGTTTTACAGGCGCCCATGTCTCAAAACTTTCGTTCAGTGATTCCAATACAAAGTGACATCGTTCTACCTCGTCTTGTCGAGCCGAATTGACCGGCTTCCAAAACCCTATCCTCTCTTTGGACGGCATGAGACGGGAATTGGCCAGAGCCAACTCGCCTGACATTCCAACAGTTTGCTGTCCCCCAACAGCCGGACGATCTTCGAAATCAATACCTAAAGACAAGTGTTTCAGATGGAACTCGTTCGCTTCAAATCCGGACCGACCTGGACGGTGTGTCCGAACGGCGGTATGAGGAGGAAGTGGAATAGAGTACGAGGTGGAAAAAAAAAGAAAGAAAAATATCCCAGATTCAAAGAAGCAAGCATTGTCAGACAACTCGCCGATACTGAAAGCATTTGGAATAAAACGGATGAAATCGGCCAAGTCTGGGAAAAATGGAATGATGTCCGTAATCGACATGGCCAGTCGATTTTTGCAGAGTATAACACCGTCTAACATGTACGTTGCTTTGTTTTTAATTGGGTCAATAATGGAAACGAGGTCGTTGTGGGGGCATAACGGTACGAAAAAGCACGGATTATGAAGATATGTAGGAAAGATAGCGAGATTTGGCCGTCGTGGTTGACGAAGCATCTTCCAAGGAATCTGTTACACACAGCATTTCAGACATTGTACACTCCGGCCTCCTTCAGGTGATATACGTTTTAGCGTTAGTGTTTAGGATAGTTTTAAGTGTTAGCGTTTAGGTTAAAGTTTTAGTGTTAGTGTTTAGGTTAGAATTTTACTGGTAGTGTTTAGGTGAGTGTTTTAGTGTTTAGGCTAGAGTTTTAATGTTAGTGTCTAGATTAGTGCTTTAGCGCTAGTGTTAGTGTTTAGGTTAGAGTTTTAGTATTATTGTTTAGGTTAGTATATTAATGTTACTGTTTAGGTTAGTGTTTTAGTGTTACTGCTTCTGGTAGTGTTTAGTGTTAGTGTTTAGGTTAATGTTTAGGTAAGTGTTTTAGTGCTAGTGTCTAGGTTAGTGTCTGTAAGATTTTAGATCTTAACGTTACTGTTTCGATTTTTCAAATGGGTATTGATCACCTTTTAAATATAACCGTTTCCCTGGAAAAACAGTTATATATATATATATATATATATATATATATATATATATATATGTGTGTGTGTGTGTGTGTGTGTGTATGTATATGTTATGAAATGAGATTAAACAGTTTTATCTATCTATCTATCTATCTATATATATATATATATATATATATATATATATATATATATATATGAAATGAGCTTATGAAGATGTGTAGGACAGACAGCGAGGTTTGGTCGTCGTGATATAGGATGCATCTTTTCGGGAGTCTGTTGCTCACGACGTTTCGGCCGTTGTACGTTCCGTCCACATTTATGTGATATATGTTGGAGTTTCGCACCGTACCGACGAGGGTAGATAGTTCTCGATCCACGTGCCATGCCTTTTTCTGGATGCTTCAGCTTCAGTTAATTCCCTTTAGTAACTCAACTCTCCAAGTTTTTTTGTTCATCTCTGCTGTGGCCAGGTATTGAACTCACAGCTCTTTGGGCCAAGTCACGTTTAGTGATTATTACAAAAAGTCCTTTCATCCACTGAGCCTTGCGTCCAAGATCGCGTGGGCGTTAAACTCACCTTACAACTCAGGCCATCCTTTAATTAATTTTTTCAAGTGTTTTTCCTCTGCCTAGGCAATGTAGACGAAGATCACTTCATTGAGTAATGTCGGTGTTTGACGTTAGGATTTTTTTGTTTCTTATTGTTGTCCTTGTTCGTGATTTTATCTTACTTAAGCGTATTTATAGGACTTTTGGCAAATTGGCCGCTGGTTCTACACTTGGTTTTCGCTTTTCTTTAACATATAAGATCCAAAATATTACAAACACTAAACTATTTT
Source organism: Acanthosepion lycidas (assembly GCA_963932145.1). NCBI lineage: Eukaryota > Metazoa > Mollusca > Cephalopoda > Sepiida > Sepiidae > Acanthosepion > Acanthosepion lycidas. Next base: position 31,839,990 of record OZ010615.1, on the reverse strand, counting down.
CGCTACCGCGGATTCTACCAATGAAGTCTTCCTCAGGCAGTGAAAAGGTCATGTGTTTCTCTATTACTCCATTTATTAAATTTTTGTGTTAGTGTTTAGGTTATTGTTTTAGTGTTAGTTTTTAGGTTATTGTTTTAGTGTTAGTGTTTAGGTTATTGTTTTAGTGTTAGTGTTTAGGTTAGGGTTTAATGTTACTGTTTAGATTTAATGTTACTGTTTAGTGAATTAGTGTTAGTTTTTACATGTTAGCATTTAGAATAGTGTTTTAGTGCTAGTGTTTACGTTAGTGTTTTATTATTATTGTTTAAGTTAGTGCTTTAGTGTTAGTGTTTAGCTTAGTGTATTAGTGTTACTGTTTAGGTTATTGTTTTGGTGTTACTGTTTAGGTTAGGGTGTTAGGGCTAGTGTTTAGGTTAGTGTTTTTGTGTTAGCGTTTAGGTTAGTGTTTTAGGGCTAGTGTTTAGGTTAGTAATTTAATGTTACTGTTTAGGTTAGTGTTTTAGTGTTACTGTTTAGGTTAAGGCGTTAGTACTCGTGTTTAGGTTAGTGTTTTAGTGTTTCTGTTTAGGTTAGGATTTTAGTGCTTGTGTTTCTGTTAGTGTTTTAGTGTTAGTGTTTTAGTGTTATCGTTTAGGTTAGTGTTTCTTTTAAGTTTAGGGTTTTAGTGTTAGCGTTTAGTTTAGTGTTTCTTTTAAGTTTAGGGTTTTAGTGTTAGCGTTTAGGTTAGTGTTTTAGTATTACTATTTAGGTTAGTATTTTAGTATTAGTGTTTAAGTTTGTAATATTTTAGATCTTAACTAACTCTACGCTTTAGATCTTTTGAAGTGTTTATTGAGCACCTTTTAAATATAACCCATTAAAATGGATAAATGGGATCTATTTCTATTAAATCGAAATATTTTCTGTTTTCTATGCATATTTAGTTATTATGCATCTGTGCACAGTTAATTATGCAAAAAGTATGTTTATTCATTAGTTGGCAATACAATAAATTTAAAATTTCTGTGTGTGCGAATATCCCCCCCACTGCATATATATATATATATATATATATATATATATATATATATATATATATATATATATATATGTATGTATCAGGATAAATTGTTTCCCTTTGAAATACTTTCAAGGTATTAGATTAGGATCTTGTCTTTGATAAATTTTCAAACGGTAACAGCTCATTAATATTCATGATGGCAGTTTTTGTAACGGACTCTTTTCGCCATATTCACACCATTCCCCAGTGGAACTAATAAAACGTGCACATGCATTGAAACATAATGCACCCTTTTTCTTTCGCTGTCCCCCACTCTATACGCACCCCCCTCTCTCTCTTTTATTCCCTCTTCATGTTTTTATTTATTTACATTTTTTAATTCTTTTTTTTTTGTTTCTCGTATTGCTTTTTCTTCTCTTTTTTTTTTTGAGAAACTTCTTTGTTTTTCTTTTTCATTCTTCTCTTGGTCAGTTATTTATTGATACTTTTTGCAGTTTTCATTATTCTTTCTTTCTTTCTTTTGTTCTTTCTTTCTTTTTTCTTTCTATCTTTCTTTCTTTTGTTCTTTCTTTCTTTTTCTTTTCTTTCTTTCTTTCTTTTGTTCTTTCTTTCTTTCTTTTTTATTTCTTTCTTTCTTTCTTTCTTTTGTTCTTTCTTTCTTTCTTTCTTTTTCCTTTCTTTCTTTCTTTCTTTTGTTCTTTCTTACTTTCTTTCTTTCTTTCTTTCTTTCTTTCTTTCTTTCTTTCTTTCTTTCTTTCTTTCTTTCGTTCTTTCTTTCTTTCTTTCTTTTGTTCTTTCTTTCTTTTGTTCTTTCTTTCTTTCTTTCGTTCTTTCTTTCTTTCTTTCTTTTGTTCTTTCGTTCTTTCTTTCTTTCTTTCTTTTGTTCTTTCTTTCTTTTGTTCTTTCTTTCTTTCTTTCTTTCTTTCTTTCGTTCTTTCTTTCTTTCTTTCTTTTGTTCTTTCTTTCTTTTGTTCTTTCTTTCTTTCTTTCTTTTGTTCTTTCTTTCTTTTGTTCTTTCTTTCGTTCTTTCTTTCTTTCTTTCTTTTGTTATTTCCTTCTTTCTTTCTTTCTTTTGTTCTTTCTTTCTTTCGTTCTTTCGTTCTTTCTTTCTTTCTTTCTTTCTTTTGTTCTTTCTTTCTTTATTTATTTACTTATTTCGTTCTTTCTTTCTTTCTTTGGTCATGTCAAATTCATGTTATTCCCATTCAATGTTTCCATATTTCTTCTGAATGATTTCGTTTGTCTTTCATTCATTCATTCACTCTTTTTTTTTTCTTTCTTCCTTATTTATTCATATGTTGTTGTTTAGTTATACATTCATTACCTCTTTTTTTCGTAATCTATTCTCTCGCAATTAATTGTAATTTTTTTTTCTTTCTTTCTTTCTTCATTCATTATTTCTGTCTTTCTTTTTCTTCTGGATCTTTTGGCCATTCCTTCATTAAATTTCTTTCTCTTTTTCCTTTCATTTTTTTCTGTTTTCTCATGCTTGTATTGGTTATTCCATCCTTCATTCTTTATTTCATTCATTCTTTATTTTTTCTTTCTTGTTGCTTTCCTTATTCATTCATTACTTGTTTCTTTCAACCTTTTTCTTTTAATCTCTTTCTTTTTGACGTTTAGTTATATTTTTCTTTTTTTCTTTCTATACTTAAGTTTCTCTTTCTTCATTCTTCATTAATTGCATTTTTCTTTCTTTCTTTTTTCTTTTTTTTCTTTCTTTCTTTTTTCTTTCTTAATCCTCGCCTCCTGTGTTATTTAATCCACATCTTAATTCTATATTTCTTTCTTTCTTCATTCATTTTTCATATAATACATCTATTGATTGATTCTTTCTTTCTTTCTTTCTTCATTCATTTTTCATATAATACATCTATTGATTCTTTCTTTCTTTCTTTCTTTTTTTCTTTCTTTCTTTCTTTCTTTCTTAATCCTGTTTTCCTGTCTTATTTAATCCATATCTTAATTCTATCTTTCTTTCTTTCTTCTTTCTTTCTTTCTTTCTTTCTTTCTTTCTTTCTTCTTCGTTCATTTTTCATATAATACATCTATTGATTCTTTCTTTCTTTCTTAATTCTTGGTTTCTTTGTTATTAATTTATTCCTTAATTCATATTCTCTTTCTTTCTTTCTTTCTTTCTTTCTTTCTCAATTCCTGCACTCTTTTCTTATTTAATCCATCCATTAATTCTTTCTTTCTTTCTTATATAATACATATATTGATTCTTTCTTTCTTTCTTCCCTTCTTTCTTTCTTTCTTTCTTTCTTTCTTTCTTTCTTTCTTTCTTTCTTTTTAATCCTTGGTTCCTATCTTATTTAACCCGAACCTTAATCTTTCTTTCTTTCTTTCTTTCTTTCTTTCTTTCTTTCTTTCTTTCTTTCTTTCTATATTACTACCTTTCTATTCTTCATTGTATAACCTTTCTTTTACACTTTCTTTTTTTATTCCTTTCATTCTTTTTCTCTCGCATATTCGTCGTTTATCATTTTCCTGCTTGTCTACACAATTATTATTGGTACATTTCCTACTTTTCAGTTGATCATCTGTATTTAAGATTTTCCTCTTTTTCTTTTTTTTCAGTTGCATCTAAAATCACACCTCTCCCCTCTTCCCTCTTCCACTCTCCTTTTTTTGTCTTTTCTTTCTATCCCTTTAGATTCACCATCACCTTCCCACACCCTCTCTCTTTCATATCTCTTATATTTAATTACGAATCCTCAGTCAAATCACATCTCACGTTTATTTGTTTTTTTTAATTGTTTTTTCTTTTTTTTTTTTAAATTCTTTTATCCCACTTTTCAGTTTATCACCAATCATAACAAAACCATTTCATATCGCCTGCGCCATTTTTCCCGCGCAGTTTTCCCGCGTCTTTATCCCCGACATTGAATATGCGATGCACAAAGTCACAAGCCACAGGGCGCCTCTGGATTCTTGTTGGAAAAAACGGAATTCACAGTTTTTTTGTTTTTTTTGCTCAATGAATATTAAGAACAGGTGCGATTTCACAGGTTTGGAAAAGATAGCGTGGTTATGTGCATTATTAGAATTATAGGACCGTTATCAGTTAATCAAAACATATGCCGTGAATTAAAACGAAACAATAAAAAAAATGGAGGGAGATTGAGAGATAAGACACAGCTCTTTGATGCTGATGTTGCTGTTAACATTAAAATATTAACGCATCATTTTTTTAAAAAGCATTTCACCCCAAGCAAGGCAGGGGTGTCACTAATGTACACGGGGCTGCAGAGAGTGTAAGTAAAATAAAATGCCTTTGAGAAAAAGGATTAAAAAAAAAGAACAGGGATCAAAGCAATAGAAGATGTCGATTGACATTACATTTAAATTTTTGAAGATTTTAGTTATCGGGGAAGCAAGTAAGAGGAAGGGAGTTCCACTGTCGGGAAGTGCGAGAGAAGAAGCTGTTGGATGAGAAGAGGAGGTTACATTTAACTGCTTTGACAGTAAGAGTTGGGGACCGAGATACCAATCTAGTGGTACGCTTAAATTCACGCAGTCAGGGAACAGTACGTCAGATCCGATGCCATGAAAATATTCATAGAAAAGACAGAAAGAATCCACATTACGTCGGTGAGAAAGTGACTGAAATCGAAATCCCAAATCAGGAAGAATCATATATATATATATATATATATATATATATATATATATATATATATATATATTAGGTTGGTGCAAAAATAATGTCGTTTTCTCACATATGTTACTATGTGAGAAAACGACATTATTTTTGCACCAACCTATTATATATATATATATATATATATATATATATATATATATATATATGCATGTTTTATTAAAAACGACCGACGAGGTACTATGGTTAAACTTTTTATTTAAATTTCTTGCGTCCGTACAACACCTTTCTTTTCTGGACAAAGAGTGTGTAAAAACTGTCCAAATGTTTTATAGCTCCGAGCTTTGTTAACTTTGTCAGCGATGCCGGATGTGACGCGTCCATTTAGGAAATAGGCGAGCATGGTTCTCCACAACATCCTATCTCGTGTGTATCTTAGTAGTTTTTCTCCCTTTGTCCAAATTTCCACCACCCATTCACAAATTCGTCAGTTAAGTGACTCCCTGCTTTCCTCTATCTCTCTTGTTCATAATATGCCTTGTGAGTGTTACGTTTTCCAAACACTCCTTTCTCATATCGTGCACAATGACACAAAATCAAGCCATTTCCTGCCCCAGTCAACCAAAGATTGGGGTTCGTTTTCGAGACCAACGGACCGGTTAACTTTGTCAGCGATGCCGCATGGGACGCGTCCCTTTAGAATATAGGCAATTATGGTTCTCCACAACATCCTATCTCGTGTGTATCTTAACAGTGTTTCTCACTTTGTTAAGGCCCCCGTCCAAATTTCTACCACCCATTCACAAATTCGTCAGGTAAGTGACTTGCTGCTTTCCTCTGTTTCACTTGCTCAAAATATGTCTTGTGAGTGTTACGTTTTCCAAACCTTCTTTTCTCATATTGTGCCGAATATCACAAAATCAAACCATTTCCTGATCCAGTCAACCACAGATTGGAGTTCGTTTTCGAGACCAACGAACCGGTTAACTTTGTACGCGATGCCGGATGTGACGCGTCCCTTTAGGATATAGGTGATTATGGTTCTCCACAACATCCTATCTCGTGTGTATCTTAACAGTTTTTCTCCCTCGTCCAATTTTCCACCACCCATTCACAAATTCGTCAGGTAAGTGACTCCCTACTTTCCTCTTTCTCGCTTGCTCAAAATATGCCTTGTGAGTGTTACGTTTTCCAAACCTTCTTTTTTCATATTGTGCCCATTGGCACGAAATTATTTTTTTTCTTCTTTTGTTTTTTTTTTTTTTTTTATCGAAGCGGGAAGAGAATTTATTATGTTTAATCATAAATATTTTCCATCTCTAATTTGTCGACATGATTATTTAAAAGAAAAAAAGTACAAATGCATTTTATTCAATTATACGTTCATCCTTATTTTTGATGACTTGTTGTCACCTGGGATGTAAGTGATGTATCGTCAGTGCCTTTACAAGAGCATGTTCAAATGTCTGTATATATTAAATTGCCGCATCGTCATTATTTGATTTGATATTTGAATAAAGGAATATTTTTCACGTGTGCTTCATTAAGCGGCCAGCAAATAGATATTCTTCGATCTAACCTGCTCACTGAGACGAGCTTCGATCTCATATACGGTCAGTAGCAAATGTCTCATAGCTTTCGCAGAATAACCATTCCATGCTGATCAGTGAATACTTTGCACATTTATCCAGCAGATATCAACTGGAGGCCGTCGTGCGATCTGTTCGTCTCGCTTGTCTCCGTTCGATCTAAAAGATACCGCCATCAATAACACCAGGTAGTTTGGTCTCATCTCGCTTAATGAAGTTTGACCTATCGTCATAAAGTTAAACCTTCATGCATTCGCACATAAAAAAACGATCATTGAAATTTATAACTTATCAGAATGTTTCTATAAAGAGTGGGGGTATCAATATTTTTTAATAACACACACACACACACATATATATATTTATTAAAGACATTTTTTATGTTTAACGTTCTTTTTATAGATACAAGTATTTAAGTAAATGCTCTGTTTATAATAAACAGTATTAAATAACATTTACCGGCCTGAATGTCCGAGAAATTTTCATAGAAAATATTCGTCCTTTGACAGGATTCGAACCTGCATCCTATACGGAACCGTCATTTACGGTGACGTGCCCAACCGATCGGCCACCAAGGATCGTTCGGTAGACAAGGTCAAATTTAGTGCTTATTAACCGAACGATCCTTGGTGGCCGATCGGTTAGGCACGTCAGCGTAAATGACGGTTCCGTATAGGATGCAGGTTCGAATCCTGTCCAAGGACGAATATTTTCTATGAAAATTTCTCGGACATTCAGGCCGGTAAATGTTATTTAATACTGTTTATTATAAACAGAGCATTTACTTAAATACTTGTATCTATAAAAAGAACGTTAAACATAAAAAATTTTTTAATAAATTGTCGGACTCTGTTCATTCCGTAATAAAAAAAAAATAAATATATATATATATATATATATATATATATATATATATATATATATATATATATATATATATATATATATATATATATATATATATATATATATATATATATATATAAACAGCAAAATTGACCAATTCTTCGATTAAGCTTTGAATCGTTTTATCTTAGAAATGATTAAAGATATCTTACTGGAATACTCCCAGGTTTTTATAACGCTACTGGACTCTACTTTGATCAATAAGAATGCATTTAGCTCTAATTTGAAATGATGATCCCTCTTGTTGTGACTTCCTGATCCAGTTTTCCTTTCTACTGTTCCCCCTTTTTTTTAAAAAAATATTCACCGTTCTCTTGATGGTTCTTGAAATGTTCTTTTTCCTCTCACCATTGCTCAATTAGGAAGATATAGTGGGGCTGACACAAAATGATGTTAACCTGTACTCTTTTTAGCTGAATGACTCAAAGGGTTTTTAGTGATTCTTACAGCAAATGGTGTCAAGATGGTTAAAAGTCTTATCTGAAAATCTGGAAAAAGAAACATTCTGATGCTGTTATATGAGTACAAGGCGCGAAAGTGTTGCTCATCTGGAGGTTAGCAGCAGCCATACTGATGACAGGCAGAAAAAATTATCCGTGCTGATTAAATGAATGTTTAGTCTCGAAGATGTTTAAATTCTTTTTTGGGTCCTAATTGATATATATGGGTGCAACACCAAAATTGTCTAAATCGTGTATTGTGCAATTTTTAAATTAAGCTTTGAACCACTGTATTTGGAAATGGTTACAGATATATTACTGGAATTTTCCGAGGTTTTTATAGCACTATTGGACACTATTTTGAACAATAAGAATGTATTTAGTTCTCAGTTGAAATGATGACCCCCCCTCTTCCTGTTGTGACCTCCTGATCCAGTTCTCCTCTCTACTGTTTCCCTCTTTTTTAAACTTATTCACCATTCTTGGTTCATGAATGGACTTTGAAGATGGAAGCCAGATTATGAATGTTGGTACCATTATTGAATGTCTGAATGATCTTTTTCTTCTTACCATTGCTCAGTTGGGAAGACATAGTGGGGCTGACACAAAACAATTTTAAACTGTTCTCTTTCTAGCTGAATACTGAATAACTCAAAGCGTTTTTTAGTGATTCTTTCGACAAATGGTATCAAAAGGGCTAAACGTCTTATGTGAAATGTTAAATGGTGACATCTGGTAAAAAGAAACTCCAATAAGTTAGTGTTTCTTTCAGACATTAAACATTTTGTGGGATGGCTAATCATCGCATGCCGTTACACGATTTGGATAATTTTACATTTACACCACACACACACACACAAACACACACACACACACACATATATATATATATATATATATATATATATATATATATATATATATATATATATATAATTGTAAATTTGGCGATAAGGTTTGATTTCGTTATTTTATTTGATTATAGCATATTTTATTTCCATTCCAGATCTGAGTTAGGGATTTGGTTTATTGCATTTAGTGACTGAATGACGATAGTACCTGGATTAGTAACAGAAAGAAAAAAAAAGAAAGAAAGAAAGAAAGAAAAAATGCAAAACAAAAGAAAGTAGGAAAGGAAAACAAAAGAAAGAAAGAAAGAAAGAAAGAAAGAAAGAAAGAAAGAAAGAAAGTAAAAGTCAGGGATGTATAAAAAGAAGAAGTGAAAAAAGAAAGAAAGAAAGAAAGAAAGAAAGAAAGTGAAAGTCAGGGATGTATAAAAAGAAGAAGTGAAAAAAGAAAGAAAGAAAGAAAGAAAGAAAAAAAGAAGGAAAAATTAAGGGATGTCTAAAAAGAAGTGAAAAAAGAAAGAAAGAAAGAAAGAAAGAAAGGAAAAAGAAAAAGAAATACTTAGGAAATGTAAGACAAAACAAAAAAGAATGAATATGGAAATTGAAAAAGAATAGAAGAAAAAAGAAAGAAATAAATCATCAGGAACTAGGAAACAAAAAGAAAGAAATAGAGAAAGAAAAAAACAAAATAAATAAGTAAATAAGGAATGAAAGAAAAATAACCGCATTAGGAAAAGAAAAAAGAAAGAAGGAAAGAAAAATAAAAGAAAGAATTGGGAATTGGAAAACAAAGCAAAGCAAAGAAAGAAAGAAAGAAAGAAAGAAAGAAAGAAAGAAAGAAAGAAAGAAAGAAAGAAAGAAAGAAAGAAAGAATTAGGAAATGGAAAACAAAAGAAGTAATGCATTGGGAAATGACAAACAAAAGTAAAAAGAAAGAAAGAAAGAAAGAAAGAAAGAAAGAAAGAAGAAAAAACAACGAAAGAAGAAAGAAAGAAAGAAGAACGAAAGAAAAAAGAAAGAAAGAAAACGAACAAAAGAATGTATTCAGAAAATGAAAACAAAAGAAAAAAGTGAAGAAAAACTTACAAAATGGAAAACAAAAGAAAGATAGAAAGAAAGAATAAGGAAATGGAAAACAGAAAAAGAAATAAAAAAAGAAAGTATTAGGAAATGGAATGCAAACGAAAGAAAGAAAGAAAGAAAGATAGAAAGAAAGAAAGAAAGAAAGAAAGAAAGAAAGAAAGAAAGATAGAAAGAAAGAAAGAAATATGTGTGAAAGGGAGAAAATCTCATCAAAAAGAAAAACCCGGAAAGCAAATAAATATATCCATGTTGCTTTTTGGCAAATGCTTTAGACCTCATACAAAAGACCATTGATAAACTTGGAGTTTCTGGTGGACTATGCCAAATCTCTTCGTCTTTGTACGCGTTGCATTCTGGGTGAAAGAAGGAAACAAAACCCAAATCCTTACGTGCAAGGTCTAATGCTCACCTGACAAAAGAAACCACTTGATTTTATTTAGCTATCCAGAATCTAAAAATAAAAAAGGCAGCTTATTATTATTATTATTGTTATTATTATTATTATTATTAGCGAGTGAGTGAGGGAGCCGCATGCCAAGTAACACTCTGGTGCAAATATACAAAGTTCTATGTAGCCATCATGCCACTGACTCTGATAAAGGTATATCAAGCAGATGCGAGAGGAACAATTTCGGCCTGAAATTATGTCAGCGAGCCTCTTTCAATATTTGCTTTTCTTTTCTTTTTCTTTTTTTTTATCTTATTTTTTTATTTATTTATTTATTTATTTTTTTGAGGAAGCGGTTACTGAGGATTTTGTTGGGTTTATGCTTTTACAACATGAAATCACTTGTCTGGGTATTATTTATCGTCAAATTTTCTGTATGTGCCACCCAGTGAGGATCGTCCTCCTTATTCAGTAGTAAGGGCAGGCCTCTGGCTAAACTTATTCACCATCAACCGCCTTCCCACAGCTCACCGTTTGTTGGTTTGGTTTGGTTTGTTTTACGGTATATCAACCTTAATGGGTTATTTCATGCCGACAAGATTTTTATTGCTGGTAATATTTTCTTTCCAAAAATGTATTGCTGGTAATACTTTTTTCTTCAAAAATGCATTGCTGGTAATATTTTTTCTTCAAAAATCTATTGCTGGTAATAATATATTGCTGATAATAAGTATTTAAAAAAGGTATTGCTGGTAATATTTTCCCTTCAAAAATGTATTACAGTTAATAATATATTACTGGTAATAATTATTTACAAAAATGTATTTGTGGTAATATTATTCCTTCAAAAATTTATTGCTGGTAATAATTTTTCCTCAAAAATTTAATGATGGCATTAAAACCTTTTTTTACACTTTCATAATATTTTGACCCCAGTTTGGCGGTTAACCATTTGCCCATAGTTCAAGCCCTAACAGGTGCTACCACCTCGGGTCAGGGTGGACCTAGGAACACCAGCAATTAAGAGGTGGTTCCACACTTCTCAAAACCTACAGACCAGAGCACTTGCTGTCGGATATAGTTAATCGTCTTACCAAAGACGGCCGATTCATGCTTGTACGATTTGATGACAGGTCAACGGAATCGATCAGCATTTAAATATTTGTTCCAAAGTTTATTTATATATATTTTTTTGCTTCGACAGAGGAAAAAAAATCAATTTCGATTGAGATATTCACTGACTATTAGTGATGTAGTTTAGTTTTAAGACAACAGTGATTGCAATTACTACACATTTCTATGGCACAGGAAAACTAACACGACACGGAAGTCTATTAAACACATTTATTTATGATATAACAATTATTTCAAAGCAATAGCAATCACACACAGATTCTTCGCACCGTTAACGTAACGAAAACGGTAAAAACGGTAAGAAATCAACAATGGTAATAATGGTAAGAAATCAACACTGTTAAAAATGGTACGAAATCAAGAATACTAGTAACGGTAAGAAACCCAAAATGGTAGTAATGAAAGAAATAAAAAATGTTACTAATGGTAAGAAAAAAATGGTAGCAATGGTAAGAAATGAACAATATTAGTAATGGTAAGAAATGAACAATGGTAGGAAAAAAAAAGAAATCAAGAAAAGTAGTAATAAGAAGAAATCAACTATGGTAATAATGGTGAGAAAAGGAACAATGGTAAGTAATTATCAATGTTAGCAATGGTAAGAAATCAACAATAGTAGTGATAATAAGAACTCAACAATGGCGTTAATGCTAAGAAAACAGTAATGGTAGTTATGGTAATAAATCAACAATATTAGTAATGGTAAAAAATCAAAAATGCTACTAATGGTAAGAAATCCACTATGTTAGTATTAGTAAAAAAAAACACTTTTAGTAATGGTAAAAAATCAACAATGTTAGTAATAATAAATTATAAACAATTTCAGCCAAGTTAAGAATATAATGAGAGTAATGGCAGGAAATCAGCAATGACAATAATGGTAAGTAATGAAAAATGTTAGCAATGGTAAGAAATCGACGTTGGTAGCAATGGTAAGAAATCAAGAATATTAGCAATAGTAAAAATCATCAATGGTAGTAATAGTAAAAAAAAGGAACAATTGTAGTATTGGTAAGAAATCAACAATGTTAACAATGGTAAGATGAGCAATTGTAGTAATGGTAAGAAATCATTAATATTAGCAATGGTAAATAATCAACAATGATATCAATGGTAAGAAATCAACAATTGTAGTAATGGTAAGAAATCATTAATATTAGCAATGGTAAACAATCAACAATGATAGCAATGGTAAGAAATCAACAATTGTAGTAATGGTAACAAATCATTAATATTAGCAATGGTAAATAATCAACAATGATAGCAATGGTAAGAAATCAACAATTGTAGTAATGGTAAGAAATCAACAATTGTAGTAATGGTAAGAAATCATTAATATTAGCAATGGTAAATAATCAACAATGATAGTAATGGTAAGAAATCAACAATTGTAGTAATGGTAAGAAATCATTACTATTAGCAATGGTAAATAATCAACAATGATAGCAATGGTAAGAAATCAACAATTGTAGTAATGGTAAGAAATCATTAATATTAGCAATGGTAAAAAATCAACAATGATAGCAATGGTAAGAAATCAACAATTGCAGTAATGGTAAGAAATCATTAATATTAGCAATGGTAAATAATCAACAATGATAGCAATGGTAAGAAATCAACAATTGTAGTAATGGTAAGAAATCATTAATATTAGCAATGGTAAAAAATCAACAATGATAGCAATGGTAAGAAATCAACAATTGTAGTAATGGTAACAAATCATTAATATTAGCAATGGTAAATAATCAACAATGATAGCAATGGTAAGAAATCAACAATTGTAGTAATGGTAAGAAATCATTAATATTAGCAATGGTAAATAATCAACAATGATAGTAATGGTAAGAAATCAACAATTGTAGTAATGGTAAGAAATCATTACTATTAGCAATGGTAAATAATCAACAATGATAGCAATGGTAAGAAATCAACAATTGTAGTAATGGTAACAAATCATTAATATTAGCAATGGTAAATAATCAACAATGATAGCAATGGTAAGAAATCAACAATTGTAGTAATGGTAAGAAATCATTAATATTAGCAAGGGTAAATAATCAACAATGATAGCAATGGTAAGAAATCAACAATTGTAGTAATGGTAAGAAATCATTAATCTTAGCAATGGTAAATAATCAACAATGATAGCAATGGTAAGAAATCAACAATTGTAGTAATGGTAAGAAATCATTAATATTAACAATGGTAAATAATCAACAATGATATCAATGGTAAGAAATCAACAATTGTAGTAATGGTAAGAAATCATTACTATTAGCAATGGTAAATAATCAACAATGATAGCAATGGTAAGAAATCAACAATTGTAGTAATGGTAAGAAATCATTAATATTAGCAATGGTAAACAATCAACAATGATAGCAATGGTAAGAAATCAACAATTGTAGTAATGGTAAGAAATCATTAATATTAGCAATGGTAAACAATCAACAATGATAGCAATGGTAAGAAATCAACAATTGCAGTAATGGTAAGAAATCATCAATATTAGCAATGGTAAATAATCAACAATGATAGCAATGGTAAGAAATCAACAATTGTAGTAATGGTAAGAAATCATTAATATTAGCAAGGGTAAATAATCAACAATGATAGCAATGGTAAGAAATCAACAATTGTAGTAATGGTAAGAAATCATTAATATTAGCAATGGTAAATAATCAACAATGATAGCAATGGTAAGAAATCAACAATTGTAGTAATGGTAAGAAATCAATACTATTAGCAATGGTAAATAATCAACAATGATAGCAATGGTAAAAAATCAACAATTGTAGTAATGGTAAGAAATCATTACTATTAGCAATGGTAAATAATCAACAATGATAGCAATGGTAAGAAATCAACAATTGTAGTAATGGTAAGAAATCATTAATATTAGCAATGGTAAACAATCAACAATGATAGCAATGGTAAGAAATCAACAATTGCAGTAATGGTAAGAAATCATTAATATTAGCAATGGTAAATAATCAACAATGATAGCAATGGTAAGAAATCAACAATTGCAGTAATGGTAAGAAATCATTAATATTAGCAATGGTAAACAATCAACAATGATAGCAATGGTAAGAAATCAACAATTGCAGTAATGGTAAGAAATCATTAATATTAGCAATGGTAAATAATCAACAATGGTAGCAATGGTAAGAAATCAACAATTGTAGTAATGGTAAGAAATCATTACTATTAGCAATGGTAAATAATCAACAATGATAGCAATGGTAAGAAATCAACAATTGTAGTAATGGTAAGAAATCATTAATATTAGCAATGGTAAACAATCAACAATGATAGCAATGGTAAGAAATCAACAATTGTAGTAATGGTAAGAAATCATTAATATTAGCAATGGTAAACAATCAACAATGATAGCAATGGTAAGAAATCAACAATTGTAGTAATGGTAAGAAATCATTAATATTAGCAATGGTAAACAATCAACAATGATAGCAATGGTAAGAAATCAACAATTGCAGTAATGGTAAGAAATCATTAATATTAGCAATGGTAAATAATCAACAATGGTAGCAATGGTAAGAAATCAACAATTGCAGTAATGGTAAGAAATCATTAATATTAGCAATGGTAAATAATCAACAATGATAGCAATGGTAAGAAATAAACAATTGTAGTAATGGTAAGAAATCATTAATATTAGCAATGGTAAATAATCAACAATGATAGCAATGGTAAGAAATCAACAATTGTAGTAATGGTAAGAAATCATTAATATTAGCAATGGTAAATAATCAACAATGATAGCAATGGTAAGAAATCAACAATTGTAGTAATGGTAAGAAATCATTAATATTAGCAATGGTAAAGAATCAACAATGATAGCAATGGTAAGAAATCAACAATTGTAGTAATGGTAAGAAATCATTAATATTAGCAATGGTAAATAATCAACAATGATAGCAAAGGTAAGAAATCAACAATTGTAGTAATGGTAAGAAATCATTAATCTTAGCAATGGTAAATAATCAACAATGATAGCAATGGGAAGAAATCAACAATTGTAGTAATGGTAAGAAATCATTAATATTAGCAATGGTAAATAATCAACAATGATATCAATGGTAAGAAATCAACAATTGTAGTAATGGTAAGAAATCATTACTATTAGCAATGGTAAATAATCAACAATGATAGCAATGGTAAGAAATCAACAATTGTAGTAATGGTAAGAAATCATTAATCTTAGCAATGGTAAACAATCAACAATGATAGCAATGGTAAGAAATCAACAATTGTAGTAATGGTAAGAAATCATTAATATTAGCAATGGTAAATAATCAACAATGATAGCAATGGTAAGAAATCAACAATTGCAGTAATGGTAAGAAATCATTAATATTAGCAATGGTAAATAATCAACAATGATAGCAATGGTAAGAAATCAACAATTGTAGTAATGGTAAGAAATCATTAATATTAGCAAGGGTAAATAATCAACAATGATAGCAATGGTAAGAAATCAACAATTGTAGTAATGGTAAGAAATCATTAATATTAGCAATGGTAAATAATCAACAATGATAGCAATGGTAAGAAATCAACAATTGTAGTAATGGTAAGAAATCATTAATATTAGCAAGGGTAAATAATCAACAATGATAGCAATGGTAAGAAATCAACAATTGTAGTAATGGTAAGAAATCATTAATATTAGCAATGGTAAACAATCAACAATGATAGCAATGGTAAGAAATCAACACTTGTAGTAATGGTAAGAAATCATTAATATTAGCAATGGTAAACAATCAACAATGATAGCAATGGTAAGAAATCAACAATTGCAGTAATGGTAAGAAATCATTAATATTAGCAATGGTAAATAATCAACAATGATAGCAATGGTAAGAAATCAACAATTGCAGTAATGGTAAGAAATCATTAATATTAGCAATGGTAAATAATCAACAATGATAGCAATGGTAAGAAATCAACAATTGTAGTAATGGTAAGAAATCATTAATATTAGCAATGGTAAATAATCAACAATGATATCAATGGTAAGAAATCAACAATTGCAGTAATGGTAAGAAATCATTAATATTAGCAATGGTAAATAATCAACAATGATATCAATGGTAAGAAATCAACAATTGTAGTAATGGTAAGAAATCATTAATATTAGCAACGGTAAACAATCAACAATGATAGCAATGGTAAGAAATCAACAATTGTAGTAATGGTAACAAATCATTAATATTAGCAACGGTAAACAATCAACAATGATAGCAATGGTAAGAAATCAACAATTGTAGTAATGGTAAGAAATCATTAATATTAGCAATGGTAAATAATCAACAATGATAGCAATGGTAAGAAATCAACAATTGTAGTAATGGTAAGAAATCATTACTATTAGCAATGGTAAATAATCAACAATGATAGCAATGGTAAGAAATCAACAATTGTAGTAATGGTAAGAAATCATTAATATTAGCAATGGTAAACAATCAACAATGATAGCAATGGTAAGAAATCAACAATTGTAGTAATGGTAAGAAATCATTAATATTAGCAATGGTAAACAATCAACAATGATAGCAATGGTAAGAAATCAACAATTGTAGTAATGGTAAGAAATCATTAATATTAGCAATGGTAAACAATCAACAATGATAGCAATGGTAAGAAATCAACAATTGCAGTAATGGTAAGAAATCATTAATATTAGCAATGATAAATAATCAACAATGATAGCAATGGTAAGAAATCAACAATTGCAGTAATGGTAAGAAATCATTAATATTAGCAATGGTAAATAATCAACAATGATAGCAATGGTAAGAAATAAACAATTGTAGTAATGGTAAGAAATCATTAATATTAGCAATGGTAAATAATCAACAATGATAGCAATGGTAAGAAATCAACAATTGTAGTAATGGTAAGAAATCATTAATATTAGCAATGGTAAATAATCAACAATGATAGCAATGGTAAGAAATCAACAATTGTAGTAATGGTAAGAAATCATTAATATTAGCAATGGTAAATAATCAACAATGATAGCAATGGTAAGAAATCAACAATTGCAGTAATGGTAAGAAATCATTAATATTAGCAATGGTAAATAATCAACAATGATAGCAATGGTAAGAAATCAACAATTGTAGTAATGGTAAGAAATCATTAATATTAGCAATGGTAAATAATCAACAATGATAGCAAAGGTAAGAAATCAACAATTGTAGTAATGGTAAGAAATCATTAATATTAGCAATGGTAAATAATCAACAATGATAGCAATGGTAAGAAATCAACAATTGTAGTAATGGTAAGAAATCATTAATATTAGCAATGGTAAACAATCAACAATGGGAGCAATGGTAAGAAATCAACAATTGTAGTAATGGTAAGAAATCATTAATATTAGCAATGGTAAATAATCAACAATGATAGCAATGGTAAGAAATCAACAATTGTAGTAATGGTAAGTAATCATTAATATTAGCAATGGTAAATAATCAACAATGATAGCAATGGTAAGAAATCAACAATTGTAGTAATGGTAAGAAATCATTAATATTAGCAATGGTAAATAATCAACAATGATAGCAATGGTAAGAAATCAACAATTGTAGTAATGGTAAGAATTCATTAATATTAGCAATGGTAAATAATCAACAATGGGAGCAATGGTAAGAAATCAACAATTGTAGTAATGGTAAGAAATCATTAATATTAGCAATGGTAAATAATCAACAATGATAGCAATGGTAAGAAATCAACAATTGTAGTAATGGTAAGAAATCATTAATATTAGCAATGGTAAACAATCAACAATGGGAGCAATGGTAAGAAATCAACAATTGTAGTAATGGTAAGAAATCATTAATATTAGCAATGGTAAATAATCAACAATGATAGCAATGGTAAGAAATTAACAATTGTAGTAATGGTAAGAAATCATTAATATTAGCAATGGTAAATAATCAACAATGATAGCAATGGTAAGAAATCAACAATTGTAGTAATGGTAAGAAATCATTAATATTAGCAATGGTAAATAATCAACAATGATAGCAATGGTAAGAAATCAACAATTGTAGTAATGGTAAGAAATCATTAATATTAGCAATGGTAAATAATCAACAATGATAGCAATGGTAAGAAATCAACAATTGTAGTAATGGTAAGAAATCATTAATATTAGCAATGGTAAACAATCAACAATGGGAGCAATGGTAAGAAATCAACAATTGTAGTAATGGTAAGAAATCATTAATATTACCAATGGTAAATAATCAACAATGATAGCAATGGTAAGAAATCAACAATTGTAGTAATGGTAAGTAATCATTAATATTAGCAATGGTAAATAATCAACAATGATAGCAATGGTAAGAAATCAACAATTGTAGTAATGGTAAGTAATCATTAATATTAGCACTGGTAAATAATCAACAATGATAGCAATGGTAAGAAATCAACAATTGTAGTAATGGTAAGAAATCATTAATATTAGCAATGGTAAATAATCAACAATGATAGCAATGGTAAGAAATCAACAATTGTAGTAATGGTAAGAAATCATTAATATTAGCAATGGTAAATAATCAACAATGATAGCAATGGTAAGAAATCAACAATTGTAGTAATGGTAAGAAATCATTAATATTAGCAATGGTAAATAATCAACAATGATAGCAATGGTAAGAAATCAACAATTGCAGTAATGGTAAGAAATCATTAATATTAGCAATGGTAAATAATCAACAATGATAGCAATGGTAAGAAATCAACAATTGTAGTAATGGTAAGAAATCATTAATATTAGCAATGGTAAATAATCAACAATGATAGCAAAGGTAAGAAATCAACAATTGTAGTAATGGTAAGAAATCATTAATATTAGCAATGGTAAATAATCAACAATGATAGCAATGGTAAGAAATCAACAATTGTAGTAATGGTAAGAAATCATTAATATTAGCAATGGTAAACAATCAACAATGGGAGCAATGGTAAGAAATCAACAATTGTAGTAATGGTAAGAAATCATTAATATTAGCAATGGTAAATAATCAACAATGATAGCAATGGTAAGAAATCAACAATTGTAGTAATGGTAAGTAATCATTAATATTAGCAATGGTAAATAATCAACAATGATAGCAATGGTAAGAAATCAACAATTGTAGTAATGGTAAGAAATCATTAATATTAGCAATGGTAAATAATCAACAATGATAGCAATGGTAAGAAATCAACAATTGTAGTAATGGTAAGAATTCATTAATATTAGCAATGGTAAATAATCAACAATGGGAGCAATGGTAAGAAATCAACAATTGTAGTAATGGTAAGAAATCATTAATATTAGCAATGGTAAATAATCAACAATGATAGCAATGGTAAGAAATCAACAATTGTAGTAATGGTAAGAAATCATTAATATTAGCAATGGTAAACAATCAACAATGGGAGCAATGGTAAGAAATCAACAATTGTAGTAATGGTAAGAAATCATTAATATTAGCAATGGTAAATAATCAACAATGATAGCAATGGTAAGAAATTAACAATTGTAGTAATGGTAAGAAATCATTAATATTAGCAATGGTAAATAATCAACAATGATAGCAATGGTAAGAAATCAACAATTGTAGTAATGGTAAGAAATCATTAATATTAGCAATGGTAAATAATCAACAATGATAGCAATGGTAAGAAATCAACAATTGTAGTAATGGTAAGAAATCATTAATATTAGCAATGGTAAATAATCAACAATGATAGCAATGGTAAGAAATCAACAATTGTAGTAATGGTAAGAAATCATTAATATTAGCAATGGTAAACAATCAACAATGGGAGCAATGGTAAGAAATCAACAATTGTAGTAATGGTAAGAAATCATTAATATTACCAATGGTAAATAATCAACAATGATAGCAATGGTAAGAAATCAACAATTGTAGTAATGGTAAGTAATCATTAATATTAGCAATGGTAAATAATCAACAATGATAGCAATGGTAAGAAATCAACAATTGTAGTAATGGTAAGTAATCATTAATATTAGCACTGGTAAATAATCAACAATGATAGCAATGGTAAGAAATCAACAATTGTAGTAATGGTAAGAAATCATTAATATTAGCAATGGTAAATAATCAACAATGATAGCAATGGTAAGAAATCAACAATTGTAGTAATGGTAAGAAATCATTAATATTAGCAATGGTAAACAATCAACAATGGGAGCAATGGTAAGAAATCAACAATTGTAGTAATGGTAAGAAATCATTAATATTAGCAATGGTAAATAATCAACAATGATAGCAATGGTAAGAAATCAACAATTGTAGTAATGGTAAGTAATCATTAATATTAGCAATGGTAAATAATCAACAATGATAGCAATGGTAAGAAATCAACAATTGTAGTAATGGTAAGAAATCATTAATATTAGCAATGGTAAATAATCAACAATGATAGCAATGGTAAGAAATCAACAATTGTAGTAATGGTAAGAAATCATTAATATTAGCAATGGTAAACAATCAACAATGATAGCAATGGTAAGAAATCAACAATTGTAGTAATGGTAAGAAATCATTAATATTAGCAATGGTAAACAATCAACAATGGGAGCAATGGTAAGAAATCAACAATTGTAGTAATGGTAAGAAATCATTAATATTAGCAATGGTAAATAATCAACAATGATAGCAATGGTAAGAAATCAACAATTGTAGTAATGGTAAGAAATCATTACTATTAGCAATGGTAAATAATCAACAATGATAGCAATGGTAAGAAATCAACAATTGTAGTAATGGTAAGAAATCATTAATATTAGCAATGGTAAATAATCAACAATGATAGCAATGGTAAGAAATCAACAATTGTAGTAATGGTAAGAAATCATTAATATTAGCAATGGTAAATAATCAACAATGATAGCAATGGTAAGAAATCAACAATTGTAGTAATGGTAAGAAATAAACAATTTTAACAAAAGTTAGAAATAAACATTGTTAATAATGATATGTTATCAACAATGTTAAGAATGGTAATAAATGAATAATTGTAGTAATGGTAAGAAATCAACAATGATAACAATGGTAAGTAATCAACAATGTTAAGAATTTTAAGAAATCAACAATATTAGTAATCGTAAGTAATAAAATATGTTAGCATTGGTAAAAAATGAGCAATTGTAGTAATGGTAAGAAATCCTCAATTTTAATAATGATATGTAATCAACAATGGCAGCAATGGTAAGAAATGAACAATTGTAGTAATGTTAAGAAATAAACAATGTTGACAATGGTAAGAAATCAACAATGGTAATAATGGCAAGTGGTAAACAATGGTAGCAATGGTAAGAAATGAACAATTGTAGTAATGGTAAGCATCAACGATGTTAACAAAAGTGATAAATCAACACTGTTATAATTGTAATAATCAAGAGTGTTAACAATGAAATTAAAAATATTTGTAATGATAAGTATTCAACAATGTTAGAAATTGTAAGAAATGAACATTGTTAGTAATGGTAAGTAATCAACAATGGTAGCAATGATAAGAAATGTAATAACTGTAATAATTATAAGAAATCAACAATGTTGACAATGACAAGTAATCAAGAATGTTAATAATGGTAAGTAAACAACAATTGTAAGTAATCAACAATGTTAGCAATGGTAAGATATGTAAAATTGTAGTAATTGTAAGAAATCAATAATTATTAGTAATGGTAAGTAATCAACAATGTTAGGAATGGTAAGAAATGAATAATTGTAGTAATGGTAAGTAATCAACAATGTTAACAATGGTAAAAAATGAACAAGTGTAGTAATGGTAAGAAATGAACAATATTAACAATGGTAAAAAATCAACAAATATTAGTAATGGTAAGTAATGGTAACAATCGATAATGTTAGTAATGGTAAGAATTGAACGGTTGTAGGAATGGTAAGAAATAAACAATGTTGACAATAATAAGAAGTCAACAATATTAGTAATGGTAAGTAATCAACTATGTTAGTAATGGTAGGAAATGAACAATATTGGTAATTGTAAAAATCAACAATATTTTGAATTGGTTTTTTATGCCATAATTATGTAATATTTATTTCGAATCAGATTTATTTAACTAAGTAATTTTACTGAAATAACGTGTCACAATTTATAATTTAATTTTTAATTTGAAAGAATTTGTGAGGAACGAGAAAGGGGAGATATAATTATTTTTTTTGAGGGGAGACCCCTTCTTTAAAACAAAAAATAGGGCTATTTGAGCTTTCTTCTATTCGTTACAAGAAAGTTGGGTTTTTTTTTAGTTTTGTTCGTCATTCAATTTGTTCGTGATCCAAGGTTCCACTATATACCTAAATCAAATAATTCACCAAACGTATTTATCTCAGCGAGCAAAACTAGTAACTGATACGAATTCAGACCCCAACCTGACGACTAAATCACAACAAACTACTCGATCGGAACATAACTAAAGCATAGAGTAAAGCAAGAAAAATTACAGAATGCGATATTAACATGGAAGCTAATGAAAATTGCCCAAATATTAAACCCTATGTGTTTCAATAAAATTGTACCGGGAAATGACAAGCATTCCCTAACGTGAAAGGCCACAAAGAAAACATCAAAACAAAGTGAACACCCAGACCCAACACAAAATGAACTAGATAAAGGAAGTTAAATAATGCTAGAAATAATAACTTGGAACTAAAGAAGAATTTAGGAACGGAAAAATTAATGGTAAAACAACAACCTAAAATAAACCACAGACTGGTTCCGCAAAACAAAAACCAAATATAATCGTGAATTTATACAACTAGATATAAAAGATTTTTTTGCTTCTGTAACAGAATCCATTCTAAATAAGACCATCTCCTAAGCTGAAGAACAAATAAAATTTAAAAAAAAAAAACGAACTAAAAACTATTAAGCATTCCCGAAAACCATTATTATTTTGACGACGAAGATGCGTGGATAAAGAAAGACGGAACCTTTGACATTACAATGGAAAGCTTTGATGTTGCGGGGACCTGCGAGTTTATGAATACACATTTACTACATGAATTAAGTAAAATAATCGATAAAAATGGTATAGACCCCTCTACGGGGAGGACGGTCAGATAATCCTTTGAAACTGAAACAGACGAAGAACACACAAAACCAGAAAATTAATCATAAAAATATTTTTAAAAAAATAGATGGAATTCGACTTGGGGTTAAAAAAAAAAAAACTCACCTAAAAAAAGTTGATTTCCTAAATGTCACATTCAACTTCAGAAAAGGTGCATACCAGTCACAGAGAAAACCCAACGACAGACCATTTTACATACGCACATCTTCCAACCACCCGCCAGCAATAATTAAGCAGATTCTATAGTCCGTTAACCGAAGGTTATCGTACGATTCTTCCAGTGAAACCATCTTCAATGATACCGAGACATATTGCGAAATAGTTCTAAAAGATAGTGGATTTTCGACAACACTGACGTACCCACCAGACGGCACCCCCCCCCCCCACCAAAAAAGGCAATAGGAAAAGAAACATTATATAGTTCAAACCATCGTACAACAAAAAACGTAAAAAATAAACTTAGAAAAATATTCACTAAACTCACACACAGACACTCCCACCCCCCGATCAAACTTCACACGATATTCAATAAAAACAATAAAAATCTGCTGGAGTTTTATTCTCTGCTGAGAATATAGCACAAATAGTAATGAACGACAACAGAAAAAGAACGAAGGCCACTTAAAGGGAAAAGGGGGCAGAATGGAGTAATGGATAGCGGCTCGGACTGAGGAATCGGGGAGCCGAGTTCGAATTCCAGTCGAATCCAATTACATTCACTTACGTACTAATACCCTTTCGGTAAATAGCAGGACAGACCGGGCTCTATAGCTCTGGATGGCAACAGGTCTACCGCAGAAAGAAATGTGGCCCTACTGCGGGAATAGAATCTGACTCGTCAGTCATGTATCGAAAGATACATGAGCGCCTAAGCGTGTATCACGCATGCCACATAACTGTCTGAACACAACATTAAAATTCCACTCGAATCCATTACATTCACTTAGGTGCTAATACCCTTGGGAAAGTTATCTTCTCTCCTCCCCAATTTTGGGTAAACAGCAGGAGAGACCGTGTTCTATAGCCTTGGATGGGAAATGGTCTGCCGCAGAAAGAAATGGCACCCTACTGCGAGAATAGAATCTGCCTCGTCAGTCATGTATCGAAAGATACATGATCGCCATAGCGTGTATCACACACGGCACATTACTGACTGAACACAGCAGTAAAATTCCACTCGAATCCATTGCATTCACTTAGGTGCAAAAACCCTTGGGAAAGTTATGAATCATCTTCTCTCCTCCCCACATAAGGGTAAACAGCAGGAGAGACCGTGTTCTATAGCCTTGGATGGCAAATGGTCTGCCGCAGAAAGAAATGGCACCCTACTGCGAGAATAGAATCTGCCTCGTCAGTCATGTATCGAAAGATACATGATCGCCTAAGTGTGTATCACGCTTGGCACATAACTGACTGATTGACGTGACGTGATTGACCTTGGAAAAGGTATGTATCCTCTTTTTCTCCCGCCAGCTATGGGTAAATAGCAGGTCAGACCGGGTTCTATAGTCTTGGGTGGAAACTGGTCTGCCGCAGAAAGAAATGGCAACCTACAGAGGTAAAAATCTGCCTCGTCAGTCATGTATCAAAAGATACACGATCGCGTAAGCGTGTATCACACATGGCACTTAACTGACTGACTGTCACTTAAACGACAATTGTATTTACTGATAGCAGACAAGGAAATGAAATTACAAAACCTCCTACAGAGTGTAGCGACAGAGAGTGTGAAGAAGGGAGTAAGCATAAACTTCAAGAAAACAGAATGCAAGGCCATCAGCAAAAAGATGAGCCTGAAATGCGATTTGCAGGTCAGGGAAACTAAAATGAAGCAGGTGAAGAAATTTAAATATCCGAGAACTATTCTGACAGAAGGCGGCAAGTGCGATGCTGAGATCCGTAGACGTATTAGGATGACCAAAGACGCATTCCAAATGCTAGGCAGACTATTACGAGACGGGCGGGGGATTTCTTTGGTAACAAAGGAAAGCGTACTGAGCTGCTACGTGACCATCTATCCTCCCTTCGAGCTGCGAATGTTGGACATGAACACATGAAGCTTGAGAGACTAGACATACGTTTTCATTTTATCTTATAGCTAAGACGGAAATAAAATAGATTCATGCTTTTTCCCAAGGCTACGATAAGTGCGACGCCGAGATCCGAAAACACAATAAATGCAATGACCAAAGATGCATTCCAAATGCTAGGCAGACTATTACGAGACGGGCGGGGGATTTCTTTGGTAACAAAGGAAAGAGTACTGAGCTGCTACATCAGCATCTATCCTCCCTTCGAGCTGCGAATATTGGACATGAACACATGAAGCTTGAGAGACTAGACATACCTTTTCATTTTATCTCATAGCTAAGACGGAACTGAAATAGATTCATGCTTTTTCCCAAGGCTACGATAAGTGCGACGCCGAGATCCGAAAACATATTGGAATGACCAAAGACTCATTTCAAATGCTAGGCAGACTATTACGAGACTGGGGGAATTTCTTTGGTAACAAAGAAAAGAGTACTTAAATGCTACTTGTTTACGGCAGCGAATATTGGGCAGTCTCCTCAAAGATGAAGAAGAGACTAGAGGCAATGGAGGTATGGTTCTACAGAAGGCTGATAAGGATATCATGGACCGTATGAACATGGATGAGGTTTTGGTGAGAATGAAAACAAGGAGGAATCTTATACATAACACCAGGAAGAGGCAGGTAAAATTTCTTGGACAAGTAATGAGAAAAGAATGCTTGGAGAATCTAATGCTCACATGTCGAATAGAGGGAAAGAGAGACAAAGGAAAGCAATGCATGGCGTACCTGTCGGACTTAAGCAAGTGGATGACAGAACATGGCTAGGGGGAAGTAGCAAAGGAACATAACTTATTGAGAGCTACAAGGAATAGGAGAAAGTAGAGAGCCATGATGGTCTACATCCTGAAAGGATACGGCACATAAAAAAGAAAACATATATACGAAGTCACTGTAAAATCAGCAAATGACAACGAAAAATATATATATAGTAAATACACGAACAGTACGATGCTTTCTAAACAATATAGACACACCAAAAATATAATGGAAAGTACGGAAAACTGCACCAGCCTACAACAATAAATCCCAAAACTGTAAACTCTGTCTGGAGGGGAAAACAGCTATGATCACCTTTGTAGATCAACACAAATTACTAAATGCAGATAAACTCATCTCAAAAGGCAGACATAAAAGCATATTTTTAATGATTTACTTAAAAATCGAAAACGAAAAATGAATATGAAAAACATAAATAAATAGGTAAAAAAAAAACAAAAAAAATGTAGATCATTATATTAGACAAATAAAATAATGAGCAAACAAATAAACTACGGATGCACATATGAAGACAAGTAAATGTAATAAAAAAAGAGAAAATAAAAAAGGAAGAATAAAACCCCCTTGTCTGGGTTTTTATTTCAAAAAATTATTATCCATTGACTGAAAATCCTGTAAATTGAATTTATCATCTATCATCACCGTCTTGTCCGTGTATTGCTTAATATATTGTAATGTAATTGTCATCTTTGATAATGGCTTATGTAAGCCGAAAGCTTAGATAGGATTAAAAAATATGTATCAATATTGCGATTTCTTTCTTCGTTTAATTATAATGTTATTAATTTCATCAGACATTAATAAAAGAATTTACATAAAATAAATAGACAAAACTTGTCTATATTATTTAATGAAACATGTATCAATGAAAAAATGCTATCTAAATGTTATGGGGTCCACCCCTTTTTCATACAAGTGAACTCGACCAGTGTGTACTTGCACTGCTGCCGGTGAATACCCGGGGGAGATACACTGATACAGTGAACAGTGATACAGTGAGAGAGTGAGAGAGTGAGGTAACCGCTTTGTAGGAGTCACAGTTGCGAGCACGTAGGCACAGAAGGAAGTCCTACTTCGATACTGAATTTCCCAGACTATATATATATATATATATATATATATATATATATATATATATATATATATATTATTGCTACTAACCGCATTTCTGGATCTACTAACCGTATTACCAATTGTATTATTACGTCAATACATTTATTTGCTATATTTCATTCCTGCGTTTGTCATTCATTTTGAGACCGGATTTCATCCCGGAATCCACAACGCTAAACTCACACACACACACACACACACACACACACACAGTCATATATATATATATATATATATATATATATATATATAGTCATCCACAGACACACTGTTTCTCTCTATCACACCTCTTCCGTGTAGTTATGTTGACATTGAGTTCAAAACCAAGTGGCGAAAGTCTGTGTTCAAGCATCAAAGCAATCTTCCTGTCTTGACTTGAATATTGCGTTGAAGCATGGTACAGACTGTCGGCAGACAGGGAAATGAATTGTCTGGCAATAATTTAATATATTTTCTGTTTAAGATGTCCATAAAAATCACGTTATTTATTTTTGGCTGAGCCTACGGGCTCGGAGAAACCCACATTAAAAAGGCCTTGTGCCACATTCAATCCTCGTGGGTGGTTTGATAAATACCATCAATAAAAAGAATACCCGCTCGGCCCGGTGGCTAGGATCAAAGTGTAGTATCTGTGCTTTGTGAGCTGCCGGGTGGGGTGTCTGTCAAACTCTCTGCTTGCAGGGAGGAACCCTGACGAAGCTCTGATGAAGGGTAGAGTTTCGTTGGGGGAGGTTGACGGAACTGGCCCCCATCGGGGGGTTTGGATGGTTATTTATTTTTGGCTGAGCCTACGGGCTCGAAGATACCCACATTAAAAAGGCCTTGTGCCACATTCAATCCTAGTGGGTGGATTGATGAATACCATCAATAAAAAGAATACACGCTCGTCCCGGTGACTAGGATCAAAGTGTAGTATCTGTGCTTTGTGAGCTGTCGAACTCTCTGCTTGCAGGGAGGAACCCTGACGAAGCTCCGCCGAAGGGTAGTGTTTCGTTGGGGGAGGTTGACGGAACTGGCCCCCCTCGGGGGGTTTGGATGATTACTTATTTTTGGCTTAAAAGGGCCTTGTGCCACATTCAATCCTCGTGGGTGGTTTGATAAATACCATAAATAAAAAGAATACAAACTCGGTCCGGTGGCTAGGATCAAAGTGTAGTATCTGTGCTTTGTGAGCTGCCGGGTCGGGTGTCTGTCGAACTCACTGCTTGCAGGGAGGAACCCTGACGAAGTTCGGCTGAAGGGTAGAGTTTCGTTGGGGGAGGTTGACGGAATTGACCCGCCTCGGTGTGTACGATGGTTAGTTATATTTTCTTCTTCTGCTACTTCTTCATCGTTTTCTTCTTCTCCTCCTCCTCTTCTTCTTTTCCTAATTTCTGTTATTTTATTGTTCTCTCTCCTTAACACTGTTTTTTTTTTTCCTCATATTCTCTCACGCTCATTAATTCCTTGCTTCTTAAAGGCTTGGCTACCTTTCTTTTATTATAAATAGTTTATAGCATACTTTAAATCTATATAGTTTAAATTTTATATATATATATTATAACGGAGAACGTTTCATGCGCATTTACAAAAAAATCACACCTTTCAATTACATTATTTATATTTTGTCTTATCAATTTACCCCTGACGATGATCTTGGATGAGATTGAAACTACTTGGGAAAAATAAAAGCAATGAAAAACACTACAGCGCCTTCAGTCAGTTATGTGCCATGCGTGATACACGCTTAGGCGATCATGTATCTTTCGATACATGGCTGATGAGGCAGATTTTTTTTCCAGTAGTCGGTTGCCATTTCTTTCTGCGGTAGACCAGTTGCCATCCAAGGCTATAGAACCTGGTTTGTCCTGCTATTTAACTATAGCTGGGAGGAGAAGAAAATGATCCATACCTTTCCTAAGGGTATTAGCATGTAAGGGAATGTAATGGATTTGACTGGAATACGAACACGGCCCTCCGTTTCTAGCCGCGATCTATTAGTCCACTGCGCCTTTCTTTAATGAATTTAATATCAACATTAAGATGTTGATCAGAGAATTGGAGAAGATCACTATAAAAATAAATAGACATAATGTCCAGCTTAATCAACGGAACATGGTGAGAGGAAAACGATTATTCAGGCCTTCAGCAATGGTGCCAGCATTCATAATCTGCCTTCCATCTTCAAAGTCCATTCGATAATCATGAAGAGAACGGTGAAGAAGTTTAAAAAAGAAGGAACAGTGGAGAGGAAAACTGGATCAGGAATTCACTAGATGGAGCATCATTTCAATTTAGAGCTAAATATATTCTTATTGATCAAAGTATAGTCCAATAATGTTATAAAAACCTGGCAGAATTCCAGTAAGATATCTTTAATCATTTCTA
This sequence comes from Acanthosepion lycidas, assembly GCA_963932145.1. Lineage (NCBI taxonomy): Eukaryota > Metazoa > Mollusca > Cephalopoda > Sepiida > Sepiidae > Acanthosepion > Acanthosepion lycidas. Next base: position 31,810,492 of record OZ010615.1, on the reverse strand, counting down.
AGATACAACGGTTCAAAGCCTAATCGAAGAATTGGTCAATTTTGCTGTTAGACTATTTGAACAATTTTGCTGTTACACCCGGTATATATATATATATATATATATATATATATATATATATATATATATATATATATATATATATATATATATAGTGTGTGAAACATGAGACCTCTTATGTAGCGAGTTGGAATCATATTTTTAAATAAATAATCATATATATATATATATATATATATATGTGTGTGTGTGTGTGTGTGTATTTGTATGTATGTGTGTGCGTGTGAGGAAGGGACTGTATAAAAGTTCTTGGCTCAAAGGACTTGCCAAAATCTGACCAAATTGTGAAAGATTAGAATTACTTGAAGAACTGGTATTGACCGAAGGGTCAAGATCATTTCAGCACCCTTCGCCACATCTATGTATATAAGAAAATATTAAAAATTCTCCTCTTGCACCTATACGTACGCACGCACACATACACACACAAACATTCACAAACCTACGCACACACATGTATATATATATATATATATATATATATATATATATATATATATATATATATATATAACTAAATATTGATATTTTCTGTCTCTTTCTCGTTCTCTGTCACACACACACACACATGGTTGGTTTTTGGTTTTTGGTTTTTTGGCGGGAGGGGGAGCGTTTGAAGTTTTAATTGAATATCTCAATGTTTACACAAAAACAAAGAGGCTGAAAAGCGTGCCTCCCATCAATTTTGATGAGATTTAGTTTGAGATTGCAATATTTTCTTTATGACAACAACATATGACATCAAAGAATGATCTCGAAGATTCTATTAAAAGGAAACTAGCAAAAGTTTATTTTTCTTCTTCGTTGCTTTCTCATCATTCTTCTTCTTTCTCTCCTTTTTCTTCTTCTTCTTCTTCTTCTTCTTCTTATTCTACTTCTCATTCTTCTGCTTTTTCTTTTTCTTCTCCTCCTTATTCTTCTTCTTCTTCTTCTTCTTCTTCTTCTTATTATTATTATTATTATTATTATTATTATTGTTGTTATTATTATTCTACTTATTCTTCTTCTTCTTCTTCTTCTTCTTCTTCTTCTTCTGCTTTTCTTTCCTGTTTTTCTTCTTTTCTTCCCATTTTCTTCTTTTTCTCCTCACTGTTCTTCTTTTATTTCTCATTCTTCTTCGTCTTCTTCTTCTTCTCCTTATTATTATTATTATTATTATTATTATTATTATTATTATTATTATTATTATTATTATAATTCGTCGACTTCTCATTCTTCTGCTTTTTCTTCTTCATCATCTCATCCTTCTTCTCCTCCTCCTCCTCGTCCTTCTTCTCAGTCTCCTCCTCTTCTTCTTCTTTTTCTTCTCCTCCTCCTCATTCTTCTTCTCCCCCTCATTCTTCTTCTTCTTCTCCTTCTTCTTCTCCTTATTCTCATTCTTTTTCTTCTTCTTCTTCTTCTTCTTCTTCTTCTTCTTCTTCTTCTTCTTCTTCTTCTTCTTCTTCTATTTCTCATTCTTCTCCTTTTTCTGCTTCTTGATAACTCAACCGTATAAATTTAACTGTGGTACTAGATGGACAACTTACTCCATCGTTTTACTTTCGAAATAATTGAATTCAACCGTAAATTCTATTCTGAAAGATTCTTTGTTCACAAACTTTTACTCGTTTTCTTTTCAATCTCACTAAACACTCGCGTCTTCGTGAAATTATTAGCTTGCGTTAGTTAGATAAATAACTAGATAGATAGATAGATAGATGGATATATATATATATATATATATATATATATATATATATATATATATATGAAAAGTATTAAGATAGATAGAAAAATATTGAGATAGATATTAGGTTGGTGCAAAAATAATATCGTTTTTGATGTTAAAAATACGTCAAAAAACGATATTATTTTTGCACCAACTTAATAGATATGAAAAGTATTGAGATATATATATAGATAGATATGAAAAATATTGAGATAGATAGATAGATAGATAGATAGATATAAACAGACTGAGATAGATAGATAGATAGATAGATAGATAGATAGATAGATATAAACAGACTAAGATAGATAGACTGAGATAGATAGATAGATAGATAGATAGATAGATAGATAGATAGATAGATAGAAACAGACTGAGATAGATAGATAGATTGGATATGAAAAGTATTGAGATAGATAGAAAAATATTGAGATAGATATAAAAAGTATTGAGATAGAAAAATATTGATAGATAGATATGAAAAGTATTGAGATAGATAGATAGATAGATAGATAGATAGATAAATAGATAGACAGACAGACAGATAGATATGGACAGACTGAAATAGATAGATAGATAAATAGGTATTAACAGGCTTGAGATAGATAGATAGATAGATAGATAGATAGATAGATAGATAGATATAAACAGACTGAGATAGATAGATAGAGAGAGAGAGAGAGAGAGAGAGGAGGGGGAGAGAGAGAGGGGCAGAAATAGAGAAAAGAAATAGACAGATGAAATAGATAGATGAGAATTTACTTAACTCTCAATTTTAACTCCATTCCCCACCCCCACTCATTTACTTGACAAATTCCAAAGATATCTTTTAAATAATGTATATTTGGGTAGAATGTTTTCTTTGTATCGTCGTCACTATTGAATGAAACAAATACTGATGCTTATTTTTATTTCATTAATTTTTCTTGGTGTCTAATTAAGCGTTTCATATTCCACAGAAAGTTAGGAACGAACTGTTCGTCATCATATTGAAGTCATTCCTTTATTCATTCACAAATGTCAACTATCTATCTATCTATCTATCTATCTATCTATCTATCTATCTATCTATCTATCTATCTCAGTGTCTTCATTATCTATCTATCTATCTATCTATCTATCTATCTATCTATCTCAGTCTCTTCATTATCTATCTATATATCTATCTACTCTTTTTTATTCATATCTATGTGTTTATCTATTTATCTATCAGTCTGTTCACACCTATCTATCTATCTATCTATCTATCTATCTATCTATCTATCTATCTATCTATCTATCTATCTATCTTCGTTTCTATCTATCTATCTATCTATCTTCTCTTTTTTATTTATATCTATGTGTTTATCTATTTATCTATCAGCCTGTTCACATCTATTTATCTATCTATCTTCGTTTCTTTCTACTTATCTATCTATCTATCTATCTATCTATCTATCTATCTATCTATCTATCTATTCAGCCTGTTCATATCTATCTATCTATCTATCTATCTATCTATCTATCTATCTATCTATCTATCTATTCCAGCCTGTTCATATCTAGACACACGGACACACACACACACGCACACATATAGACATACACATGTCCATTGTGCGATGGATAAACTGTCGTCTAACTTCAACAAAAATGAAAATGCCACTTGACTTCTCATTTTAATCAAAGTGACAGGAAAATGTCTTGAGATACTAAAGAGTAGATTTATTCAATAAACTCGCCACTCGCTTCAAACCGCCGACGTCTCATTTGAACGGATATAGAGGGGTGCGAAGGATAAATTGTCGCCAAAGGGACGCCGAAATGTAAATGGCGCTGACGTCTCGTTTGAAGAGATATAGAGGGCGCGATGGATAAATTGTCGTCAAATGGACGCCGAAATGAAAATGACGCTGACGTCTCATTTGAACGGAGATAGATAGATGCAAAAACACCTGCTCTATAGACACATCTATCTATCTATCTATCTATCTATCTATCTATCTATCTATCTATCTTCGTTTATCCAGGGCGCGATGGATAAATTGTCGTCAAAGGGACGCCGAAATGAAAACGACGCCGATGTCCCATTTGAATTGGTATAGGGAGCGCGATGGATAAATTGTCGTCAAATGGACACCGAAATGAAGACCCTGACGTCTCATTTGAACGAATATTAACAGCGTGCGATGGATAAATTGTCGTCAAAATTGTCGTCAAAATGACGCAAAAATGAAAATAACATAAATAATAATAATATATATTTACACAAAAATACCTAAAGAATAATATATTATTCAATGAGATCGTCATTAGCGTCAATCACTGTCTCGAGGCGACTTGGAAATCTCCGGCAACTCTCCTAGGCAGTCTCCTACTTTAACTTATTTGAATTCTGCTCTAAGCCTTGTTTTCAGTTCATCTTTGCTGTTACAAGGAGTTTTGTTGGTCTCTCGCTCAGCTCCGCCCCACACATAATAATCAAGGGTGTTGCAGTCTGGGTAGTTAGATAGCCAGGTGTGATGCGGTCGCAGAAATTATCTAAGAGCCATAACTGGGTTCGATGCTTGTCTGGCATGGTGCAATGTTCTGTTGCCAGACATACGGCCTTCCAGCATCCATCGTCTTAACCCAGGGCACCACTATCTCCTCAAGGCGCTTAATGTAGGCCTCACCAACAAATTGGGAGATATTTTCTTAACAGAACAATCAAAGTTAGTTTTCCGATCTGCCGTACCTTCGTAATCACCATTAGACTCACCCGAATCTGAACTGTCCTCAGATTAACACCTAAACATTCTGAAATGTTCGTATTGAAGCTTCGGCTTGAGAACATGAAAAAATATTTAACTTCACAGGCAGGTAGCCGTAATACCCACCATGGAGCATCTATTTCATAGGTATTACCTAAATAACGTTAGAATAAATCGATTAACATATATATATATATATATATATATATATATATATATATATATATATATATATATATATATATATAAGACGTTTTTATGTTTACACATTCTGTTTAAGTCTTAAAATAATTGTCGGACTTTGTTCATTTCATAATATCTGACGTCATATATATATATATATATATATATATATATATATACAAATATAGATAACTATACTCGTCTCGAAAAACCCTCGAATTTTTGATTTGCCAATAATCAAATCAATCTCGAGGGAAAAAAAGGTTTGAAAAAAAGAAAGAGCTACAAACATGAACTACTGTTGAAAAAAATCGCACAGATGCAGGTTTGACGATCCGTTTAGGTGAAAACCTAGGTAGGTTTGTCTGGCTCACTAGGTGCATATATATATATAGTGCTATATTTATAGGATAAAGTGCTCAATATCAGAGATAGAGTGTGTGTAAATATATAAGTGAACATAGAAGTCAACACTTAGAGGCGACAGTCTGTTTCATGCTAGATGCAATCGTCAGGTCTGACGATTGCATCTAGCATGAAACAGACTGTCGCCTCTAAGTGTTGACTTCTATGTTCACTTATATATATATATATGTGTGTGTCTGTCTGTATGTGTGTGTGTATGTGTGTGTGTGTGTGTGTGTGATGTATATATATATATATATATATATATATATATATATATATATATATATGACAAAATATTGTTTTATGGTATAGGGCATGCTATATTTTTCTTTTTTCCCCAATATTTGACGAAACTTTAATAAAACTGAAGAATCATGTTAGACGTACGTTTCCTATTTTTTCTTTATTTTTATCATCCTTTTGGATTCTGATCCATATTTGATCTTTAACTCATATATATAATATATATATATATATATATATATATATATATATATATGTATATATGAGATATTTACAGGGCCTAACGACGTGCTAACGAAGTGGAAGACGGGCAGAATGATATTATTTAATTTAAATTTAATTCTAATATATCAACTACAGATCCTAGCAAAAAATTAAATTAATCATATACTACACTAAATCTAGTATATCCAACTTAATTCTTCGCAATGATTCTTCTCCCCCGGTTAGCGATTTGCAAAAAAACAACATAGTTTATAAATTCAGCTGCCCTTTGGGAGATTGTATCTCCAACAAATTAAATAATATTTATGTTGATCACACCACAAACTCGCTTTCACGACGCTTGACATTACATTTGAATGAAAACTCTAACATTTTCAGGTATTTAAAACATCCTTGCCAGCACACATAATTCCGTAAAATACTTGTCGAAAACACAATTATACTTCGACATGAAAACAATAGACAAAAACTAAAAATCCTTGAAGCATTATACATCAAACAGTTGAAACCCAACCTAAACAAAATCAATTATGGCATCTCTACAAATATTCTTAAATGTCTATAATTGGTAGCAGAAGCCATTGGTTTATAATAACGGCTTTTGATCCATGCTTCTCCAATTCACTCTCGGGTGGTCATGTGTGACGTCATGAGATGCGGTGCGATTTTCGCTTCTAGCGTCTTATATGCGCGTGTTTATCGTTGCTTAGAAATCTTCTATGTAAACATTGACAGACTATCATCACTGTCTTGTCCGTATATTGCTTAATATGTTGTAATTGACATCTTTGATAATGGCTTATGTAAGCCGAAAGCTTAGATTGTATTAAAAAAAAATATGGATCAATATTGTGAATTTCTTTCTTCGTTCAACGATAATGTTATTAAACTTATCAGACGTTACGAAAAAAATTTACATAAAATAGACAACACTTGTCTATATTATTTAATGAAACGTGTATGAATGAAAAGATGTTGCCTAAATACACACAATATATATATATATATATATATATATATATATATATATATATATATATATATATATATATATATGTGTATGTGTGTGTGTGTGTGTGTGTGTGTGTGTGTGTAAGTATTGCAGAGAACGAAATACTATTGCATGTCTAAAACCGGTGTCCGGTGAACTTTGGCGCTTAACCTGCTTATTGATATCCAATTGCGTTTCGTCTGAAGAAAGGAGAGTAAGGCAGTAGAGAGTAAGGTGAAGTGATCCACCCTATCACAACATTTGATCTAATTCTGCGGCTTGGTGTTTCTTCTGCGGCTAGGATGTGGTTAGCTGTGTTCAGCAAGCGTCATCTCGTAACTGATCAGGCAGGAAGATCAAACAGCAAACGGCAAAATGGGATAAATCTTTCGATCACAATAAATCGGCGTTGATCTTTGGCTACGGCATTGATCTTACTTGTGGTTATTTAGATGCCGAGAAAGAATATAAAGGTGGAACCGGAAATAATAATAATTTTTTTTTTTGTTTTATTGATTGCTTAATTTCTTCTTTTTTTCGGGGTGGGGGGTCGTTACGGCTTATCAACCCATCGCAGGATATTTAAAGGCAAAACCTATATTTATTTTTATTAGATTATGAGAATGTTTTTGAGATAGTAATGATTTACTGATACAAGTCGTACTAACTAATCCATAGTTGGGAGGGGCAGAAGAGGTGCATTCTTCCTTTCCCAACGGTTTTTGGCGCGTAAATGAACATAAAGAACCCAACTGGAATTGAAACTCGGCTCTCCGATTTCAAATTCTGAGCCTTTATCCATTACACCACTTTTCAGAAACTTGGTATTATGACCAGGCTAGATATTGCTTAACCACGGGTGTTTCAATGTGATACAGCCGTAAGAGATGGGGAGTTAGATGAAAAAAAGTCTGTCTTTCTGTGAGACAAAAATACACACACACACAAGCACACACATAAGAAAAGGATTTCTTTTTAAAATGTTCATCTTGTAAAAGGTTCAATAGCCAATCGAGGCTGGTCCTTACAGAATAATGGTAAGAGTTTAAGAGGATGTGTTTGGAAAATGATGGTTAATCGTATACTTGAATAGGCTGCATTATTTACATTATTCGGACTTATTGTCCTCATCTTTGTCGCCATATTTATCACAACGTTTAGGCCGTTCTATTCTCCGGCCTTCTTCAGGTGGCTGGAATGTTGAACTGAACCCTTTATTTGGCTCACTGGGGTAGATTCTTCTAGTTCCACGTGCCATGTTTAATGGATGTCAGTTATCAGTTATCGCCTGTTAATTTCCCTCTGAAAGTTCTCCACTACCGTAACCAGGTATTGAACTCACACTCTTTGGGTCCTGTCACTGGATCTAACCAACGTGCCATGTGTCCTCAAGGGCACATAGCACAGTGGATAAAGGCGTTGTTGAGATCAGTGTGGACTTTGGTGTAAAACGGAAAAAGAAAATTTAATTTAGCTAATGAAATGGTCACAAATTATGGGTTTATTTTTGCATTAAACTTACAAATGAACATCGTTCTTAAAGTCTTAAGTTTTAGATATTTTTATCCCCCCAAAATTAAATACGAAACCGTAATCAATGACTTTTATGTTTCTGAATTATTGTTTGTTTGTTTGTTTGTTTGTTTGTGTGTGTGTGTGTGTGTGTGTGTGTGTGTGTGTGTGTGTGTGTAATTAAGCGCTTCATAATGGATAAAAGAATAAATGTTTCACCTTTTCAGCCAATGGACAATTCAATTCATTTGTAACTTTCTACCCAATATGAAACGCTTAATTAGACACCAAGACAAATTAATCAAGAGATATCACCGTCAATATTTATTTTATTCAATAACACCTGCATAAAAATATATACGTATATAAGTATAGGTTATTTAAATTATATCTTTTGGGCATCAGGCCGACATCATATTTGGTTAAGTATTTGGCGACCACGGTTGTTGTTCTGTAGCGATGGTGCTGCTGCTTTTTTCTCTACAGATGTCTTCAGGCCAATGACTCTATGTCGCGACATCTTTGTTTCTTATTGAAAGTCAAATCAGTCGGGTTTTCTCTAGGTGAAAAGTTATTTCTAGTATTAAGCAGTACAACGCATTTGGTATGTATTGGATACTTTTATTGTCTAAGATAGATAGATAGATAGGGACAAAGAGAAAATACGGACAATTCATTCATAACATACACGAAAGGTTATCTGTAGTATCAAGCAGTACAACACATTTGGTATGTGTCGGCCACATTTATTTTCTCCTGTTTGGGAACTTTGCCGACTACTTTTTAGTGACGTAATGGGTGAAGTGAGTGAGAGAATTTTCCATGCGTAGCATTTGCAAACCGATATATTCTTGGCCAAAATATATTCTCACTGAATAATTGTGGTCAAGAAACTTCATTTTTAGCGGGGAATCTCATCTTAGCTCAGTACAGTACATACAGTGGTTCCTTTTCCCTTGGTTCTTCTCCCCTTCAATTTAGGAGCATTTTAGATTACCATTTCGATTACCGGATTATCATCGCTGTGCATGAAAATCAGAGTCGTGGTGAGGGATAATTTGTATATTTATTAATATATACTTAATAGCTCTGTTGTATCACAGTGAGCACTGTTTTATTAACACCAGCACTATACGCAATATATTTACATTATTTACATTTTTCAGACTGTTGTTTTCATCTTTATTGCTATAATCACAACGTTTCGGCCGTTGTGCGCTCTGGTCTTCTTCAGGTGACGTGAGTTTCAAACTGAACACTACATTTTGTTCACTGGGTGAGATTGTTCTAGATCCACGTGCCATACCTCTTCCGGATGTTTTAATTCACCCCCAAGTAGCCAGGTATTGAACTCACAACTAATTTGATCACTATTTTTTACCATTTCCTGTTTATCCCGTATTAATTACCAAAACTGGTACAATAAACCATAGGATTAACACATGCGGTTCTTACCTAATCCACCTAATTTCTACCCCCCCCCACCTCACCACAAACAATAGAACAGTGTGGATGTTTGTTTTACTGCCCGATATCAATAGACAGAATAATAATAATAATAATAATAATAATAATAATAAAAGGTAATAATTATGACAATGTTATTAGAGACCACAAACAAAAAAATTCCTCCTTATTGATATGGCAGTCCCTGTAGACGACAGTGTAACTTTGAAGATCCTCAAAAAGCTATCAAAATACAAGAACCTTGAAATCGAAATCTCAAAAATGTGGCATATGGGAACATCAACAATCCCTGTTATAGTTGGAGCACTCGGATTGGTTGGAAAAGATTCCAGTAGACTAATTGAAGGGATTCCTGGAAGTCCATTACTTAAAGAAATACAAAAAGATTGTCCTCACGAGTACAGCCCACACCTTACGAAGGGCTTTATCTATGTATTAGGTTGGTGCAAAAATAATGTCGTTTTCTCACATAGTAACATATGTGAGAAAACGACATTATTTTTACACCATCCTAATAAAATATTTTTTTTTTCTTCTTTTTGTTTTTAATTGGTCAGTGGAAAATATCAGGATGACATTTCTGACCTTAGGTCTCTGGTCGGGACTCGGAATGAAGTTTGTACACACCAGAAATCAAAGGAAATAAAACTAATAATAATAATTATCATATATAATTATATCTGCACTTATCTTGACGCTACTCCACAGACTTGATTGGGATTTCAAAATCAAGTCTCCTGAGGATGTAAATGTAATTCCATGAAACTCAAAGTAGAGACAAGATTAAGTGAATATTTAACTTCATTATACACCCTCCCCCTACATATTATATATATATATATATATATATATATATATATATATATATATATATATATATATATAGGTATAGGATTGGTGTATACGGAATAAATACCAATAAGCAAAAATAATGTTCTTAAAAGAGGGCTCAATACAGAGTAGAGCAAATATAATTTATTCGAAAATTATAACAGAAAATGAACATGTTATAAACTCACTACAAAAATAGCCATTTTGTTTCAATACTTCTGGTGTCTGATCCAGTTACTTTATAACACATTTATGTTACAATTTTTGAATAAATTATATATATATATATATATATATATATATATATATATATATATATAAGTATGATAAAAAAAATTATAAATAATTAATGTAAATTTTATAGACACATTTAATAATGTCTAAAGGTCAGTGAGTATTCTGTGCCTATCCGTATGAAAGTCTGAGTCGTGCTATCAACGTGGGATATTATGTACATTCACTAATATATATATATATATATATATATATATATATATATATATATATATATATATATGTGTGTGTGTGTGTGTGAGTGTGTGTGAATTCATTTTTCTCGCTTTGTTATATGCTAAATTACCTCCTTAACATTCTATTTTCGAAATTTCTTTCTGCTAGTATCATAAGGTGGCTTTCTCGGTAAGATAATCATAGAGCTACTACTCAAACTTTATGCTAAACTTAACGCTTGTATGTACAAACTACGCGAATAAGAACATGTCGTTATTATTACAAACATTATATTATAATCTACTGTTATATATATATATATATATATATATATATATATATATATATATATATATATATATATATTATATGAGATATACATATATATTGTATAATTATGTCTTTTTAAATATGTATCAGATTAATGAAAATATAGTGTCGAAAGTACTCGGAATAAATTAATATGTATCAACATGGTAAGTTTCTCTCTTCTTTTAATAACGATACTAAGAAACTTGTCTGTGAATATGAGAGGATCCTATTGAAAAAGTAGACAAATTTATATATATATATATATATATATATATATATATATATATATATATATATATATATATAAAGTCATGTCTC
>OZ010615.1:31794052-31796552 GCA_963932145.1 Acanthosepion lycidas | reverse complement strand
AGAAGAAGAAGAAGAAGAAGAAGAATGGATAAATATTGAACAATTGGAAGAGATGGGAACAGATAGAAGAAGAAGAAGAAGAAGAAGAAGGCGAAAGAAAGAAAAAAGAAAGAAAGAAAAATAAGAGAAAGACGAAGACTGAAAATGAAAAAAAAAACAAAATTGAGAAAATGTTCATATTAGAAGAAGTAGAAGAATTTGAAGAAGAAGAAGAAGAAGAAGAAGGTGAAGAAGAAGAAGAAGAAGATGAAGAAGAAGAAGAAGCGGGGGTGGAGAAGGAATAATAAGAATCTGAAAAAGAAGAATTTTAAGAATTTTAAGAAGTAGAAAAATTCGGACCTTTCTCAGGTTAGCGTTAGTGTAATAATAATAATAATAATAATAATAATAATAATAATAATAACAACAACAATAACAACAACAACAACCTTGAAATAGAAATCTCAAAAATGTGGCATATGGGAACATCAACAATCCCTGTTGTAGTTGGAGCACTAGGTCAGGTTGGAAAAGATTGCAGTAGACTAATTGAAGGGATTCCTGGAAGGCCATGCCTCAAACAGAATACAAAAATTTGTTCTCACATGTACAGACCACACTTTACGAAGGGCTTTATCTATGTAATTTTTTTTTTTTGTCAGTGGAAAGTGTGATGATGATATTTGTAACCTTAGGTCTCTGGGCGGGACCCGGAAAGAAATGTGTAAACGCCAGAAATCAAAGGAAATAATAATAATAATAATAATAATAATAATAATAATAATAATAATAATAATAATAATAATGATGATAGTCGCCAAAGACAAAGGGGAGAAAAAGAAAGAAAATGGGTTTCTATAACAGAATAAGAGGCAGAGAGAGAGAGAGAGAGAGAGAGAGAGAGAGAGAGAGAGAGACGAACGGAAAGAAAAGAAGGAAAAGAAGAAAATAGTTGATGTGAGAGAGAGGAGTTGAAAAGGAGAGAATGACTGGCTGAAGCCAGAATATATTTAGTTGGTAGGGCGAGATGAAGAAAAAAAAAGACGAAAAGTGAAAAATATTGATAAAAAAGAGAAAGAAAGAGAGAGCGAGAGAGAATAAATGTTAATAAAACAAGAAGACAGGGAGAGATAAGTAAGAGAGAGAAAAATGAAGAGCGGGACACGTAGACCAAGACAAGAGAGACCTGTTGAGAAAAAAGAGAAGATTCACCCCCAACAAAAAAAAAAAAAAAAAAAAAAATAGAAAGAAAAGAAAAGAGATAAAAATCTCGTGATAAAAAAGAAAGATGAGACAAGGTAAAGAGCAAAGTTTACGAAGGAAACAGAGACATGGACAAGAGATAAAAATATTGATCAGCTGTTCCACATGCTTCATAAATCGATCTTTAAAATATCTTGTCCTGGTTAGCCAGATATGTTACTTGAACTTTTCTTGATTAACCTTTTCTCCCTCCAACTTTTTTTCTGGTTAGATGAGGAAGAAGATGAAGCGCTTAGAAGGAATGATAAGAATTTGAAAAAGAAGAAAAAGAATTTTAAGAGGAAGATGAAAAATTCGGATATTTCTCATGTTAGCGTTAGGGTAATAATAATAATAATAATAATAATAATAATAATAATAATAATAATAATAATAATGATAACCTTGAAATAGAAATCTCAAAAATGTGGCACATGGAAACATCACCAATCCCTGTTGTAGCTGGAGCCCTAGGACTGGTTGGAAAAGATTGCAGTAGACTAATTGAATGGATTCCTGGAAGTCCATGCCTCAAAGAGATACAAAAAATTAATCTCACAAGTACAGCCCACACTTTACGAATGGCTTTGTCTATGTAAATTTTTTTTGTCTAATTTCTAGCTCTAATAATCTCTGGGTCTCTTTTTGAATTCTCGTAACATATCCTGTATTTCTCGAAATATCTCGTAATTCTCCTTATATATACATATATATATATATATATATATATATATATATATATATATATATATATATATATATATAACTTCTACCGACAGGACAAATTAGCGATTATGACATTTCCGGATCTAGAAATACATACATATATATATATATATATATATATATATATATATATATATTTAAATAAGTGAATATTGTTTAAATTGGGATCAGATTGCAATCGTTTGGGATGGATGGATGCGCTGTATATCTTCAAAAACATTGAACGTTCTCATATTTAAAAGCCATTATTGCTTTTGTATATAAACATGTGCAACAAAATAAATCCTTACATTTTACTTGATAAAATTTACCATAGAACAAAACGATTCGGCTAAGAATGGTTTTTCCTATTGTCATTCTATTTAGTTTATTTCATTTACAGATAAACACTACTTGAAAACGAATATATATATATATATATATATATATATATATATATATGCATGTATATGCGTGAGTGTGTGTCAACGCGCATGCATACGTATATGTGTGTGTGCAAGCAAACATTATCCCGTGAACAATACAACGACCAATTGCGTACGTATGCACGCAA
>OZ010615.1:31784052-31791552 GCA_963932145.1 Acanthosepion lycidas | reverse complement strand
TATATATATATATATATATATATATACCCAAGTATATGATTGGTGTATATGGAATGAATTCCAATAACCAACAATTACTATTCTTAAAAGAGTGCTCAATACAAAGTAGAGCAGATATAATTATTTATTTTTAAAGAAAAAAAAAATTTATAACATAAATATGTTATAAAATCACTACAAAAATAGCCATTTTGTTTCAACACCTACGGTGTCTTATCAAGTGATGACGTTGAATGTAAAAAAAAAAAAAAAAAAAAAAAAAAAAAGATTTTTTTTTTTTTTTTTTTTTTTTTTTTACATTCAACGTCATCACTTGATAAGACACCGTAGGTGTTGAAACAAAATGGCTATTTTTGTAGTGATTTTATAACATATTTATGTTATAAATTTTTTTTTTTTCTTTAAAAATAAATAATTATATATATATATATATATATATATATATATATATATATATATATATATATAATTCATTTTTTATATATTTATCATATATTCGGTCAAATTTTTTTCTTTTTCTATTTTTTGTATTTTTCTACCGCACCGCCACGTTGTCAAGGATTTCCATTTTTTTTATTTTTTTTAGCTGTTTTTCGCTAATTCCCCCTGTTCCTTGTTTGCTGGAATCATTTTCAAGTAACTCGAGATGATAGGTCAGAGCCCATAACTTTGCAGGTTCTTCTTTGGATTTTTGTTTTAAAAAAGAATCGCTAAATGCCTACATTACATAATCATCCTTTGTACTTGTTCCTGCTTCGTCTAATCTAAACCAACGTCTATGTGATTTCAATACAACAAGCAAAATCCATTCTTCCGTTGTTACATTTCCATTAACGTGACCGTGATTTACGCTCACATAACGTTAGCAACAAGTCGGCCATTTTATATTTTGCCAAATGATTTATTAATATATTTATGCCGCTTGCTACGGCAGCTGCTCGAATAAAAGGAGAGAGCGGCAAGGAAAAAAATAGGAAGAGAAATCGCAAAGCAGGGCAGAGACAAGGTTAAAGAAACGACCGGTCCGCTCGCCGGGTTTGCAATATATCTCTTCTATAATTAATTTATAATTACATTTACATACATGAAATAAGAATAAAAAACAAAACAAAACAAAAAATTACGACACTTCTGTCCAGTTATTGGTGACACAACATGAAAACATCGAACGAAAACAGAAAGAAATATTTTCGCTTTTATCTTTTGTACAAGACGTAACGCCATTTCAAAAAATCCTAACGACACTTTACGCGAGTAAGGAAAATTAAATTTTACAATTTATGGCACTACGAGAAATTGAGAATATTTTATTTTTTTTTCGCTTTTTGTTATTTCAAAGGCAAGAGGAAAAAGATGAGAGTTTAGAATTGGAGATATAAACATCATAACATACTAGAGAGGGTGGTAGAAGAAAGAGAGAGAAAAAGAATTAACCATCAATGTCAAGAAGACAGAAAGTATGGTCATCAGCAAGAGAAAAAGAGCCCTAGATGAGAGTTAAGAATTGGAGATATAAACAGCATGACATACTAGACAGGGTGGTAGAAGAAAGAAAGAGAAAAAGGACTAACCATCAATGGCAGGAAGATGGAAATATGGTCATCAACAAGAGAAAAAGAGCCCTAGATGAGAGTTAAGAATTGGAGATATAAACATCATGATATCCTACAGAGGGTGGTAGAAGAAAGAAAGAGAAAAAGGACTAACCACCGATGGCAAGAAGACAGAAAGTCTGATCATCCGCAAAAGAAAGAAGTCCTAGATGAGAGTTAAGAATTGGAGATATAAACAGCATGACATACTAGACAGGGTGGTAGAAGAAAGAAAGAGAAAAAAGACTAACCATCAATGGCAGAAAGACAGAAAGTATGGTCAACAGCAAGAGAAAAAAGCCCTAGATGAGAGTTAAGAATTGGAGATACAGTGTAACCCGGATATAAGAGAAACCCGGATATAAGAGAGATTTTCCCTGGTCTCAAATTAGAGCCTGTGTTAATGTATATAAAATAGACCAAATCCGGATATAAGAGAAACCCGGATATAAGAGACTAACCATAAATGGCAAGAAGACAGAAATTATGGTCAACAGCAAGAGAAAAAATCCCTAGATGAGAATTAAGAATTAGAGATATAAACCTCATGACATACTAGACAGGGTGGTAGAAGAAAGAGAGAAAAAGGTTTAATCATCAATGGAAAGAAGAGGAACTCGGATATAAGAGACTTCTTCTCCGGTTCCGACAACTCTCTTACATCCGGGTTGCACTGTATAAACATCATGACATCCTAGACAGGGTGGTAGAAGTTATGATAAAAAATGATAAAAAGATGTAAACTCAAACGTCATGAAACATCTTTGCCGTAGACATCGTTACCTACCATATATTCCGTAATTACTTTGACTAGGTGTGCTTTCCCATAGACTTTGTTTTCGTCTTATTCTGAATTGTTGCCAATTTCCTGTATATCATCTTTTTTATGACTAAACATCTTTTCAGGGGAGGGTGACTTTAAGAATCATTCTATTACAGACATCTTAGTTTGCTGCGAGCTAGCACAGAAACATAGATATAATTCCAATTGGGTGAATCCCGGAAACGAACGCCAATTTTTATGTTACGAATTTATAACATGAACGAACAGGTACCGACGAATAACAAATAGTAGATGAACGTTGGTAAACAATTTTTTATAACACATCTGAATATTGGAAAAATATGAAATGACAGACGTAAATTCAATAACAGACTGTAATCTGATACTGCGTGACATTTCAAGTATTCGTGTTTCATGAATTTGTAAGTTCAAATGTGCGTAATTGCAAACTGAGAGAAAAATGTCCAAGTAAAAGTTGGTAGTTATTCTTTCCGCAATATAAGTTAAACGACTCTGGAATGGTACGCGTACCTCGTTCCTCTCCGGTAATCGAAATACGTTCAAAGATAACATTGGGATGATTTCTCCGGGTATAATATACTTTTATTCTCTACACATCAAGTAGTCGAATAAATCCACGCTCTTCGAGAATAGAATCATTTGTTTTTCACATCAAGTAGTTGAATAAATCCAAAATGCTCAGGAAAGTTATCTCCTTATTCGTTACACAAGCGATTACTGGTAAACTGTATGTACATTTCAAAAATCCCACTTGGTAATGACAGTCACATGGGCTTGAGTAAACGACTTTTACTTACTCTCTTAGAAGACACAGAATCCTTCCTACCATTTTTCAGTCGAAACAAGACTCAATCTTGTCAGGAAATAAAACATTAAAGAAAAGAAAGAAGAGAAAACGCAAATGAAGTATGTCCCTTAAATAATTGTTCATATGACTGAGTTAAAAATCCAAGTAGGAGGATCCGACAGTTTGTTCATTGTGAAATGAAAATATTTCTCCAGTATCGATTTTTGTTACTTTCTTTCCTTTTCAGAGAGACGATAAGGAAATGCCACAAATATTATCCTTCCTGTGTTTGTCGGACACTATCAATCCATATCGATACATCTACATAGATATAGATGTATCGTCGTTTGTATTTGAATTCGGAAAACCGTAAATTCTACTAACGTTTTTTAACAAGTCAAATGCACGTGAAGCCTGATTAACTGAATGAAAATCAATCAGAATAAAAATAAAAATACCAGAATTCATTCTTCTTTTGATTTTTTTGATTTTTTCATGTCATTCTCTGGTGAAGCATTAATAAAAGTGAAGCATGCTATCTAGATTAACATTTCCTGGTTGTTTTTATCTATCTATCTATCTATCTATCTATCTATCTATCTATCTATCTCAGTATGTTCACATCTAGCTATCCAATTGGGTAATATCTATCTATCTATCTATCTATCTATCTCTCTCTCTCTCTCTCTCTCTCTCTCTATATATATATATATATATATATATATATATATATATATATATATATATATATATATATATACATATATATATATATCCCAGTCTCTTCATAACTATCTACCTAGCTTCATTTTTTTCTTTTGACAACAAAACATCAGTGTACTTCATTAAATGTTTCCTGTTAACAACTGAAAGAGGAAATCCATTAAGATGCTCCAAAATCTAGTTAATCCTACATCATCATAAACCTTATTATCCATTAGTGTTCAGAAAAAAAAATTGTTGATACCGTGAATTTGGGTTGCCAGTTTATTGTTATTCACTGTCAAATGCATCATGCAGCAATCCAGACTCATTATGAACGCTTACGAAAGAATATATATATATATATATATATATATATATATATATATATATATATATATATATATATATATATTATAATACTAATAATGGACTCTCCTCGTCGGTTTCGACGTATGAGGATCTGACAGCTTAGTTGATTCAGTTATGAAATTTTGTGCGATAATCGTAAATGGAACTTAAAACCCGCTAGTGATTTATAAAAGCTACATATGGAGCAAGAGTGGGAATTGTGAGATGCGATCACTGTTAGATTGACTGAACTTTTAGTTCATGCTCTCGCTTTTTGAAGATAATCTAGACAAGCAGATTGAAAAAAAAAACACGTTGATCTCCATTCTACCCGCTCCAAGGTTAATCGCTCAAGGGTGTCATGTAGTATATTGACAGCTGACATACATATACAAGTTTCATTAAAGACGACTGATAAGGTACTGCAATAAGGCTTTGTATCCATTTTTTCGTGTGTTCGTATAAAGGATTTTTCCTGGATATAAAGTCTACAAAAAAAATGAAATAGTTATCCATTTCAAACCTTTTCATTTGTACACACTTCTTAAAATAATGACCAACATTAAATATGTATGATTCTCATTTCAAAATTGTAAAACTCAAAATTTAAATATGCGATAGGATAAATTTCAAGGGTATACAAAAATGTTCCAATAGCTAATTTTATAATTTTAGTGATATCGTTGAAGAGTGGGTGTAGTTTATTTTGTTTTATATTACCTAATCTTGACCCAGCCAAGAAGTGATATGATTAAAAGTAACCACTGATATAGATATTGGAATAATAATTTTCCATTTGTCTGTTGCTTAACTCTATCTATCTATCTATCTATCTATCTCCTCTGTTCATATCTCTCTCTCTCTCTCTCTATCTATCTATCTATCTATCTATCTATCTATCTATCTATATATATATATATATATATGTAGAATACTTACTATTTTACGTTTTACTTTTATTAGGTTGGTGCAAAAATAATGACGTAACAATGTCGTTTTTGACGTATTTTTAACGTCAAAAAACGACATTATTACATCATTACTTTTGCACCAAGCTTATATTTCCGAATATAAAGAATATGCGTCTAACTTCTTCGTACCTGTCGATCTATCACAATCTGTTCATGTCTATTTATTTATCTATCCTTGATTCTTCATTTTTGTATATCACAGTCTGTTCATTATATATATATATATATATATATATATATATATATATATATATATATATATATATATATATATATAAACTTACATCAACTTAATACCCCTCAAAAGTAAATTTAAATTTATGTTCTCATCCTTGGAAGTGTGGACTGATGAACCAGGGAAAAGAAATAACCTGGGGAAGTAAATTATAACCAATGGACCCTTAAAGTTGTCTGTTTTCATTTTATATATATATATATATATATATATATATATATATATATATATATATATATATATATATATATATATATATATAAACATTTAACCCTAAGCAAAGGCTGAGTGTCACTAGTACGCAAGGGGTTTCAGAGAGTGAAAGCAATGGAAAAGATTGGGTATATGGGGGAATGAAGAAAGGATAAAGCGAAGGACGGAGAAGTATGAAAAGAAAAACGGTAATCAATGCATCAGAAGATGCCGATTGACATTACATGTCGAATTTTGAAGATTGTAGTTTTTAGGAAAGTAAAGAGAAGAAGCTATTGGAGTAGAAGGAGTGATTCCATCTATTTCGTCTATTTCGTCAGTAACATACTAACCTAGTAGCACGCTTAAATTCATGAAGTCAGAGCACCAGTATCTCGTCATAGCACATGCTATGAAAATATTTATAGAATAGACAGAGGGAAGCCACATTATGGCGCTGAGAAAATGACTGGAGTCAAGATCCTACATCAGCACCGATCACACTGCATATCCGTCTTTCGATTTTCTCGGGTACCTCGAGATTATCAGCTGGGGAACCCGACCATATATTATAACTATTCCATGCATGGACAAATGGCGGATTTGTAAATGTCAAGGATGGACTCAGACGAGAAAATCCTTCTGGCGCGACACAAAGAATCAAAATCCTTGCGGTAGATGCAGCTACTGATTCAATGTAGTTGTTCAACCTCAATCAGTTGAAAACATAAGACCAAGAAGGTACTTTCGTGAAGTTGAGTATATTATTTTATCCTTTGCAAATATACAGAAAATGTGTCTAACTTCCTCGTACCTCTCTATATATCTTAGTCTATCTATCTATCTATCTATCTATCTATCTATCTATCTATTTCATTTTTATCTATCACAGTCTATATATATATATATATATATATATATATATATATATATATATATATATACAGAGAGAGAGAGAGAGGGAGAGAGAGAGCTGAATACATGCATTTTTACAAAGTCTGATCGGACTGAGTTTTATTTTGCGAATATATAGAAAATGCGTCTAACTTCCTCGTACCGTAACTTTCAAATTTCAGATAAACTGCCCCTAAAATTATATTAATAAATGTAGTGTTTTCTCAAGTAATTTTATATTCTGTTATTTAACATTACGTAAAAAAAAATCATATCCGTGAATATAAACGGAACAGCCACAGAAATGAAAACAATCCACTCTGCAGCCATCAAAATTGTGTGATGTACTTTGGTCATTGAGACTAAAACATAATAGATCACTTGAAATATTCTTTTCCATGCGTTTTAGAAATAATTTTAAGACAATGATTGTTAATCATAATGAAATTTAAATTCCACAATTTACTTCTAAATCATTGGATTGTCATCTGTTCTAAAATATTACTTTACGCATTACTCAAAGAAAGATAACAACTATTGTACTGGAGTTGCAATGTGAGCTCTCTTAAAAAATGCAATGATAACAGCAAAAAAATTGCAATATGAGCACTGATAAAAATATTTGCTGAGACATTTGGTTTATAATACCCAGAAATTCATACACAGATGTCCTCGAGAAAACATGACAAAGTGGTTGGTTAGATCCAGTAACAGGGCCCAAAGAGTGTGAGTTCAATACCCGGTTAAGGCAGTGAAGAACTTTCAGAGGGAAATTAACAGGAGATAACTGATAGCTGACATCCATTAAACATGGTAAGTGGAACTACAACAGTCTACCCTAGTGAGCGAAATAAAGGGCACAGTTCGACATTCCAAGCACCTGAAGAAGGCCGGAGCGTACAATGAACGAAACGTTGTGATAAATATGGCGACAAAGATGAGGACTGGCTGCTCGGTCAAAGAAAACCAAA
>OZ010615.1:31736552-31779052 GCA_963932145.1 Acanthosepion lycidas | reverse complement strand
GGAAAAAAAAACACAATTAATTTATTATACTGTGTAAAACGAGTGTTGTCAATTTTATAGAATAAAAAGAAAATGCATGAATCCAGTTTCATATGACGCAGCTTAGTTGTGGCACAAGGCTTAAAGTTTGGGTCACCCAGTGCGGATCGAACTCACTATTCAATTGAGCCGGCGCGACAAATTTGCTAACCATTACACCACGTGATATATCTGCGTTTTATGAGAATTCTAGAATATATTTCAAAACAATAAAAATTGTTGAGGCACGAAAAACAGGGTGCAATGGGTAAATTGTCGCCCTGTTCTATTTTGAATTTCGCGCATGCGTCTTGTTTGCGATTGATTATATCGACTGCGCAGTATATTAGAGTCAGTTCTGCACCGTCTATGAGAAAAAAAGCACTGTCGCGCACTTCAGTCCGCTAGAAATTTGGAAACGGCATGCTATACTTTCTTGGCATTCACACCGAAAGCGCCAGTACGAACATTTCAGAGTGAGGACAGAGCAGAAGAATTCGGTAAGAGTTGGATGAGTCTAATGGTGATTACGAAGGTGTTTGGAGTGATCACTAGTGATGGTGATGTTATGTCTCCATTCGTCGTTCCACAGGGAATCAGATTCAACAAGGATGCCTACATGAAGTGCCTTGAGGGAGAAGTGCCTCCCTAGGTGGCTGCTGGAAGACCCTATATCAGGCAACAGGTCTCTGTACCATGCCACACAAGCTGGAGGACCCTGGCATGGCTCTTAGACAATTTTTATAATCACATCACACCTTACATCCGCCCACAAAACTCCCCAGACTGCAACCTCCTTGATTGATGTGTGGGTCGCAGTTGATCGAGAAACAAAAAAAATTCCTTGTAACCCCAAAGATGAACTGAAGGCAAGGATTATGGCAGCATTCCCCAACGGGATGGTGACCATCCAGAAGAGATCCTGGATATATATATATATATATATATATATATATATATATATATATATATATATATATATATATACTAGCAGGATGGCCCGGCGTTGCCCGTGCTTGATTCATAAATCGTACGACTCATACAGCAATCGCTATCACTTGACTTAAAATATTTTTGCCCTTTCTTGCCTTTAAAGGAGTGTCCTTTGCCGTGCTGATGTTGCTACATGCCTTACTCATTGCCTATCTCACACTGCATATTTTTTCTAAGCTCTATACTAAACATTAAATCTGTTACGAAAAAAGAACTAAACAAAATGAACACAAAACGATCAGCTTTAAAAAAGGACTCGTAACTGGAAAAACCGAATGAAAAAAGAATGTTAACAACAAATACTTTTTCACACCCAACCCAGTTCTGCGGAATCAGAATCAACGTTGAGTTTAAGCAAGCGAATGAGCCAATTCGAGTAAAGGGCCATACAGATTTAAATTTGTCCCACTTGTGACGAATGCAGCTATCAATTATTTTTGCATGCTAGCATGCTAGTTAACATTCGTGTCAGTCAGTTGTTGGCTCTCACGCTGGCCAATAGAATCTTCCTGCCTATTTGTAGCAGCCAGCTATAGGCTCTCACTTTGGCCAGTAGAAAATGGCCACAAACTACATGAAAATTGGCGTAGAAGCATGAAAAAATCGATTATTTCCACTATCGATGGCAGTTGGGAAATGCAAAGTCGGTCTTGGCCTTCCCGCTAACTTGGAGCATGTGCATGTAAATGTTGGCGCAAATACGTCGAAAATTGCGGCCGAGCATTCGTTACACACACACATACACACACACACATCCTGCCTTTTATACACATACACACACACACACACACACACACACACACATATATATATATATATATATATATATATATATATAATAGTAATAACCTAATGCTTTCTTCGAAGGGAACTTTTCATCGTGGTGAAAACTTTCCTCTCGATGTACTTTCCTCGCGGTAGTTTAATGGCGAACAGCTTACTTAATGTGTTTGGGCGAATGGAGCCAGGGAAGGTACAAGGCGATATGTTAGGGAGTTAAAAGTTGTTTACATCTACAAGCGATGAGAATTTGTGGAGATCTAACATTGATCACGTGCTGAATGGACATGGCACATAAATAATATTGATACCATCACAAGACGGCAATTGGGACATTTCAGAAAGACTCTCGAGACAGTAGACTGATATAAAGGCAATTCTTTTTGGGTTTTTTTACCCAATATCTACAAATACTCTCTGAAGATCTGCAGCTAAGTGGCTGGAAGGAGGAATTGATTACATGCAAAGTTTAGCTGGTGTATGGAGATGAGAAGTGGGTGGGAGGATTTCCGCGGAACTGAACTGGAATCCAGTTGCTTCGGACAGAATTGTAAATCCTGCAAAAAATCCGGATCAGTGCAATGGCTATTTCGAAATGACCGTAAAGAAATCAGTTTTCTCGAAAGGCGTAAAAGAATTATAGTTCTTCTTTAACCAGAATCTCATGGAAGTCAAGGATATGTTTATTCTAGTATATACGTATGTATGTATCCATCCTCGCCTTTTCATTTTTATCTATCTGTATATCTATCTATCTTAGCTTCTCTCTGCCTATCTATCTATCTAATACTGTTCATATCTATATATCTATGTCACTATCTATCCTCTTCATTTTTATCTATCTATCTATCTATCTATCTATCTATCTTAGCCTCTTTATTTATTTATCTATCTACCTATAAGCCACTTCATGTTTATCTAGCTATCTCTCTCTCTCTCTCTCTCTCTATATATATATATATATATATATATATATATATATATATATATAAACAAAAATACTAAATGTTATGGTCCAGGTTAGGAGCAAGGAAGAACAACACGAACACAAGAGTAGAAATAACGAAGGTATATTACACGAAATAATAATACAAGATGTGGAAGGTGTTAGTATGACTGTCAGTCTAGTTTGGAGTGAACTACTATCGGCTCGACTCGATTCGGTATCGAGCCACACCCCACGAGGGTTGCATGTGGCACGAGGCCGAGTTTAACGTGGGTCTCCCGAGTCCTTAGGCTCGGCCAAAATATGCCCGTAGAACCCGTATAAACGAGATCAGGTTGGTCAACCTCGCCGAACCAGATTCTGCTCTTCGGCGGAGCCTCGTCCAGGTTCCTCTCTACTCAGAGCCACAGTGTTCAACCGTCAAGCATATACGCTCGGCTTGATTCGGTATCTAGCCACCTACCCACGAGGGTTGCATGTGGCACAAGGCCGAGTTTAACGTGGGTTTCCCGAGCCCGTAGGCTCGGCCAAAAATTGCCCGTAGAACCCATATAAACGGGATCGGGTTGGCCAACCTCCCCGAACGAGACTCTGCCCTTCGTCGGAGCCTCGTCCGGGTTCCTCTCTGCCCAGAGGCAGAGAGTTCGACCGTCAAGCCAAGAAGCTCGGCTTGATTCGACCTTCTCTCTTGAGAGGCGTAGTATACAGTGTTCGGAAGAGTTCATTCTGAAGTTATAGGTCAGGATCCATGACACTAAAGAACTTTGGATTATTAACCAAAAGGTTCTTTCCTATTTTTCTATACATTTGAACACACACACACACACACACACAGATATATATATATATATATATATATATATATATATATATATATATATATATATATATACACACATGTTGTCGGTTTCCTATCCATACTTGACCTCTCACGCTCTCACTCTGTCTCTCCATATATATATATATATATATATATATATATATATATATATATATATATATACAAACACGCATAGTGCGATGGGTAAATTGACGCCGTTTTATATTTTCAATTTCGAGAATGTGCGTTGATTGTTTTGGGTTTTGAAAACTGCCCAGTATAGTTGGGCACCGTCTATGAGAAAAAAAACAAAAAACAATCACCATGACGCAGTTAACTCCGACATTAATTTCGAAATGGCATGCTCTCTTGTTTGGCATTTGTGGCAAAAGCTCCAATGCGAACATTTCAGAGTGTTTGGCTGTCAATCTGAAGACAGTGCAGAGCATTCGGAAAGAGCTGGATGAGTCTCATGGTGATTACGAAGGTGTTTCGTGTGATCACTAGTGATAGCGACGTTAGGCTTCCATTCATCTTCCAACAGGGTTTCATCAACCCGAAGTGCCTTGAGGAAGTAGTCGGTCAAGAGACATTAAACTAAAGATGACTGTTAGATAATATTTGTTTTATATATAAAATCTCGCTGAATTTACTTAGATTCTTTCTTTTTTTGCTTGTATTTCATTTAGTCAGTCAGTTCTGTGCCATGCGTGATACACGCTTAGGCGATCATCTATCTTTTGGTACATGACTGACGAGGCAGATTTTATTCCCGTAGTAGGTTGCGATTTCATTCTGCGCTAGACCAGTTGCCATCCAAGGTTACAGAGCTGGTCTGTCCTGCCGTTTACTCATAGCTGGTGGTGGGGGGGATTCATACCTTTCCCAAAGGTATTAGCTCATACGTGAATGTTATGGATTTGACTGGAATTTTACTGTAGTGTTCAGTCAGTTATGTGCCACGCGTGATACACGCTTAGGCGATCATGTATCTTTCGATACATGACTGACGAGGCAGATTTTTTCCCCGCAATAGTTTGCTATTTCTTTCTGCGGTAGACCAGTTGCCATCTAAGGCTATAGAACCAGGTTTGTTTTACTGTTTACCGATAGGGGAGAAGTAGAGGGTTCATGCCTTTCTCACGGGTAGTAGAAAGTAAGTGAAAATAATGGATTTGACTGGAATTCGAACTCGTCTCTCCGATTCCTAAATCCGAGACGCTATTCATTACCCTACCGTACTAGATTTTTTTAAAAATTAAATATCCCACATTGTGATAAACGACGGTCTGCCAAGAATGGTAAAACGTTCTAAGAACCTAGACGCAAATTTACTGTGGATGATCTGGCAATGAAAGTAGTCTCTAAACATTTTCGTCTCAGTGAATTGTTTTCTCTTTTAATTAGAATCATCGTCATCATCTTCTTTCATCATCCCTTTGACTTTTGGAATCCTCTGATCCGAATGCAGAAATTATATTAAATCTTCTCTGGCTTCAGAATCCGATCAGTGGGCTTGTAGATAAATTGGCGGCGCCCATCTCCTCTTCAATTTAATTAGAGTGGAATTTTCTTTTTTTAAAATCAAAATTGTCATCAGTACTGTTTCGTATCTCAGAATACAAAACGAAAAAAAAAAACCCAAATATTTACTACTTTACTTAAAACTCGAAAACTAATAACGAATATCTTGTAAAATACGAATATGCAAATATGGGTCATATACTTTATAGATAATATAGCATATTTAAAGCAAAGCCAATACTTTAAATCAGTACTTATCATCCGGGGTCTATATGGAATCCCATTGCCCATATGGATACTGGGTGTCCATGTAACAAAAAAATATGTAAATTATTATTATTATTATTATTATTATTATTATTATTATTATTATTATTATTCATTTGGTTTCTGCTGTGAACTCGTTTCTTTCCGGGTCCCTACCAGAGATTTAAGGTCAGAAATGCCATCATGCCTTTTTCCGCATAGCAATTTTGAAAAAAAATTCTCACATATTTTACATGGATAAAAAAGCACTTCGTAAGATGTTGGATGTACTTGTGAGAATATTTTTTTTGTATTTCTTTAAGGCATGAGCTACCAACGATTCCTTCAATGAGTCTAGTGGAATTTTTCCAAACAATCCGAGTACTCCAACTACAACTGGAATCGTAAATGTCCTCATGTGTCACATTTTTGAGATTTCGATTTCAAGGTCCTTGTATCTTGATAGATTTTGAAGATCTTCAAAGATTTATTATTATTATTATTATTATTATTATTATTATTATTATTATTATTATTATTATTTCCTTTGTTTTCTGGTGTATACTCATTTCTTTCTGGGTCCCAACCAGAGACCTAATGGCATCATGACATTTTCCACTGAGCAATTAAAAAATAAACACATATTTTACATAGATAAAGCCCTGGCTGTTCACATACAAAAATATTGTATAAATTAATTTAATATATTAATGATAAATAATAATATTAATTTTAAATTTTAATAAAATATTATATTAATATATTAATATAAATTATATGTATTACATATTTTAAAATGGTTTATTATGAGTTATTTTACTAGTGTATATATTGCTTCATAGAATTTAGTCGTTTATTTTAAATTAGTTTTATTTCAAACTAAAGTATGTACATTTACTATGATACAATTCCTAAACTTAACTATTAGTAAAAAATAAAAACTTTATTTCATCAAATGTTTATGGAGGTCCATCAAAAAATTAAAGGTCCATGAGTAAAGAATGGTTGAGAGCCATTTTTTAAACACAGCAAATAACCAAATCCCGAAAAAATAAACGAAAATTAAAACTAAATAAGGAAAAAAATTAAGTAAATAATAACAAATTGACAAACTACCAACGCAAACAGAAACACAATAATAATATAATAATAATAATAATAATAATAATAATAATAATAATAATAATAATAATAATAATAATAATGAATTCGAAATCTCCAAAATGTGGCACATGGGAACATCAAGAATCCCTGTTGTAGTTGGAGCCCTCGGATTGATTGAAAAAGATTCAAATAGACTCGTTGAAGGGATTCCTGTTAGCCCATTGTTTAAAGAAATACAAAAAAAATTGTTCTCACGAATACAGCCCGCACCTTACGAAGAGCTTTATCTATATAACATATGTGTGGGTTTTTTAGAGTTTTTTTTTTTTTTTTTTTTTTTAATTAGTCAGTGGAAAATGCCATGATGCCATTTCCGACCTTAGTGCGGAAAGAAATGATTATACAGCAGTAATACAAGGAATAATAATAATAATAATAATAATAATAATAATAATAATAATAATAATAATAATAATAATCGGAGCTCTGAACCTCGTGAGAAAAAGGAATGGACAATTTTACTAACAGTGTCCCAGGTAACATCAATATACAAGTTGCCCAGAAATTCGACCCACTAGGAACATCCCATATACTAAGAAAAGTGCTATCAGTTAAATGACAATTCTCTTATAGGGCCTAAGGACCATAGGCTGGCCCAGGATCTACAGGATGCAAAGCAGGAAACATAACATGCACAAATAATAATAATAATAATAATAATAATAATAATAATAATAATAATAATAATGGACAGTTTTACTTACAGTGTTCCAGGTAACATCAATATCCAATTTGTCCAGAAAATCGCCCTACTAGGAACATCCCATGTACTAAGAAAAGTGCTATCAATTAAATGACAATTCTCCTATAGCGCTTAAGGACCATAGATTGGATCCGGCTCTAGAGGATACAAAGCAGAGAACATGACATACACAAATAATAATAATAATAATAATAATAATATAAAATAATAGTATTCAACAACAATTAATAAATACTAAATAACGAGTAAAAATAAGTAAACACTACATAGTGATTTTCCAAGCATAGATGTGGCACAAGGCCGAAAAAGGGGGGTACCCATAATAGCTTCTAGAATATTTTGAATCACAACTGTTACCGGCTACACAACAACATTTTATGTTAATACAGTAGACCTTGCTACCCATAATTCAGCACTGTCCAGCATATATACATAATGGGAGAAAAACACAATAAGCGTAGCCAAAAGATTGCGTTCAATGATAGAACAAACTGCTACAGCTTGAAGTTTACCTCATTGCCCATATATATATATATATATATATATATATATATATATATATATATATATATATATATATATATATATATATATATATATATATATATTTCAATTAAAAGGTGCAAATATAATTTATAAATTCATGAATCATTCATACAAAAAAAATAGAGAGGCTAATGATTTAAATGGCGAGAGTACTTCCCATAAATATAACACACCTTAAGACTATATTTCTTCATATATATATATATATATATATATATATATATATATATATATATATATATATATATATCCATTTACGTTAAAGTATATAAATATTTACTTTGACATATACGTCAAAGTAGATAAAAAGCCATTAAAATATCACCTATTTTGCAATATTTTGAAAGTATATTCGCTGTCTCCATTTCGGGTATATTCAAAGATGGCTTCCTCAGCGATTTCCCGCTTTCAAGTGGTCTCCTTCATCATGTCATGTCGGCAGGACAAGTCCTCATCCTGTTTGAAGAGGCGAATTATTCTTATTTCAGAAGATTAGAAAACAAATTTCCAGAAAATATCATGAAGTATGTTTGCGTAGACGAATAAACAGAAACAGAGGGAAAGGAGGTGGGGGCGAATCAAAAATGGCGCTTTGATTTGAGCGTGGGTTTATGTCGCTGGATACGAACGGAGAGATGACAGACTGACGCGATATATATATATATATATATATATATATATATATATATATATATATATATATATATTTGTAGAGTGGATAAATGAAACAGCCAAATATAAGCAGGCGTGTACGCGTGTGCTGGTGTGCATACACAAGCAAGCAAATAAATAATCGTTAAATTTATGCATGAGGTGTAATCGTAATAGTGCCCAGTGCGGCTAGACTGAGCAAAGATATGTATTAATTAATACATATACGCGACTATAGTTTCGCTGGGTGGTGTTTCCAGTTTATGAGTCATAGAATTTAATATATATATATATATATATATATATACATATATATATATATATATATCAAAGTGAACATTGAAGTCAAAAATCAGAGGCGACAGGCTGTTTACCTGCTGCACGCAATCCTCATATACCTATATATATATATATATATATATATATATATATATGTGTGTGTGTGTATGTGTGTGTGTGTGTGTGTGTATGAGCGTGATTTGCAGACAGTACTGTTTCGCTGTATCGCAGCTCCTCAGTGTGACTAGACAACCGAATGACTTAGGCCCAGGTCGAAACCCAACCGATTTGGTGTCAGTCAAAAATACTGAGCCATGTTCACTCGACAGAATGAGTCAGCCAAATCTAGTGTATTGTTTTTACAGACGTGAACAAATGCCAATCAGCCATAGTGCTCCATTCATTTTACTGAAGAACTTCGCATTTACGCTGTTGACCGTTGTTTTTAGAATTAGCTTGCCGTTCAACAGTGTTCAATTGAAAATATATTTTCAAGAGCAAAAGGAGCAACAGAGACAGAGAAAGAGAAGATGTATCAGATTGAAAGAGAAAGGGGATGGAATGAAAAAAAATAATAAAAAATGCATAGAGAGTTCGAATCTCACGATCGTCGAATTGTCAAAGACGTGATAATTTCGGTGGACGGACATTTGCGTCGTGGACATTTGCGTTCCTAACAGTTGCGTCCCTGGTGATTTGCCTCTCTAGAAAATTGCGTCTCTAGAAAATTGCCTCTCTGAACGTTTGCCTCTCTAGACAATTGAATCCCTTGAAATTTGCATCTCTAGACAATTAAAAGTTTAGTTTTGTTTAAAATGCAATGACAGATGAACAGTTGGAAATTTGCGTCTTTAGACAAATGCGTCCCTGTATAATTGCTTACCTCTGCTAATTTGCACTGTAATTACTCTAAACAAGTAGATAACCGTATATAACAATGTTTATAAAAATTTCATTTTTAATCCAAGAGAAAATTAAGCTAGCAGTTTCAGTTCACTCCAGCATTGCGTACCAAAAACATTTAATAGATTCTGGATTTTATAGATTATATTTTTATTTGGAACCCATGGCTAAGTTCCGAAAATCAAACACCGTTGGAACAAAATTTGTGGACGAGGAAAATTACAAACCATAGAAAACCATAGAACTGTAAACCTGGTAAAGTTCCTCTAAATAAAAATTATTTCAGCTTCTTTTTACTATATATATATATATTAGGTTGGTGCAAAAATAATTCCGTTTTCTAACATATGTTACTATGTGAGAAAACGAAATTATTTTTGCACCAACCAAATATATATATATATATATATATATATATATATATATATATATATATTTAGGCAGCAATCTTTCATTAATAAATGTTTCATTAAATAATATAGACAAGTGTCTATTTATTTTAAGTCAGTTACTTTCATATCATTGAAAGACGAAAGGAAATTACCATATTGATACATGTTTAATTCCTATCTAAACTTTCGGCTTACATCAGCCATTATCAAAGATGACAATTACTTTTCAATATATCAAGCAATGCGCGGACGAAAAATAATGATAGTCTGTTATTGTTGCATGAAAAATTTCAAAGCAACGACTACTTCGTGTATACGAGACGCGGAAGCGAAAATCGCTTCGCAGCTCGTTACGTCACACACGACCACGCGAGAGTGAAAACGAGAAGTATTAAGTATGGTAAGCCGCTGGTAAAAACCAATGGCTTCTGTTATCAATTATAGGCATTTAAGAATATTTGTGGAGATTTCGTAGTTTATTTTGTCCAGGTTATATTATTTAATGAAACATGCATGAAGGATATATATATATATATATATATATATATATATATATATATATATATATAAAGAGAGAGAGATTATGGATAGGAATCCAACAAAATATTATTATAAAGAACAAGTAGGAAATAGATTTTAATCTAACATGTTTCACTTTATTAAAGCTTCGTGAAAAGCTGTAATAAAGTGAAGAGATTAAGATTAAGATAGAGAATGAAAAAAATATTAAGATTAAGAGATTAAGATAGAAATAATAAAAAGAAAAGAGACACAGATTAATGGCGTGTTGTCTTTGGTTATTTCTTATTGGTTAGATACGTGTCACGTGTAATGAAGTAAAAGATAATATCTAAATATGTGTGGTAAACATTGTCGATGCTACAGTGTTTAAAAGTTAATAAGATGCAGTAGGACGCTTTACTTAGATATGTGTCCCGTGTAAGGAAGTAACAGATAATATTTAAATAAGTGTAAGAAAACATTCTGGAGGTTAAAGTGCGTAAAGGTTAGTGAGACGCTGCAGGATGATTTGAACCATTTTTCATTAAAATATATAACATGCGTATACATAAAAATCTATATATACAAAAAAAAAACGCAACAATACCAACAAATTAGCCAATATCAGAATAACTGGCATAGAACTCGAAAGGATTCGAGAAAATATCAAAAATAGATTAGACGTTAACATGGTGGGGCTAAATGCCAACAACCCAGAGGAGACATTGCAGAGGATCAAGTAGAAACCAGTTGTAATAAACCCTCAGAGGTTCACAAGCAAATAAAGGAAGATAATGATGAATATGAGAGTGAAACAGAGATGACAAAAAAAAAAAAAAAACATCCTGTATACACGGGAGAATGTAAAGGATATGTCATTTGAGGAAAGGCCAACAATTCCAAAAGTAAGAAAGAACCGTCAAGTGAAGGAAACCATCAAACTCGCTAACCAAGCAAATAGAAAAAAAAGGGACGAAATGGAAAGACCGATGAACCTGACGGAAATTAATCAACTTCATACGCAGCCTCGGCAACAACCGCAGAAATAACAGGTGAACAGGTAAAAACCCAACGTAAATGAAAAAGAAAAACGCTAGTCTGTAAAGAAAAAAATATAAAAACCGAAATAAATAATTAGACAATTATCATTTCTAGGTGAAGTAGACAAGGGATCCCTTATGAAAGAAAAAGTAAAGGAGACAATTGAAACGAAACCTCGAAATAAGGAATAAGACTGATGTAGCTAAAGTTAAAGAAAAGCTGAAGCATCAAGTTCAGGCGAAGGTTCAGAGAATCAGGGGTTATGAAAAAAGAAACAGATTCTTCTGGCAAAGCAAGATCTTCAAAGATGATACCAAGAAACTATATCGAGAACTGGCGAAAAATAAAATAGAGATAAATGACCGACCTAATATGGAGGAAGTCGAAGAGTTCTGATGTATGATGTGAAGAAACTGCAAAATACACAGTGAAAGAGGTACATGTATCAAGCAACAGCAGGAACTGTTAGAATTTTGGGATACCTTGGTACTAGTGAGCCAACCAAAATGAGCTGACTCATTTTATAGTTCACCAATAGAAGGGTTAACCAATCAGAAGGTTCAAAGTATTCAGTGCGACGTGTATAAAGGCGGCCATGTTTTTTTCTGAATATTCACTGCCAGCCTTTGATATCGAAGACTGAAGAATTACGGAACAGCCGCTGGTGGTATTGGCGATATAGTCAGATTCAGTAGAGTGTCTGACTCGTGAGTGTTAATCTTTAACGCTGTTTCATTGAACAGATTACGTACTGCGCTGTATTCTATATTCATAGACTATGGCGAACATGGCTAACAAGAACAACACACATATAGAGTGCCAAAAATGGACGGATATCAATATTACTGAAACAGCCGATGCCATCTGCAAAACAAAAAAATTGGAAAGCACCGAATAGCCAAATTATTTATTAAAAAAAAAAAAAAAAAAAAAAAAAAAACTATCTAGATCACGCACGTGCATACAATGATATAATTATAAACCCAGAAAAATGCCCCAAATGGCTCAAGTGGGGAGTGACATACCTATTCCCCAAAACAGAAGAGACGTAGAACCCGAAGATCTATCACGCTGCCAAGACAAACCTTTTCATGGCCAATATCCAGCTATTTCTGACCTTAGGTCTGTGGTCGGGACCCGGAAAGAAATGTGTGCACACCAGAAATCAAAGGAAATAATAATAATAATAATAATAATAATAATAATAATAATAATAATAATAATAATAATATCGTTGTTTTTTAAATGATCAATGGAAAATGCCATGAAGCCATTTCTAACCTTAGGTCTCTGGTTGGGACCCGGAAGGAAATATGTATACAACAGAAATCAAAGGAAATAATAATAATAATAATAATAATAATAATAATAATAATAATATCGTTGTTTTTTAAATGATTAATGGAAAATGCCATGAAGCCATTTCTAACCTTAGGTCTCTGGTTGGGACCCGGAAGGAAATATGTATACAACGAAAACCAAATGAAATAATAATAATAATAATAATAATAATGAAAGAAAAATATTCAAACATGAAAGAAGCTTGCAAGAGATTTACATTATGTAGATTCTGTAGAAAACCAAAACAGAACCCAAGAACAAACTGTTGCAGCAAAAATTATGAACAAGAAAGTCAAGGATAAAGCTCTTGAACAGATGAAACAACGCTGCCAAGACAAACCTTTGCATGACCAATATCCAGAACGAGGCTAATAAAACCGATATTGATAAAGTTAGCACTCATCGCTTATTACGAGGGTCTGGATTAGGGGCTGAAACGGAAGGCTTTATTCTTGCAACGCAGGACTAGAGTCTTTTCACAAGAATCTTCCATGCAAATATCATACGTAATAATGTGCATCCAAAATGCAGATTCTGTGACAAATATCAGGAAACCATAGCTCATCAAATCTCAGGATGTTCTGTACTTGCGCCAAATGAATATAAAAATCATCACGATAGAGTGGCACATGAGAACATCAATAATTCCTATTGTAGTTGGAGCGACTTCTGGCTGTGAACTAACGAGTGGAGCTCATCTGAATATTTGCCACAGAGATAGCAGCGACAGGCTTGCAAAGTTGTGTCTGTAGGAATGAGGCTCAGGTGCAGAAAATAAGTCACCACGCACTACTACAAGAACGAGTAAACGGTTTGGGAACTCTGTCAAAGCTGGAAATATATAGCAGCAATTCTCAGATAATGCAGCAATACTGAACTTTTGGTTTAATCTGACTCTTGTTAAGATAGAAGCATGGCAAAAGGAACCCTTTATCGAATTTCTTGTGCATGATACGAGAAATCTTGAACTACAGGTAACAAAATGGGGGTGGAGCGTTTTATAGACAAGTACACGTTTTCAGAAATTTTTGCTCGTCGTATTTGAAACAGCAAGATTGCAAATAATATCAGTTTTACTCACAAGATAAAGTTCGTTTATATCTTGACTTCATTGTTTTTTTTTATAAAGCTTTCTCTTCATTCTTAATAAAAAAAAAAACAATTTTTTTTTTATTTTTTATAGTTTATCAATATATAGAAATATCAATCAGAAAATTCTGGCTAATTAATTAACATCGTATAATCTATTACTGAATATGTCTAATTAGCACCTTTGAAATTTCGAAAATAAGTTTTGTAATGAAAATTAGAAGAAACACAAAATGACTAAATATCCGGTTCATTCCTATTATTTAATATCGTGAAAAATTGAATATTTTAGTGAAATACATGTACGACATTGAAATTTTAATGGATAAGATGATACAACTTTACAAAAAAATTACATCGAGATGTCTCTACTTCGGGGTCGCATTATACTGAAGGATGTAATTGATTCCTTGCTTTTAGCTTCAGAAATCCGGGGTCTTACTATACTCTAGGTTGTAATTGATTCCTTGTTTTTAGCTTCAGAAATCCGGGGGTCTTACTATACTCTAGGTTGTAATTGATTCCTTGTTTTTAGCTTCAGAAATCCGGGGTCTTACTATACTCTAGGTTGTAATTGATTCCTTGTTTTTACTTCAGAAATCCGGGGGTCTTACTATACTCTAGGTTGTAATTGATTCCTTGTTTTTAGCTTCAGAAATCCGGGGTCTTACTATACTCTAGGTTGTAATTGATTCCTTGTTTTTAGCTTCAGAAATCCGGGGGTCTTACTATACTCTAGGTTGTAATTGATTCCTTGTTTTTAGCTTCAGAAATCCGGGGTCTTACTATACTCTAGGTTGTAATTGATTCCTTGTTTTTAACTTCAGAAACATTCAAGTCGTATTATACACAAGGTAATTAAATAAAGAAAGAGATATGTGAAGTTTATGGGACGCAATAAAGAAAGAGGGTTTAGAGAATTTAACACTCAAAGTACAGATTGAAGGAAAGAGAAAGAAACAGCGAGTAACAAGTCCAAAGAGCCATGATCATCATCGTTTTGAAAAGACAAAGAAAGATAAAAGTATGGAGAGGAAAGCCTCCATGTAGCGAAGGTTATATTTTAGTTGCTTAGATATTGATAAGGTTAACACTCATCGATTGTTACGAGGATCTGGATGAAATGGAACGCTTTATTCTTGCAGCGGAGGACCAGAGATTTTCTTCAAGAACCTTCCATGCAAATATCATACATAATAATGTGCTTCCAAAATGCAGGTTCTGTGTCAAATATCAGGAAACCAAGACTTGAAGCAGGAGACATATGGTTCTAAAGGATGATGAAGATACGTCGAATATGTGAACAACAACGTGATTTTGAAGAAAATGATAACCCTCAAAAAATTATAATTAAAATCCGGAAGAAGCAGTTGAAATTCTGGGGCACGTCATGTGGAAGGAAGGCTTGGAAAATCTGATACTCACAATGACATATTGAGGGAAAAAGAGACAGAATAAAGCAGTGAGTCACATACTTGATGAGTTTGAGAAAAACGAATAACAGAACAGAATTAGAGAGAAATAAGACAAAAAGGCAAAATTTATTAAGGGCTAGAAGGGATGGGAAGACGTGGAGAGCCATGATAGCCTAATTCCTTAAGGGACACGGCACATAAAATAAGAAGTAAGCTCGATCCTCGCTGGGTGCTCAATATTTTCGACCTTCTGCTATAAACGGTTCGCGTCGTTTATCTTACCAATCCCTTACGGGCCCAAAACAAAGGGCTTGTTGAGTTTCTTCATCTTTTTTTTATAAATGGACGAATAATAGTTTGGCACGCTTTCTTAATTATGGAATATTTTTGCTGTGAGATTGCTTACAGCAAAATCAGATGAACAACTCGCTTCATCTTTTAGAGCCTCATCAGTAAAATCAGATGAACGACGCGCTTCAGCTTTTAGATCTTCATCAGCAAAATCAGATGAACGATACGCACCAACGTTTAGAGCATCATCAGCAAAATCAGATGAATGACCCATTTCAGATTTTATAGATTCATCAGCAAAATCAGATGAATGGCCTGCTTCAGCTTTTAGAGATTGATCAGCAAAATCAGATGAACGACCAACTTCAGCTTTTAGGGCTACATCAGCAAAATCAGATGAACGGACTGCTACAGCTTTTAGAGATTGATCAGCAAAATCAGATGAACGACCAGCTTCAGCTTTTAGGGCTACATCAGCAAAATCAGATGAATGACTCGCTTCAGCTTTTAGA
The DNA here is from genome assembly GCA_963932145.1 of Acanthosepion lycidas. Taxonomy (NCBI): domain Eukaryota; kingdom Metazoa; phylum Mollusca; class Cephalopoda; order Sepiida; family Sepiidae; genus Acanthosepion; species Acanthosepion lycidas. Next base: position 31,762,897 of record OZ010615.1, on the reverse strand, counting down.
GCTTCATCAGCAAAATCAGATAAACGACCCGCTTCATCTTTTAAAGCTTCCTCAGCAACATCAAATAAACGACACGCTTCAGCTTTTAGAGCACCGTCAGCAAAATCAGATGAACGACTCCCCAAATACATTCTTCTTCTATTTTTCATTATAATATTTATATATATATATATATATATATATATATATATATATATATACACACACACACACACACACATATATATATATATATATATGTATATATATATATATGTATATATATATATATGTATATATATATATATATATATGTATATATATATATATATGTATATATATATATATATATATATATATATATATATATATATATATGCAAGCAAATATAAATGGATATAAAATGGATATATGTTTTTTTCTTCATATATATATATATATATATATATATATATATATATATATATATACAAATATTAATGATATTCATGGCGAAATCACTTCGCTAACAAGACTTAATGGGCCATTAACTTTCTATCTGTTCCTTGAATAATAGAATCCTTATATTCGAGTTGTTGTCAGATAACATATTAACATATTTTTAACCTCGCATAATCTCGCAACCCTGAATCTGAGCTCAACGAAAATCATTCCCTGCTCCTAACTTTTCTAGGGCTTTTGAATGAGCTATGAATCATTGAAATCAGACCAGTGGGAGCGGAGGAGTTGTTGGACACATACACACGCACAAACACATATACATACACTGCACTTTATATATAAGATTATGCATATGTTTCTCATTAGCAGCTGGGCTTATATCTTCATCATAACAGTGCGTGTGTGTATGTGTTTGTGTGTATGTTTGTGTGTGTATTGACAATAACAGATATAGTGCACGCTTAAACATTAGTTGACCAGTAAATTATTGAATGATATCGTGTTTAAGGCGGAACGATTTTGTAAACAATTGAAACGATTTTTTCTAAACATAAATTAATACAAGAGAAAATAATTCGCTAAATCACGAAGGCAAAATTTCCCCTGTTACCTGTAATTATTTCCGCAAGAAACGTCGAGGATTTTAATTTAAAAATATTACATGAACACAAAAGAGACGTTTTACAAAAGAACACGTTCAATGAATTAGTTGCTCGCTGCAATGAGACTAACCACAATTTGGATTTTAAAAATGCCTCTCTATTTAAAATAGAATGCACTTAAATTAAAAGACGAAAATATATAGGAGTTGCTCTAATCTCTGGACAATAGAAGACTCACACATGCGGAAATAGATCAGTTAAAACTAAATAAAAGACAGCATAGAATAACCCATCGCCCAAACCATAGAGATAAGACCGGAAATAAATAATATGATAGCATGAGATAAAAACTAAAATAAACCAATGAGAGACGAAATAATAATCTCCCAGGAAATAAAACCGAAGAATCTACCTTCGACATAAACTGCAGTTATCCAGACTATGTCACTGAAGATGAGTCAAACGACATTAGGGCAGCCTTCCTTGAAAACAACAGAGGTGAAATCACCGAAGCGAAAAGCTACATCATTCAAGTATTCAGCAGAATAACTCTCATACATAAATTTCAGACAGAGACCATCTAAAAATTCATATGACAAAGTCCAATAAACAGATTGGGAAAATAGGCGACGGTGCAAACACTGTTAGCGGACAAGGGAGTGGGAAACATCACATAAATAATGTTATAGACGCAACAGCTTTAGCATCTCCTGGGAAGCATGGTGTCAAGTACAATGAAAAGATCAAACAACAGACAAAAAGAGCTAGCTTGGAAGGCAAAAACTAAAGCGAGAAATAAAGGTAATCTGATGTGAGTTATCGGTCGTAGATGAGGCCAAACGTCTCAACACGCAAATTCAGAAATATCAAGCGGAGATATAAAATTAAATTGCTAATTGTCATTCAAGGAAATACTAGAACATAATCTGCAGTAAAAGGATCAGAGAACAAGATGATAGGAAAATATACGACATAAGATGATACGTTGTGGGTCCTATCACCAAAATAAGTTATTCCAAACGGCCTTAAGTATTTTTACAGGGAAATTGGAAAAGCAGTTATAAATGTCAAAAAGCTACCATGTATTTAAAAAAAAACAATTTTGAATGATTCGTTTGTTTTTTTGTTTTTTTTACAGCATATCAACCCCAATGGGTTATTTAATGCCGACAGCATTTTTAGGATAGGTTCATATGAATAGAATATATATTCTTTGAAAGTTTTAAGTTTATAGATCAGGTTTGGTTTATTTTGTTTTACGGCATATCAACCTCAATGGGTTATTTAATGCCGACAAGATGTTTAGGATAGGTTCGTATGAATAGAATATGTATTCTTTGTAAGAAATCAGTTTGTAGATCAGGTTTGGTTTATTTTGTTTTACGGCATATCGGCCTCAATGGGTTATTTAATGGCGACAAGATTTTTATTGCTGGTAATATTTATTTTAAAGAATAAATCTATTTCTATTAATATTTTTTTCAAAAATGTATACCTGGAAATATTTTGTTCCAAAAATGCATTGCTGGTAATACTGTATTGCTGTTAATAATTTTTTCTTCAAAAAATTATTGCTGGTAATAATTTTCTTACAAAGCATTTCTGGCATTAAAACCTATTTTTACATTTTCATAGTGTTTTGACACCAGTTTGAGGGTTAGCTATTTACCCATAGCTGGGACCCTAAAAGATGCTACTATTAGGTTGGTGCAAAAATAATAATGTAATAATGTCGTTTTTTGACGTTAAAAATACGTCAAAAAACGACATTATTACGTCATTATTTTTGCACCAACCTAATAACTCGGGTCACGGCGGACCTGGAAACACCAGCAATTAAGAGGTGGTTCCACGCTCCTCAACCTGATCAGAGGCCTTGATGTTGGACGTAGTTTATCGTCTTACGAAATTTTGGAAGAATATTTGGAACTGTCAAAAGGAATAAAACCATAATGCCGAATGGATTCAACAAAAAGAAGAACGAATGTTGGTTAAACCTCTACAAGAATGGAACAATATAGCTAAGGTTAATGTTAGGCAAGCTCTAACGAAATCCAAAAAATGGAAATAACCAGGAAATGACAAGGTATCCAAATTTGGGATCTACCATCTGTCGTCAATCCATAAAACCCTTGCACAAACTTTCTCAATGCTTATTAGCAATCCCAATGAAGTTCCAGAATGAATCACTGAAGGTATGACATATCTTCTGTCAAAAACAGATGAAACAAATGATTGGAAAAATTATAGGCTTGTCCACCACGTATCACATCTGTCCTGACGAACTCTCCTTACTCTTCTCTCGAAGAAAGCAATATCCTTCCCCTGGAACAGAAGGTTCAGATGGATGCAAAGATATACTATTGATAAACAGAATGATCCTGGAAAACGGTAGGAAAAGAGTTAAAATTCTAAGCACAGCATTGATAGACTACAGTAAAGCTCTTGTGTATGCCACACTCCTAGATCCTTAGGACTTTAGAAATGTACAAAATCTCCTCGGTGGTAGTAAATTTCCTTAAACACAACATGGAAAACATTATACCTAAATCACAGCAAAGGCAATGACAGCCCCAATTGTTTGAATATCCGACGAGGAAACTTTCAAGGGGACTCCCTTTCACACCTGTTGTTTTGTCCGGCCTTAATTCTTCTTAAGCATGATATAATAATAATAGCTATGAATACAAATTAAACAAGTAATTCTTCAAACACCTAATCTACATGGGTGATCTCAAAATCTTTGCCAAAGACGACAATGAGTTATAGGTTCTCCTCAATACAATAAAATTTTTTCAGTGACGGCACAGATATGAATTTTGGATTAGGTCACTGTACAAAAGTAACATTCAAGAAAGGAAGAATTACAGAAACACGCCAAACATCCAGACTTTGGCACAAGCCTATAGGTACCGAGGAATTAGCAAAGAGGGTGGCATATATCAGACCCAAATGAAAGAGAAAGTATGAAAAGATTATTAGCGTGTGAATGTCTGATACTAAATACCGAGCTGAATAAAAGAAAAAAAAACAGGATATCAGCCACAAACACATTGGCTGTCTAAGAGGTGCAATACAGTTCCAACGTCCTTGACTGGACCATAGCTGAAATTGAGCGAATGGACGTCAAAACGAGAAAGCTTCTCAATTGCTACCACAACCATCATCCTAAAACTGATGTTGATCGACTGTATGTACCCAGATCCGAAGGAGGCAGAGGATTAGTTCAACTAGAACTGTCTTACAAAACTATAACAATCGGCCCTCAAAGATACCTGGAAACTTGAGAAAGTTGGATGATGATCTGTGTGGAAGAACATGAAAGTATTAAGAAAATTTATTCAGTAACAAAGGAAACCAACATGTTCAAAATGGCGTTTCAAATGGGTGAAGAAATGAAAATAAAACATAATGCACCTACTGAAGTTGCAAAAACCTTAAAAAGGAAGCAAAGACAAATGCAATCGACCAGATGCCAAGTTAAATCTCTTTATCGTCAATATTCTGTCTGCACGAAATAAGCTGATGTAGACAAACCCCGTACCCATTCGTAGGGCAGGATTAAAAGCTGAAAGTGAAGGTTTTAACCTTGCTGCACAGGACTAACTAGAAATTACCAAGGTCCGATACTGGAAAATTTGTATTATCCGAAAAATGCAGATTATGTAATAAATATCTAGGAACAATTGATCATTTTCTATCAAGGTTGCAAGGTATTGGCTCCTATTGCATATAAAACCCTGAATGACAGAGTGAACCAATATCTGGATTAGAAAATCTGCAGCTTTTACGGAAAGGAAACTGTAAGAAATTGGTTATGAACACCACTCAGATTACGGTGATAGTGTTACAGTTTTTTGTTTATATATATATATATATATATATATATATATATATATATATATATATATATATATATATATATATATATATGTGTGTGTGTGTGTGTGTGTGTGTGTGTGTGTGTGTGTGTGTGTGTGAACTAGTGAGTTAGTCCAAATGTCTGGACTAACTTTATAGTCCACCAATAAAAGGTTAACCAATCAGAAGACGTAGAACATTCAATTCGTCGTGAATAAAGGCGGCCATTTTTGTTTACCCTACCCGAATGACCAGTGCCAACTTGTCAGGCGAAGATGACAGAAGGAAGTACTACCCTCTGCTACTTTGCTGCGATATCCACTGCTAACCTGAACTATGCTTTCCTACTGTCTCCGAAATATTCACTGCTAACCTCTGGATTCTATACTCGAAGACGACCGTCATCTGAACAACATATATGCCCTATAACAATTTTATACCTACAGACAGACAAATCAAAACTAATCGCCCAGACATTGTGATCAGAGAACGCAAAAAAAATGTACTTTCTTATATGCAATGCCAGTCCTCGCAGACTGTAATATATGTTTGAATATCTCAAAAAACTATCAAAACACAAGGACCTTGAAATCGAAATCTCAAAAATGTGGCCCATGATGACATTAAAGATTCCAGTTGTAGTTGGAGTACTCGAATTGTTTGGAAAATATACCAATAGACTTCTTGAAAAGATTCCTGGAAGTCCATGCTTAAAGAGAAAAAAATATGCTCCCAAGTACAGCCTGCACCTTACGAAGGACTTTATCGATGTAAAATATGTGTGATCTTAGGTGGAGGGGGGGATCTCAAAAATGCTCAGTGAAAAATGTCATGATGCCTTTTCTGATCTTAGGTCTCTGGCTGGAACAGCGAAAGAAAGAAGTAAAAACCAGAAATCAAAGAAAATTAAATAATAATAATAATAATTGATGCAATATCAACAATAATAACAGTAATTATATGAAAATGAATTATGATAACAACAATAGTTATAGTAATAGCGAAAATTATTGTCGCTATAACTGTAATAACAATACCAGTAATAATACCAATAACAAAATTAATACCAATAATAGTAATGGTAATAATAATAGTAATAACAACAACAACAACAATAATAACAGTATTAGCAACACTGATAATCATATTAACAACAACAATAATAATAATAGTAATAATAATAATAGTAATAATAATAAGAATAATAATAATAAGAAGAAAGTAGCTGTTAATAATAAGAAGAAAAAGAAAAAAGTAAATGTAAATAATAATAATAATAATAATAATAATAATAATAATAATAAGAAGAAGAAGAAGAAGAAGAAGAAGAAGAAGAAGAAGAAATGACCGCAATAAAAGATTGTCCCTCCTCTTTGCCAGAATTCATTCTTAGCTGGGAGGCGGGAAAAATCTAGTTTTCGAAAAGATGGCGTCTTTTATTTATGCTGATTGTTGCTTGTGCTGGTGGAGGTTGCTGGCGAGTTTGGCCGAGAGCTATCGTCAGTGGTTATTTGCTTGCGATGCTTTGGGGTGTATTTTTGTTTTATTTAGCTATTTATTTGTTGCTGTCTTGTTTTGTTTGTTATTTTTTTCAATTATTTCTTTCTTTATTTTTTCATTGAAAATCTAGCATTTGCAAGCACAGCGCTTGGTTGATAAACTAGAATATAGCCGACGATACTCTCTCTCTCTCTCTCAAAAAAAAAAAAATAGATACATAGAGAAAGAAAAGGATAAGGATTAACATTGGATTTAGCCCTGCCCGGGGTAGAAATGGCACGGCGCCAATGAGGATTGCGGTTTTGGCAAGGGTCTTTGACATTGCTTGTAGTACCAAAAACTGTTTAGAAAATAAATACTGCTCGACGTCGTATTATTCTGGTCTGTTTGCATGCTCTAATCGTACACCCTTGTGCAAATTAATTGAAACAAAACGAATATTTGCGTTTATACTTACTTTTTAAAAAATTTTCCCGTGAATTATGACAGTGCATATGTTAGTACTTCGTATGTGTATTCCACAAAGACGTCCCTTGCAGATTGACCACAGATTCTTGATTGGATTTAAATGAAGAGTTTTCGGGCCAATCTACAGTACTTTGATTTGCTAAATGGTAATTCTTTCCAGTGTGTTCATGTAGCATTACAGTTACGTTACAATACGGTTCCATTGAGTGACCTACATCGAAGATAATGGCCGTAGGACAACTAATCGACAGTTGAGACAATAGTGTCTAGGCGTGATAAAAATCTGATGCAATCACGGATAACGCAATTTCATCATACTCCCCGAGAACAGATTCATATTACTGCACACCACTGCAAATGACCTAATCTGGGGAAAAATAAAAATCGATTTCACCGTGTCGCTCCAGTGGGTCTAAAACTGAGCGTATGGTGAAAGAAAGGAAACTAAAGCGGTTGTTTCAATTAATTTGCATAATGGTGTATTCAGTTTAAAGTTACGCTTTCTCTTCTTCCATAATATATAAACTATACTTTTGGAAAGAGAAAATTTCATTGAAATGGTCATAGCATATGGGAGAAAATTATTACTTAAACCCATATCTACCCCGTCCTGGGTATGACGATAAACTACATCTGCGTCCTGGGTAAGACGATAAACTACATCCGCATCCTGGGTATGATGATAAACTACATCCGCGTCCAGGGTAAGACGATAAACTACGTCCAACAGCAAGGGCTCTGATCAGGTTTTGAGGAATGTGGAACCACCTCTTAATTGCTGATGTTCCTAGGTCCACCCCAACCGGGGTTGTTAAGACTAGAAAGGGTGCCTGCTATGGACAAATAGTTAAACCCTAAACTTGTACGCGTCCTGGGTAAGACGATAAAATACATCCAACAGAAAGGCCTCTGCTTAGGAGGTTTTGAGGAGCGTGGAACCACCTCTTAATGGCTGATGTTCCTAGGTCCTCCTAGACCCGGGGTGGTAACACCTGTTAGGCTCCCAGCTGTGAGCAAACTCGGATCAAGGCATTATGAAAGTGTAAAAATGGGTTTTAATACCAGAAATACTTTGTATAAAAAATTATTACCAGCAATACATTTTGGAAAAACAAATATTACCATCAATATATTTTTTGAAAAAAAATATTACCAGAAATAGATTTTTGGAAAAAAAATACCAGCAATAAATAAACACATTGAGGTTGATATGCCGTAAAACAAAATAAAACAAACCAATCTAAACCAAAGAATACATATTCTATTCATACGAATCTATGCTAAAAATGTTGTCGGCATTAAATAACCCATTGAGGTTGATATGCCTTAAAAACAAAATAAACCTAACTAATCTAAACCAAAAATACAAATTCTATTCATACGAATCTATCCTAAATATGTTGTCGGCATTAAATAAAACATTGAGGTTGATATGCCTTAAAACAAAATAAACGAAAACAATCTAAACCAAAGAATACATATTCTATTCGTACGAATGTATCATAAAAATGTTTTTCGGCATTAAATAACCCATTGAGGTTGATATACTGTAAAACAAACCAAACCAAACCAAACCAAACCATATCTACCAGTGAAAGAAGATGAAAGAAGAGAATACTTGATTTAAGAATAATTACAAATAAAGTTGATATTTTTATATTAAAGACATCGAGTAGAAAATATACTGAAACCATAATTCTTATTATGAATTACCACAAGTAAAATATTAAATGTTTATGCAGCATATGCAGCAAAGAAGAGCAGAGGAAGAGCTGCAGAAGATGACAGCCAGACTTCATCAAGGTTAAAAGCATATGCAGCTAAGAAGAGCAGAGGAAGAGCTTCAGAAGATCACAGCCAGACTTCATCAAGGAAGGAGGAATATGCAGCAAAGAAGAGCAGAGGAAGAGCTGCAGTGGTTGGCATCCAGGATTCATCGAGGAGAAAAACATATGTAGCCAAGGAAAGCAGAGGAAAGCTGCAGAGGATGGCAGCCAGACTTCATCAAGAAGAGAAGCATATGCAGCCAAGAAGAGAAAAGGGACAGCTACAGAGGATGACAGCAAGACTTCATCAGGTAGAGAAGCATATGAAGCCAAGAAGAGCAGAGGAAGAGTTGCAGATGATGACAGCCAGAGAAGAATATGCAGCCAGGAAGAGCAGAGGAAAAGCTGCAGATGTTGGCAGCCAGACATCATCAAGGAGAGAAGCATATGCAGCCAAGAAGAGCAGAGGAAGAGCTGCAGAGGATGGGAGCCAGACTTCATCAAGGAGAGAAGCATATGAAGCCAAGAAGAGTAAAGGAAGAGCTGCAGAAGATGAGAGCCAGACTTTATGAAGGAGAGAAGAATATGCAGCCTAGAAGAGCAGATGAAGAACTGCAGAGGTTGTTAACGAGACTTCATCAAGGAGAGAAGCATATGCAGCCAGGAACGAGCAGAGGAAGAGCTGCAAATGATGAGAGGCAGGCTTCATCAAGTAGTGAAGAATATGCAGCGAAGAAGAGGAGAGGAAGGGCTGCAGAGGATGACAGCCAGACTTCATCAATAAGAGAAGCATATGCAGCCAAGAAGAACAGAGGAAGAGCTTCAGAAGATGACAGCCAGACTTCATCAAGGAGGGAGGAATATGCAGCAAAGAAGAGCAGAGGAAGAGCTGCAGAAGATGACAGCCAGACTTCTTCAAGAAGAGAAGCATATGCAGCCAAGAAGAGAAAAGGAAGGGCTGAAGAGGATGAAAGCAAGACTTCATCAATGAGAGAAGTATGTGCAGGCAGAAGAGCAGAGGAAGAGCTGCCAAGGATGGCAGCCGGGATTCATCAAGGAGAGAAGCATGTGCAGCCAAGAAGAGCAGAGGAAGAGCAGCAGAGGGTGGCAACCAGACTTCATCAAGGAGAGAAGCATATACAGCCAAGAATAGCAGAGGAAGAGCTGCAGATGATGAGAGCCAGATTCATCAAGGACGGAAGAATATGCATCTCAGAAGAGAAGAGGAAGAGGTGCAGAATTGGCAGCCGGACTTCATCAAGGAGAAATATATTTAGCGCAGAGGAAGAGCTGCAGATGATGACAGCCAGACTTCATAAAAGAGAGATGCATGTAAAGCGAAGAAGAGCAGAGTAAGAGCTGCAGAGGATGACAGTCACACTTCATCAAGGAGAAAAGCATATGCATCGAAGAAGAGCAGTCGAAGAGCTGCGGAGGATGCCTGCCAAACTTCATCAAGGACAGAAGCATGCGCAGCAAAGAAGACCAGAGGTAGTGCTGCAGATGTTGTTAGCCAGACTTCATCAAGGAGAAAAGCATGTGCAGCCAAGAAGAGCAGAGGAATAACTGCAGATGATGACAGCCAGATTTCATCAAGCAGAGAAGAATATGCAGCCAAGGAGGCAAGAGGAAGAGCTGCAGAGGTTGGCAGCCAGACTTCATCAAGCAGAGAAACATATGCATCGAAGAAGAGCAGAGGAAGGTCTGCAGATGATGAGAGCCAGGCTTCATCAAGGACGGAAGAATATGCAGCGAAGTAGAGCAGAGGAAGCGCTGAAGAGGATGGTAGCCAGACTTCTTCATGGAGACAAGCATATGCAGTCAAGAAGAGAAGAGCAAGAGCTGCAGAGGATGACAGCCAGACTTCATCAATAAGAGAAGCATATGCAGCCAAAAAGAGCAGAGGAAGGGCTGCAGAGGACGGCAGCCAGACTTCATCAAGTCAGGAAGAATATGCAGCGAAGAAGATCAGAGGAAGAGATGCAGAGGATGGCAGCCAGACTTCATCAAGGAGAGAAGCTTATGTGGCCAAGAAGAGCAGAGTATGACCTGCAGAGGATGACAGACTTCATCAAGGAGAGATGCATGTAAAGCCAAGAAGGGCAGAGGAAGAGCGGCAGAGGTTGGCAGCCAGACTTCATCAAGGTGAGAAGCATATGCAGCCAAGGAGAGTAGAGGAAGAGCAGCAGAATATGACAGCCAGACTTCATCAAGCAGAGAAGAATATGCAGCCAAGGAGAGCAGATGAAGACCTGCAGAGGTTGGCAGCCAGACTTCATCAAGGAGAGAAGCATATGCAGACAGGAATAGCAGAGGAAGAGTTGCAGAGGTTGGCCGCCAGATTTCATCAAGGAGCGAATAAGAGCAGTGGAAGGTCTGCAGATGATGAGAGCCAGGCTTCATCAAGGAGGGAAGAATATGCAACGAAGTAGAGCAGAGGAAGAGCTAAAGGGGATGGCAGCCAGACTTCATCAATGAGAGAAGCACATACAGCCAAGTAGAGCAGAGGAAGAGCTGCAGAGGATGACAGTCACACTTCATCAAGGAGAAAAGCATATGCATCGAAGAAGAGCAGTGGAAGAGCTGCAGAGGATCCAAGCCAAACTTCATCAAGGACAGAAGCATGTGCAGCAAAGAAGACCAGAGGAAGAGCTGCAGAGGTTGTTAGCCAGACTTCATCAAGGAGAAAAGCATGTGCAGCCAAGAAGAAGAACTGCAGATGATGACAGCCAGATTTCATCAAGCAGAGAAGAATATGCAGCCAAGGAGGCAAGAGGAAGAGCTGTAGAGGTTGGCAGCCAGACTTCATCAAGGATAGAATCATATGCAGCGAAGAAGAGCAGAGGAAGGTCTGCAGATAATGAGAGCCAGGCTTCATCAAGGACGGAAGAATATGCAGCGAAGTAGAGCAGAGGAAGAGCTGAAGAGGATGGTAGCCAGACTTCTGCATGGAGACAAGCATATGCAGCCAAGAAGAGAAGAGCAAGGGCTGCAGAGGATGATAGCCAGACTTCATCAATTAGAGAAGCATATGCAGCCAAAACGAGCAGAGGAAGGGCTGCAGAGGACGGCAGGAAGACTTCATCAAGGAGAGAAGCTTATGCAGACAAGAAGAGCAGAGGAAGAGCAGCAGATGTGACAGGCATTCTCTATCAAGGAGAAAAGAATATGCAGCGAAGAAGAGTAGAGGAAGGGCTGCAGATTTTGGCAGCCAGACTTCATCAAGGAGAAAATCATATGCAGCGTAGATGAGCAGAGGAAGACCTGCAGATGATGAGAGCCAGACTTCATCAAGTAGGGAAGAATATGCAGCGAAGAAGATCAGAGGAAGATATGCAGAGGATGGCAGCCAGACTTCATCAAGGAGAGAAGCTTATGCGTCCAAGTGCAGAGTATGACCTGCAGAGGATGACAGACTTCATCAAGCAGAGAAGAATATGCAGCCAAAGAGAGCAGATGAAGACCTGCAGAGGTTGGCAGCCAGACTTCATCAAGGAGAGAAGCATATGCAGACAGGAATAGCAGAGGAAGAGTTGCAGAGGTTGGCCGCCAGATTTCATCAAGGAGCGAATAAGAGCAGTGGAAGGTCTGCAGATGATGAGAGCCAGGCTTCATCAAGGAGAGAAGAATATGCAACGAAGTAGAGCAGAGGAAGAGCTGAAGAGGATGGCAGCCAGACTTCATCAATGAGAGAAGTACATGCAGCCAAGAAGAGCAGAGGAAGAGCTGCAGAGGATGACAGTCACTCTTCATCAAGGAGAAAAGCATATGCATCGAAGAAGAGTAGTGGAAGAGCTGCAAAGGATGCCAGCCAAACTTCATCAAGGACAGAAGCATGTGCAGCCAAGAAGAGCAGAGGAAGAGCTGCAGATGATGACAACCAGACTTCATCAAGGAGAGATGCATGTAAAGCCAAGAAGAACAGAGGAAGAGCTGCAGAGGTTGGCAGCCAGACTTCATCAAGGTGAGAAACATATGCAGCCAAGGAGAGTAGAGGAAGAGCTGCAGATTATGACAGCCAGATGTCATCAATCAGAGAAGAATATGCAGCCAAGGAGAGCAGAGGATGAGCTGCAGAGGTTGGCAGCCAGACTTCATCAAGGAGAGAAACATATTCAGCGAAGAAGAGCAGAGGAAAGTCTGCAGATGATTAGAGCCAGGCTTCATCAAGGTGGGAAGAATATGCAGCGAAGTAGAGCAGAAGAAGAGCTGAAGAGGATGGCAGCCAGACTTCTTCATGGAGACAAGCATATGCAGCCAAGAAGAAAATAGCAAGGGCTGTAGAGGATGACAGCCAGAATTCATCAATTAGAGAAGCATATGCAGCCAAAAAGAGCAGAGGAAGAGCTGCAGAGAATGGCAGCCAGACTTTATCAATTAGGGAAGCATATGCAGCCAAGTAGAGCAGAGAAATAGCTGCAGATGATGGCAACCAGACTTCATCAAGAAGAAATGCATATGCTGCCAAGAAGAAAAGAGAACGGGATGCATTGGGTGGTATCCAGACTTCATCAAGGAGAGAAACAAATGTCGCAAACTATTGGAGAGCAAGTTCTTTAGAAACACTCGATGAATGACATGACATGACAAAAAAATTATTGATATTCACAATCATGGTAAAAGGCGTGTAGCTTCTTTTTTGAGCCTGTCTATGCTGGGTCTCCAATACAACTGTGAAAGTGACTATTCAGATCATCTAAAGATATCCAATGATATTGGATCAATGAGCATTCAGTGTAAGCATTGTAATGCTCTCAGGTTCATGGATGAACAAGATGGGATGTAACAAAGAAATTAACAGCTGATATATATACCAGCTCTTCCAGAGCCGTTGCTATAACTTCTGGTTTGAAACTCAGCTGAATTAAAACACTTCAGCCAGCAAATCAAATGCTGCAATAACTGTTTTCCAATGACCTCATTTGGAGTCAAATATACTACCTTGTGAGGATGGAAAACAATTTCAGAATTCAGAACATGACTACGAATAAAAGTCCACAGTAACAAAAAAATGTATATATAAAAGTCGCCATATTATATTACTAATTTCGCGCTTCCGCGTTGTTTTTGTTTTTTTTTTTCATTCTGTCAAATACGCATTAGAGTAGAGTCAGTTGGGCACCGTCTGTGTGAAAAAGAGTTTCATGAAGCAATTCACTCCGCTAGAAATTTCGAAACGGAGGAAGCTCCAATATGAACAGATTTTTGGGGTGTCAATCTAGAGACAGTGCAGGGAATTTGTAAAGATTCCGATGAGTCTAATGGTGATTACGAACATATCTGATTTGTTCAATAATGATGGCGATGTTATACCTCCGTGCATTTTCCCACAGGGCTTCAGACTGAACACGAAGGCCTGCATTGAGTTGCTCGAGAAGGTAGTGCTTCCCTGGGTCAAGAGGGTAGCTGCTGGAAAATCGTATGTTTGGCAAAATGTCTCTGCACCATGCCACACAAGTAGGAGAACCCAGTCATGGCTGTCAAACAATTTCTGCTACCACATCTCCCCATACATTTGGCCACCTAATTTCCCAGTGTGCAACCCCCTTGATTATTATGTGTGGGGATCCATTTGATTGAGAGACCAACAAAAGATGAAGTGAAGGAAAGGAATATGGCAGCATTTACCAACTTAAACAAGAAGACCGTCCAGAAGAGTTGCAGAAGTTGTCTGGAGGCTGTGGTTGAAACCAATGGCGATTTTATTGAATAAATTTACTCTTTAGTATTTCAAGATAATTTTGTGCATTTTTTGGTAAATATATCTGTTAAAATGAGATGTCAGTGTTATTTTCAATTTTGTGTAATGTAGACGGCAGTTAATCCATCACAGCCTTTATATAATAACATAATTCTGCTGGGCAAAAATTGGAAGATAAAATGTTAAATCATAATATTGCTAAATTTTTCATTATAATTTCCCTTTGAAGTAAATGAAGGTCTTATTTGATGGTACAATGATTTAGTAATAACGCGTTTGTTCCTTGCTTATTGTCTATATACATTGTGTGAAGCTCCAGTCATTAATTTACTTGCGCTTTTCACACCTTGCGAATGTACAGGTAAATTGAGCAACTTCAATGGTGTTCCGTTCATTAGCACCTCTTCTAGTTCACTGATGGAAAAAAAAAACTTTTAAAAGCGTAGGTTCACAACGTCCATTTTATGGGAGGTTAATTAAATTTGACCAGTTTGTCGATTTAGAGTTGAATGTAATTATTTAGTCTCTGCTCGGATGGCTCACTACTTTTGAAACAAAGAAAATATTTTCGTGCTATAAATTTATTGATATAAATTTATAAATATATTCATATCTATCTGTCTATTCCAGTCTGTTCATATCTATCTATCTATCTATCTATCTATCTATCTATCTATCTATCTATCTATTCCAGTCTGTTCATATCTATCTATCTATCTATTCCAGTCTGTTCATATCTATCTATCTATCTATCTATCTATCTATCTATCTATCTATCTATCTATCTATCTATCTATCTATTCCAGTCTGTTCATATCTATCTATCTATCTATCTATCTATCTATCTATCTATCTATCTATCTATCTATCTATCTATTCCAGTCTGTTCATATCTATCTATCTATCTATCTATTCCAGTCTGTTCATATCTATCTATCTATCTATCTATCTATCTATCTATCTATCTATCTATCTATCTATCTATTCCAGTCTGTTCATATCTATCTATCTATCTATCTATCTATCTATCTATCTATCTATCTATTCCAGTCTGTTCATATCTATCTATCTATCTATCTATCTATCTATCTATCTATCTATCTATCTATTCCAGTCTGTTCATATCTATCTATCTATCTATCTATTCCAGTCTGTTCATATCTATCTATCTATCTATCTATCTATCTATCTATCTATCTATCTATCTATTCCAGTCTGTTCATATCTATCTATCTATCTATCTATCTATCTATCTATCTATATATATATATATTTAATCTCTTCTCGGATGGCATCCTACTTTTGAAACAAAGAAAATATTTTCGTGCTATAAATTTATTCATATAAATTTATAAATATATTCATATCTATCTATCTATCTATCTATCTATCTATCTATCTATCTATCTATCTATCTAAATATTTATATATATGTTTAAATATATATATATATATATATATATATATATATATAAAAGAAAGTCATTTGAGTAGGTACAAATAATCTGTCATTTCTTGCAATAATGGGGAAGCCATATCAGAATAGGGCGGGTTGAGTTTTCATTTTTTTAGACAATCAACACTGCACTTAATGCTCAAACTGCAGACTTAAGTGCTAAGTACTGCCACCAAAAATTAGATTCACAGTTTTTACTAATTTTTGAACATTTAGTTTTAAATATCGTCTGAAGAAACGTACCGGAATACCTAATTTCCTCAAGTTTTTGCTTACAAACTGACTTGAAAATTTTACTATTTCATGAATAAATCCAAATAAAGTTGTTATTTTTTGTATTAGAGACGTTGACTGGAAAATATATTCAAGCCAGATTTTTAATTATGAATCACCACAAGCAAAATATGCAACTTTTTTTTAACTGTATTCGAAAATTGTGTAAAATTTTAAAAACAATCAAAAAAGGCATGAATGAATAAAATCTTGCATAATTTGATAGATCATAATTAATAAAACAAAAAGTAGATAAAAGTGAATATAACACCATAATAGTCCTGGGCACAAATTATAAGACAAAAGTTTTAAATTTGCATTGTTTATTGAACCTCATACTAAAACTATTGGACTGTATGACATATTACATCATAATATAGGTAAATTGTTCAGTATAAATTCCCTTTTTAAGTAAACGACGTTCTTATTTGATGGTGTAATGATTTAGTAATAATGGGTTTGTTCCTTGCTTCTTGTCTATATACAATTTAAGTTCACAACGTCCATTTTATGGGAGGTTAATTAAATTTGACAAATTTGTCGATTTAGAGTTGAATGTAATTATTTAGTCTCTGCTCGGGTGGCTCACTACTTTTGAAACAAAAAAAAATATTTTTGTGCGGTAATTTGTTTTAATGCAACATTCCGTATTTAAATCGACTCTTTGGATCATTTTGAAGATATACATTTGATCGTTAGGGAATTTATTATTCCCTTTTAATTCCAAACAAACTAATTCCATATAAATTTTATAAGGCTGTGCAATTTATCATAGATTTCTGGTGGATAGTCACCTCTGTTCCATAAATACTTTAACGTCATGGTTAAAGTTAGCTATCTTGCTTGATTTAGAGATCTAGTTTTACAGGCATTAAATATAGGGTTCATTTTCCTTCGTGAAATTCCAACTGCATATTCTAAGAGCGGTCCATGGTCACCACTTAAATCTTTCCTTGCCTCTACAATAAGATATACATTATGCAAAAGGTCACTGATAGTGTTAAATTCAACCTGATATAAATCTTGGGGATCATTTCTGCAAAGTTTTCTTAGAGGATAGGCACAGGTAGTAAGGCTTCTTGTAGTTCCACCGATGTATTTAAAAACAACTCTAAATGGAAGTTTATTTTGATGAAGTAAACACCCAATGATGTGCAACTTTCTTTTAAGTTTTTTTCTCTAGAGATGTAACAAGCGATGCCTCACAACCAGTGTTTATACAGGTGTTGACTACAAGAGCTGACATAATGAAATTTACGCTGTTGAATTCTTCTGAAAAAGTATCAACATCCTCTGCTAGAACAACTCTCGTTTCACCACTGTTAGGGATATAGAACTAGTATTCAAATCATTTCTAATGCATTCCTATAGTAAAATCATTTGCAATGAATTTCTATAGATGCTTTTAGTATTTGCTATATCACTAGATATGGAATCATTAGAGGGAATGAAAGTTTGGATGGATTTGTTTCATAAATCCTAGCCATAATATTCCAGGTTCCATAAAGAGCTAGTATTCAAATCATTTCTAATGCATTCCTATAGTAAAATCATTTGCAATGAATTTCTATAGATGCTTTTAGTATTTGCTATAACACTAGATATGGAATCATTAGAGGGAATGAAAGTTTGGACGGATTTGTTTCATAAATCCTAGCCATAATATTCCAGGTTCCATAAAGAGCTAGTATTCAAATCATTTCTAATGCATTCCTATAGTAAAATCATTTGCAATGAATTTCTATAGATGCTTTTAATATTTGCTATATCACTAGATATGGAATCATTAGAGGAAATGAAAGTTTGGATGGATTTGTTTCATAAATCCTAGCCATAATATTCCAGGTTCCATAAAGAGCTAGTATTCAAATCATTTCTAATGGATTCCAATAGTAAAATCATTTGCAATGAATTTCTATAGATGCTTTTAGTATTTGCTATATCACTAGATATGGAATCATTAGAGGGAATGAAAGTTTGGATGAATTTGTTTCATAAATCCTAGCCATAATATTCCAGGTTCCATAAAGAGCTAGTATTCAAATCATTTCTAATGGATTCCAATAGTAAAATCATTTGCAATGAATTTCTATAGATGCTTTTAGTATTTGCTATATCACTAGATATGGAATCATTAGAGGGAATGAAAGTTTGGATGGATTTGTTTCATAAATCCTAGCCATAATATTCCAGGTTCCATAAAGAGCTAGTATTCAAATCATTTCTAATGGATTCCAATAGTAAAATCATTTGCAATGAATTTCTATAGATGCTTTTAGTATTTGCTATATCACTAGATATGGAATCATTAGAGGGAATGAAAGTTTGGATGAATTTGTTTCATAAATCCTAGCCATAATATTCCAGGTTCCATAAAGAGCTAGTATTCAAATCATTTCTAATGGATTCCAATAGTAAAATCATTTGCAATGAATTTCTATAGATGCTGTTAGTATTTGCTATATCACTAGATATGGAATCATTAGAGGGAATGAAAGTTTGGATGGATTTGTTTCATAAATCCTAGCCATAATATTCCAGGTTCCATAAAGAGCTAGTATTCAAATCATTTCTAATGGATTCCAATAGTAAAATCATTTGCAATGAATTTCTATAGATGCTTTTAGTATTTGCTATATCACTAGATATGGATTCATTAGAGGGAATGAAAGTTTGGATGGATTTGTTTCATAAATCCTAGCCATAATATTCCAGGTTCCATAAAGAGCTAGTATTCAAATCATTTCTAATGGATTCCAATAGTAAAATCATTTGCAATGAATTTCTGTATATGCTTTTAGTATTTGCTATATCACTAGATATGGAATCATTAGAGGGAATGAAAGTTTGGATGAATTTGTTTCATAAATCGTAGCTATAATATTCCAGGTTGAATGAGATTTTCCCTAGCGCAACGTGCGTAGGCATTTATTTACCACTTTCAGCTTCTAGGTCACTCTGTGAAGATCGAAGTCCTATTTTGATAGCGGGGTTTTATTTGTTTGCCGATTTATTTATTTTAATCAAAATCCAATCAATTTACAGGAAAATGGTTCAAGCAAATTGCATTTGACTCGCGTTGGCGGTGCACTTGAGAGCGTAAACGATGGGCGGACAGCGGTGGAGGCAGGGAAAGCGGTTTCAATTTTGGTGAAGCGTGCCAAGCAAAAATGGAAGGCAAAAATGGTTAATTAATTATTTCGTTAATTTCGGTAAATTACTTCGCGCGCGCAAGCACAGAATGTGAGAAAAGTATTATTTGAAAAATTAAATAAGCAAAAAAAAAAAAAAAAAAAGAAAAAATAGGGGATTTTATAGGAAGATTTTATGACATGAAATTCTCAAAAGAAAACGAATCAATTTAAGTAGGGTCGAAACGGTGTATGGAAACAAAAAGGATTCTTATACTTATATTATGAAGTACGGTGGCCATTAATAATTAAGTATTAACAAGATTTCAATGTTAAAATAAAACTGTATTTAATTACAACCGCACATACATAAATACTGTACAAGAACAAAGGAGAAAAAGTCAACCAAAAATAATTAACCATTTCAGTGAATACCTTGTCAGTAGCGCGGCTTGACTTATCGTCGGGTAAATCCTAAATCAAAATCAAGTCATCGACGCACAATAATTCACACTAATTCGACTGGATAGTTCCACACAATTGTCTCTCAATAATCACTCCAGTCAGTAGCCTGACATCGCTATTTATACACGTGGCAGAAAACTTATATTCATAAGTCCAGCGTGTCACGCTCCAACCTCGGTGTCGGTAATTACTTATTTTCTTCCTATATATATATATATATATATATATATATATATATATATATATATATATATATATATATATATATATATTGTGAAATACGGTGGCCATAAATAATTAAGTATAACTCAAGACTTCAATGTTAAAGAAAACAGTATTTAATCACAACCGCACATAAACACTGTACAAGAACAAAGAAGTAAAAGTCAACCAAAGATAATTAACCATTTCAGTGAATACCTTGTTAGTAGTGTGGCACGGCTAGTAAATCCTAAATCAAAACCCAAATCATCGGCGAACAATAATTCACACTAATTCGACTGGATTGTTCCACTCAATAGTCACTCAGTAATCATTGCAGTCAGTAGCCTGACATCGGTATTTATACACCTGGTGGAAAACCTCTATTCATAAGTCCACAGTGTCACGCTCGAACTTCAATGTTGGTAGTTACACATTGTCTTCCTGTATGACAATATCAAGAAGAGACAGTTGCAATTTCTTGGGAAGATAATGCAGAAAAAGGGCTGCGAAAATCTGATACTCACAGGACAGATTGAAAACCAGAGAGACAGAGGTAAGCAAACACATAAGCTACTTAGTGACCGTAAGTAAATAAGCAGAGCAAATAACAAAATATCAATATTTATGGAGCTAGAACGAACAGAAAATTGGAGAGTCATGCGTCCTGGATGGACACGACACATAGAAGAAGAAGAAGAAGAAGAAGAAGAAGAAGAAGAAGAAGAAGAAGAAGAAGACGGTAAATAATAATAATAAGAAGGCAGGGAAGAAGAAGATGAAGATAAAGATAGGGAAGAACAAAAAGAAGAAAAGATAGAGAAGAACAAGAAGAAGAAGATAGAAAAGAAGAAGACGGTAAAGAAGAAGAAGATAAAGATAGAGATGAAGAAGAAGAAAAAGAAGAAGAAAGAGAAGAATGTGATAGGTGTTTAGAAGGCAACCGCTTGAGAACACTGACTTCTGTAAGCAAACTACTGTAACCCAGAACATATTTCGGCATTTAATAACCCATAAATGGTTGGTGAGCCGTAAAAAAATAATTCAATCACAGAAGAAAAAAGGTTAATATTTTACTATGTCGGTGATATTCAGCGGAATTAAAATGATTGTTTGGTTACTTATTTAATACATGACTTTACTTTTAATTATTTTCGTGTAACGAAAACAAACGTTAGTACAATATTTAAATAGATAAGTCGTAATCAGCAACACTACCTTGTTTTTATAGCATCCTGTCACGTATATTATTGCCAAAACTCCTTTTTTTACACTTTTGTTACCTTTTAATCAATGGAAGTTAACTCTAATAAAAGCATTTCAATGTGTTCGTTTTGCAACGGATGAGAGCGGAGAAGAAACATTTATTCTCTCAATTTAATTTCTCCCATTATGGGCATTATTCTTTCCTTGATATAATAACTCCGTAGTTTACGGACTGAAGAGAACGGCTGAAAGTAAATAGAATGGCAAACATGCTTTGTTATCAGAGAGACTTTTATATTGCTAAGATATACAAACTCTCTCTCTCTCTCTCTCTCTATATATATATATATATATATATATATATATATATATATATATACGTGTCCCTCGCAGAGAATAATATATCACAAATATCTACAATACAAAACAGAGTGTAAAGAGAAACAAAAGGGAAGGATATTACATATAATTTGGAGATGCTCCTGTGTCTGGAGAAGCCATTTTTAGACTAAATTTAGAGTAAAACGGGCCGTATTCATCTATGACTAGCCGTGGATATATTCCACAAATGGGAAAAAGCGAGTATTTGGTTTTCCCAAATTGGGGATTATGAGCTAGAATTTAATTCTATATCTGGGGAAGACACATAAGCTGATGACATTGTAAGCTGCTAGTGGGTGGCAGATTTAGCTTCAGTCTGGGACATGGTGGGAGCAAGGTAAAGAAAGAAACCTTACAGTTTAGTAACTGTAAAGAAACTGAAATTTGACTGCAGTTTTCGTCACTGTATGGAGTGACGTCAGTAAGCGTTCGTCACGTAAAGGAGTTGTCGCGGGGAGGCGTCGTTCAACCACCGTGAAAAGAATTCGTGTGGCAACATGCATTGTTTGTCGCCGTAAGTAGAATTGATTTCGCTGCGATTAAAACCTGCGCATCGCATTGATCAGTTCAGATTGATTTATCCGAGTAGAGTGAACCAACAATATGCAAGCCAGGATGTTGGGAGGGTGATGCCTTTTGCATAGGCGTATGCGAATTTAATCCAAATACTCGAAGTGAGAATGTAAAAACGGGTGGCTTGGGAGCAAGGCGTTATAAACGGTGTATCCAAGGACGGCCAGACTGATCAAAAAACTGAGACGAGCGACTGTGTTGCTTTCATTTTGTCTTGTACTTCACTTTCTTTTTGCTTCAGTATCCCAAAAATTTCATTGTTGACAAAAATGGCAAGAAATGTCTTTTTTTTTAAGCATTTCACCCAAAGCAAGGGGGGATGCTACTAGTACACAAGTGGTTTACAGAGAGTGCAATTAATGATGTAGATTTGAGGAAAGAATATAGAGAAGGATGTGCATCGGAAGCACAATATCAGATGTCGATTGACATTACATTTCAATATTTGAAGTTTATAGCTATCAGGGAAGTAATGTAAATAGTGTACATAATACCTCATCTCAGAAATATAGACAGATACTAAAGGATCGGATAAATATGGCAACAAAGATGAGGACAATAGTCGGAATAATGTAAATAGTGTACATAATACCTCATCTCTGAAATATAGACAGATACTGAAGGATCGGATAAATATGGCAACAAAGATGAGGACAATAGTCGGAATAATGTAAATAGTGTACATAATACCTCATCTCAAAAATATAGACAGATACTGAAGGATCGGATAATTATGGCAACAAAGATGAGGACAATAGTCCGAATAATGTAAATAGTGTACATAATACCTCATCTCAGAAATATAGACAGATAGTGAAGGATCGGATAAATATGGCAACAAAGATGAGGACAATAGTCTGAGTAATGTAAATAATGTACATAATACCTCATCTCAGAAATATAGACAGATACTGAAGGATCGGATAAATATGGCAACAAAGATGAGGACAATAGTCGGAATAATGTAAATAGTGTACATAATACCTCATCTCAGACATATAGACATAGCAGAACATCAATAATTCAAGATGTGTTTCGAATCCTCAGATTGATTGGAAAAGGTTCCGATTGAGCCATTCTAGGTAGCTAATAATAATAATGATGATAATATGAATTCCTGGTAGCCAATAATAATAACAATAATAATAATAATAGGTAGATGATTATTCCAAGTGGAACTGTCTTTCAAAAGCACAGCAATCGGTCTTCAAAGACGTCTGGAAACATCTGAAGATTGTATTATGATCTGTGTCAAAGAACATGAAAGTAATATGAAAGTTTATTCAGCAATAAAGATGCCAACAAAATTCAAAATGGAATTTCATCTCGTTGAAGGGGTGCAAGTTAACCTTAATACACCAATCGCAGACGAAAAGAAGCTAAAAAACAATAAGATATACCAAATGCTTAAACGATGTTCAAGAAAAGTCTCTTCATGGTCAATAATCTGCCGGTACCAAAGAAGCTGATTGAGTCCAAACCCTTTAACCACCATTGGTTTCGTTGTCCAGGGTTAATGGCTGAAACCGAAGGCTTTACTCTTGCTGCACACATTCTGAAAAAGGCCTGTTAACCCGAAATGCAGACACTGTGCACCTACTGAACATAAATCTTATCATGACAGAGTGGACCAATATCTGCAATGGAAAATGGAAAACTTTTACAAGAAAGAAACTGGTAACAACTTCACCCGCACCTGGTTACATCCGGTATGATCTTAGGCCTGTGTGCTTTTTTGGTTTTTTTTCCCTCAAAAATGCTAAATGAAAAATGTCATGATGCCATTTTTGACCTTAGGTCTCTGGTTGGGACCCCGAAAGAAATATGTATCCAGCGTCAAAGATAATAATAATAATAATAATAATAATAATAATAATAATAATAATAATAATAATAATAATAATAATAATAATAATAATAGGTTGGTGCAAAAATAATGTCGGTTTTTTACGTTAAAAAATATGGCAAAAACCGACATTCTTTTTGCACCAGCCTAATAATAATAATAATAATAATAATAATAATAATAATAATGAGAAGAAGAAGAAGAGATGCCCATGCCAGGTAATAACTTGCGCAATGACAATTCTCCATTAACGGTAAAAATCCCTTCAGAGTAAATTCTATTGAAATAAGACCGTTTCCTTAATTGGACTTGCTTTTCTGATAGAATGATGACAGGATGGCCTTGAAGACGAGTCCCAAAATAAATAATGGAATAAAAATAATCAGAAGACAACTTTCCCAAGATGTCAATAAAGAGATGCCTAATAATAAAGAAAAAAAAAATGCAGAAAAGAATCCTGACGAAGGAATAATGGCTATAATTGCGGGGTAAAATGCAAGTGACAGTGTATAGAGAGAACTTAATATTTCTTTCTTGTTTTGTATGTTACCAATGCCTTTTGGCCCTCATTACAACAACGAATGTCTTTCTCCTCCCATAAAACCCACATCTTCCCTGCTTTAGTTTTTTTTTGGGCATGCATCCTCGTCAAAATAAACTCGTGCTGAAAAACTGGTTACCTTTATCTAAAATAAATCCTAAAAATTTTTAAAAAAGTGATAAATTGAACAGCAGAGTCAGAATAAGAACGGAATTATAAATCGTTTCCTTATAAGGAAACAATCGACCGCCATTGACTAAGTACTCGAGTTACACTTTTCTCCCATTCTTGGCCATTGATTTACAGTGTATTATTAATTTTCTTCGTTTCTAATCGTTAATATTAACCGTTTCCTTATAAGGAAACAATTGACGTCCATTGAGCAAGTAGCCGGTGCTACTCGAGTTACACTTTTCTCCCTTCGCTGGTCATTGACTTACGGTGTAGTATTAATTTTTCTTCATTTTTAATAGTTCCTTATAAGGAAAATATTCGATGTTCACTGAGCTCAGAGCTACTTGAATTACATTTTTCTGCATTCCCTGGCGATCAGCTTAAGATCAAAGTGTAGTATGTGTTCTTACATCACCGAGATGAGGTATTATGTTATCCTCATCTCTGTTGCCATATGCACAACGTTTCGACCGTTGTACCCTCCGGACTTGGAATTTCAAAGTGAACCCCTTTATTTCTAACACATTTTCTTTCAATATCTGTCTATATCTCTGAGATGAGGTATCATGATTACTTGCATTATTAACATTATTCACACTGTTATCCACATCTCCATTTGCATATGCACAACGTTTCGGCTGTTAAAAAATTGTGTTAAATGTAAATAACTGAGACATCCGAAAGGGGCATAGCACGTAGAACTAGAACAATCTACCCGGTTCGGTACGAAATTCTAATCACCTGAAGAAGGCCGGAGCGTATAACGGCCGAAACGTTGTGGATTTGGTAATGAAGATGACGATAACGGTCCGAATAATGTAAAAGATGTGTATATTCTCCTCATCTTTCATGTTAATATTAATAGTAGCCGTTTCCTTATATCGATAAACTACATCCGCGCCCTGGGTAAGACGATAAACTACATCCACGCCCTGGGTAAGACGATAAACTACATCCGCGCCCTGGGTAAGACGATAAACTACATCCGCGTCCTGGGTAAGACTATAAACTACAAGGCCTCTGATTAGGAGGTTTTGCAGAGAGTGGAACCACCTCTTAATTGCTGGTGTTCTCAGGTCCACCCTGGCCCAGCTATGGGAAAAATAGTTAACAACGAAACTTTTGTAAAAGTTTTAATACCAGAAATACTTTGTAATAAGAATTAAAAAAAAATATTACCAGCAATAATTTTTTAAGGAACTATTATTATCAGCAATACGTAAAAAAATACTAGCAATACAAACAGCTATACCTTTTTTGAAACAAAAAATATGACCAGCTATCGATTTCTTCAAGGAAGAATATTCCCAGAAATAGATTTTTGAAGAAAAACATGTTACCAGAAGTAAAAATTTTGTCGCCATTAAATAACGAATTGAGGTTGATATGCCGTAAAAACAAAACAAAACAAAACAAATCAAATCATTTCCTTATAAGGAACTTGAGAGACTATTGGACCTTAAAATGACATTTGGCATCAAGTGAAACTCATATATCGCTAAAGATGTAGGTGTAATGGTCGGTTCCATCTACCACTCCAGTAAGTACATCTCGAGCAACCAGCGAAATTTATAAAATCTTTGTCTTTAAACAATTCTTCAGGAAAATAGGTTTCTCAAGACCAGTAACTGATATCGCAGTTTCCAGTATTGATGCTTAGGGCGGTTTCCTTCCTAATCTTTTGTTTGAAGTAGTGTAGACTATCAACATCTTGATTATGTCATTATTTTCTCATCTCAGATCCAGTAACTGTTTTCAATCTATCCAGTGCTGATTGAGG
>OZ010615.1:31724052-31731552 GCA_963932145.1 Acanthosepion lycidas | reverse complement strand
AAGCTATGGAATCTTTTTTCACTGCACTGGAAAATCTACAAAAGAACATAAGACCGATCAGACATGCCAAATATAGAGAGATACGGTAGGAAGTAAAATAAGACCCCTTCTCGAGACGAATAAGCTTGCTAATGTCCACAGGGACATCATACGAAATAAAAGACACTCAAATACAGAAAGAGATAAGGCTAAATAAAAGACAATGTACAATCAGACAAAAGCCAAGCAAAAAATGAGGCAAGAATGGAAGTAGATAATATGACAGAAGATGAGATACAAACTAAAATAAATGAGATACAAAATCAGGATCTGTCAGGAAATAAAAGGGAAAATAATCCATACTGCGACAGAAACAACTGCATTGATTCAGATTCTATCACTGATGAAGATGAATCAAACGACATTAGAGTAAAATCCCTTGAAAACAAGAGTTGGAATCACTGAAGCCAAAAACTACATCATTCAAATAATCAGCAAAGTTACTCGCGCGCAAATGTCGGAAAGAGACCGACTTCCAAATATTCATTTGACAAAGTCCAATAAACATATTGCGCAAACATATAACGCTGCACTGCAAACATTGTTAACGGACAGACCACTAGAAAAACGTCACAGAAGTTAATAATGTCATACATGCCACAGATTTGGCAGCGACTGAAAAACTTAATATCGAGATAAATAAAATATTAAACAGAAAAAAAAAAGAGTCAGGTTGGAAGGCAAAGTTAAAGCCAAAATATTGATCAGACGTGAGTTAACGAGACTAGATGAGATTTCAAGAAATTCTAATGTTTACACACTGTAAAGCAAGATCAAGGAGAAATATATAATTAAAAGATGAAATGAAAATCCACCATTCAAGGACATACTTAAAAAGAAACTGCAATTAAAGGCTCAAGAAAAAAAAATTAAGGATAGACCTGTACGGGAATGAACAAGAATAATGTTAGGCAAGTTCTAACAAAATCCCCAAAATGAAAATCCACCGGAAATGACACAGTACACGGCCTTTGGCTCTGTCATCTGTCATCAATCCATAAAACTCTCGTGCAAACAATATCAATGCTAAATAATACACCCAATGAAATTCCAGAATCGACCACTGAAGGTAGTATATATCTCGTGCCGAAAACAGGTAAAACAGATGACCCCAAATAATAACAGGCCAATAACATGTCTGCCTACTACATATAAATTGATCAAATAAACGAACACTACATATTCTTTTCCAAATTAAAACAACATTCTTCTCCTGAAAGGGAAGAGATGTCGAAGAGATTCGTGTGGTTACAAAGATCAACTACTAATAAATAAAATGATCCTGGAAAATTGCAGAAACAAAAGTAGAAATCTCAGTACAGATTGGAAAGATTACTGTAAGGACTTTCGATAGTCTGCCACACTTTTTTGATTCTTAAGGGTTAAAAAATGTCTCCTCGGTGAAAGTCAATTTCCTTAAATATAGCATGGAACTGTGGAAAAGCGCATTATACCAAAATCACATAACTTTCAATTGTTTGAATACCCGACGGGGAATCTTTCAAGGAGTCTCCCTGTCGCCCCTTCAGTTCGCTCTGTCTTTAGTCCCCTTTTCGGATGAACTAAACACGAATAACAATGAATACAAAGTAAAAAAAAGAAAGTCTTTAATTACCTATTCTAATAATGATATCAAACTATTTCCCAAAGGCGACAATGTCTTGAAGGATCTCCTCAATGCTGTAAAATGTTTCAGTGATGACATCTGTCTGGATTTCAGATTTGATAAATGTGCAAAAGTAACATTCAAGATAGGGAGAATTACGGAAATAAACTCAATAGATCGAGATTGTATCACAAAGATTAGGGAACTGGGACAAGAAGAAGCCTATAAATCCCTAGGTGCCGGCGAAGATGGGATACAGCATGCCCAAATGAAGGAGAAAGTAAAAATAAATTAATACTACAGGAGCGTGCGTCTGGTGTTAAGTGCCGAGTTGAATTCACAAAGCAGAATATTGGCCATAAACACTTTGGCTCTCCCTGTGGTGCAATACGGTTTCAACATCGTTAATTGGACCATAGCTGACATTAAGCGAATGGATTTGAAAACGAGAATGTTTCTGGACTTGCTACCGTATTATCGTCCTAAGGCTGATGCTGTTCCGAAGGAGGCAGAGGATTAGTTCAACTTGAACTGTCTTACAAAACTACAATAATAGATATTTATTCGGTCTTCAAAGATACCTTTAAACTACAGGAGAATGCGTTATAATGATTAGAAGAAGAAGAAGAAGAAGAAGAAGAAGAAGAAGAAGACGATAAAGATGACGAATTAAAACAAGTAGAAGCTTATAAATGCCTAGGAGTCAGCGAATGAGATGGAAAACAGCATAACCAAAAGCAGAAGTACGTGAGAAAAAATATTATCACCAATAGTGTCTTGAAAAAAAATTATTACAGTAACACATTTTGGAAAAAAAAAATTATTACATTTGAAGTGGAAATCTAAAAAATGTGGCAGGGTTAGGGTTAGGGTTTGGCTGACCCTAGAGTACACTACAGTTTTAACCTTGTTAATTAAACCATAGCTAACATTAAGCGAATGGATGTCAAAAGGAGAAAGTTTATTAATTACCACCGCATTCATCATCCCAACGCTGATGTTGATCGTCTCTGCGTGTCTAGATCCGAAAGAGGCAGAGGATTAGTTCAACTAGAACAGTTTTACAAAACCACAACAATGGTTCTTTCAAACATACCTGGAAACCATATACTATATGATGATCTGTGTCAAAGAACATAAAAGAAATTTAAAAAATCTTTATTCAACCATAAAGAAAGCCAACAAATTCAAAAGTGGATTTCAAGAGGGTAAAGAAGTGCAAATAAATCATAATGCGCCTACTGTTGTGGCAAAGAACCTAAATCAGAAAGCAAAATTAATGTACCAAATGCAGTAACGATGTCAATGGTCAATACTCTGCCCGTACCAAACAAGTTTATGTTATTGTAGGACCGGCTTAAAAGATTAAACCTAAATGCAGATCATCCGATAAACATCCAGAAGCAATTAATCATCTGTATCAAGCTGCACCCACTGGAAAATAACAAAACTTTTACGGGAAGGAAACTGCAAAAAATACTGGTGTGAACATCATCCAGATCCGGTTTCCTTGATAGGACCTGTACTAATTGTATAGGACTTTACAATACGCACAGAACTATCGAAGCTGATCGCCCAGACATCGCGATGAAACACCACCAAATAAACAGAATGTGCTTTCTTATTGACGTGACTGTTCCTGCAGACTGCAATGTATCTTTGAAGATCTTCAAAAAGCAGTCAAAATACAAGGATCTTGAAATCGAAATCTTAAAAATGTGGCACATGAGGACATCAATAATTCCAGTTGTAGTTGGAGCACTCGGATTATCTGGAAAAGGTTTTGATAGACTCATTGATGGTATTTCTGGTGGCCCATGCCTAAAAGAAATACAAAAACATTGTACTTACAATACAACTAACACCTTACGATGATCTTTATCTGTGAAGGATGTATGTGATGTTTTTTTTTTCTTTTTTGGAAAATGTTATGAAGCCATTTCTGACCTGAAATGAATGTACATCAAATATCGAAGGAAATAATAACAATAATAATAATAATAATAATAATAATAATAATAATAATAATAATAATAATGGGAATTATTATAATACAAAAAATTATACTCACAAGTAAAGGACAAATATTACGAAAAGCTTTATTTAAATGTGTGTGGTCTGAGGTTGTTTTCTTTTTATAACAAAAATATGATCAATGGAAAATATCATGAAGCCATTTCTGACCTTAGGTCTCTGGTTGGGACCCAGAAGGAGATGTGTCTATAACAGAAATCAAAGGAAATAATAATAATAATAATAATAATAATATCGTTGTTTTTAAAATGATCAATGGAAAATGTCATGAAGCCATTTCTAACCTTAGGTCTTTGGTTGGGACCCGGAAGGAAATATGTATACAACAGAAATCAAAGGAATAATAATAATAATAATAATAATAATAATAATAATAAGAAGAAGAAGAAGAAGAAGAAGAAGAAGAAGAAGAAGAAGAAGATTATCTGCTTGGTTCCTTCTGTCCGACAACATGTTTATTTTCACGCATTGAACTGGTTCAAACTGTGATATTTGATTTTGTCAGTTCAGAAAATCGATATTTGATCATCCAAATCATCAGGGTTTTTATCCTCATCATTTCCTTATTAGCATTTCCTTTATTATTATTATTATTATTATTATTATTATTATTATTATAAATAGAATTTGTCGGAATTTATAGACGTTACAAGTTTTTTTTTCTTCTTTTTTTCTTCCTAGCAATGAATGTAAACATCCGTGTTTGCAAGAGGAAGGTGAAAAACACTATGGCTACAATCAGTAAGGTCGATTGACAATTCTCATATTCTTAGGGTTTTGACTTTCTTTCATTCCTTTTCTTTCAAACTCCCTCCATTTTTTTCTGTCAATCTGTTTTCTTTTTAAAAATATGACACTTGCATTTTGTTCTACCCTCTTTCTATCCGTTCTTCTTCAACCCGGTTCTCTCTATCTTCTTTATCTCTTTCTCTCATTTGCTATTCCTCCTCCCTTTTCCTTCTTCTACCTCTTCTTCTTCCTCTTCTTCTTCCTCTTCTTCTTCTTCTTCCTCTTCTTCTTCTTCTTCTTCTTTTACTTCTTAGCCCTTTCTACCTTTTCTTTTTCCTTGTCCTTCTCGTTTCCTTTAAGGATATTAGCGATCATGGCTCTCCATAATTTCCGATCCTTTCTAGCATTTAATAGATTTTGTCATTTTGTTATTTTTATAAACCTCGCTCGGTGATCCTTTACTCATGTTATCTTGGTAGGGTGCGCATATTTTCCCTCTGTCCCTCTTTACCTTCAATCAGTCTTGTGAGTATCAAATTATTTGTTGTAACCCAGAAAAGGTTACTGAATGAGGAATAACCAAAACGGAGGTTGGAAATGAAAATGGTAATCTTTATCATCAACAAAATACAATACTCGCCAACGGCGTGAAGTAGGTAAACCACTGTTAGTGGTGAACTACTTAGACAGTATATTACCCCCACTTACAATAGTGTCCAACGAATTTATGAGGATTGGAACATACTCATTAGTGCTTATAGGTAATTTATATAATATTTTCCAAGCCCTCTTTCCCCATTATGTGCTCTAGAAATTTCATCTGTCTCTTCGTGATGTTAGGTATAAGTATTCCTTTTGTTTCTGCTTTAAGTAAAACTCTGGTGTTGCTCCCTTGTTCAGTACATAACATTCTCAGCAACCTTCTGTAGAACCATATTTCTGTTGTTTGCTGTCTCTTCTTCCTTTCTGAGGAGATAGCAGAGCATTCAATAGCATACAAGAGGAGTGATACAGATAACAGTTCAGTTTCTTTGTTTCTCGCGAAGTTTTTTGGAAGACATCTTTCTCTATGCCAATGTGATTTCGAGTATCAATATTGCAAACATTTCCGAAATATTCAAATTGTTGCACTTGTTTGGATTTTGGGACTTCCAATTTATGAATAGGCCTGGAAAATCCGTGATTTGCGCTGCTATATGCGTTTTCTATCTATCTATCTATCTATCTATCTATCTATCTATCTATCTCAGTCAGGTCGTATCTACTCTCTCTCTCTCTCTCTCTCTCTCTCTCTCTCTCTCTCTCTCTCTATATATATATATATATATATATATATATATATATATATATGTCTGTCAATCTATGTATCCCTCTCTGTTCGGATCTATCTATCTATCTATCTATCTATCTATCTATCTATCTATCTATCTATCTCAGTCAGCTCGTATCTATCTATCTATCTCAGTCAGCTCGTATCTATCTATCAATCTATCTATCTATCTATCTATCTGCCTGTCAATCTATGTATCTCTGTTCGGATCTATCTATCTATCTATCTATTTTGATATTATACATATATCCGTCACTTTTTAAAAAATATTTTCAATTGCATTTTCACTGAGGCAATTTCTTTATTCAAATAGACACAAGACTGATGTTTGAAAGGCACCATGTTTATGGAATATGGGGGAAAAATCTATATTTCACTGAAGCTTTCTTGAAAAAGTTATGCTCAAAATTGTACGCTTCTTTTCCAAGTTCTTTTGTTGCCTCCCTTATTTTAGAGAGTTTCTCAGTTTCTTTCAAAGCCAGGTAAATCTGATTTGTACCGTAGTGTGTTTTAAATGTGTCGATTTAAATAGTTAAGTGAACTTGACATTTTTTAAATCAAAGAACCTCAGGTTAAATATTATGGCTGCCTCAAATGATGACCAAGGCTACAAAGCAACTTCAAAAGTTAACTGCGTTAGATATATATATATATATATATATATATATATATATATATATATATATATATATGTGTGTGTGTGTGTGTGTGTGTGTGTGTGTGTGTGTGTGTGTGTGTGTGTGTGTAAAAATGTAAACGCAATCTCCTGGCCGTTAGAAACTACGGCAGAAGTCTGCGTTTAAGCATGAAACAGACAATCGCCTCTGGGTGTTGACTTCAGTGACCAGTTATATATTTTCTTTAACCCATAAATATAACATACCTTAAAACTATATTTTTTATCATATACATATGATGTAATAGAATATTTCACCGTCCCTATCATCTATTGTGGATTGACTATATAAGTAAATATATATATAGTGTGCACAGGATATACCAGTGTCTGTCTGTCTGACTGACTGGCTTCAGGAAGTGTTATTCGACTCCCTGTCTTTCTGTAGTGTATTCTCTTTTACAATAAACCTCTCTTTCTTTCATCTACGCCCGTGTTGCTGTTCCTTTCACTCGAGTACCACCTTTGTCTGTCTGTAAACTTTTTAAGGATATAACAATATATAGGTAAGGAAATGGATTAAGTATGGCAGTTATTTGATATATTTTATGATTATACATTATTTTTAATGAATTTAAGCAAATGCTATGTTTTTTTTAATTAAACTGTATTAATTAAACTTACCGGCCTGAATGTTTGGAAAATTTCATAGAAAATATGCGCTCTCCCACAGGAATCGAACCTGTAATCCTAATGGGAAACGCCATTTGATCTGACGTGCTGTTAACCATTCAGCCACAAAGAAGAGTCTGATTAGTCTGGTGACGGTTCTCATTACAGTTACTGGTTCGATTCCTGTCGGAGGTCGCTTATTTTCTACGAAATTTCTCGAACATTTAGGACGGTAAATGTAATTAATGTATTTTTATTAAAAACTGTTGATTTACTTAAATTACTTGTATCGATTAAAGATAATGTATAAACAGAATATATATATATATATATATGTGTGTGTGTCAAAATACATACAAAATAGGAAAGAACACGTTAGGTAAATAATCCGAAGTTCTTTAGGATTTTTATTTTTATTTTTTAAAAACAGTGCTCGATACAAAAGTAGAGCCTAAATATAATTATTTATTTAAA
>OZ010615.1:31656552-31719052 GCA_963932145.1 Acanthosepion lycidas | reverse complement strand
ATATATATATATATATGTATGTATGTATATATGTTAGCTGGATCACTGATATTGAGCGCTTTGCAATAAGTACTGCGCATATATAATATATAAATGATATATATATATATATATATATATATATATATATATATATATATATATATATATATATAGATAGATAGATATAGATAATATTAGTGGTAAATAAACATATATATGCAAAATCCACAGGTGCATATACACACATGTATAATTTTGAATAAAAAATTACAAGAGGATAGAATCCAGGTAGAACTCAATGTCCAGGACAGAGTAAAGATAGAATAACAAGGCTTAAACACTAATATTCCATGGTCATAATTTATTCCATTGGAATCGTAAATACGATCCAATTCATCAGACCTACAAGTTCCAATGGAATAAATTATGACCATGGAATATTAGTGTTTAAGCCTTGTTATTATATATATATATATATATATATATGTATATGAAATGTACAAAGTCCGACAATTATTATATTTTATATACAATATATATATATATATAATTATTATATTTATTATTATATATTATATATATATAATATATATATATATATAATATATATATATATATATTATTATATATAATATATAAAATAATATATTATATATATATATATATATATATATATATATATATATGTTAACTCTATCACTGATATTGAACGCTTTCCAATAAGTACTGCGCATATATAATATATATATATATATATATATATATATATATATATATATATATATATATATATATATATATATATATATTCATACATACATGCATACATACACTGGGAAATAACTTCATTTACTTCTCATTATATACTGAAAACGAGAGTGTACGACGTGTAAATTCTGAGACAAGCCTCCATGACGTCGTATTCCCATGCGGTCACCCATCCAGGAACTGTCCAGGATTGACGTTGATTAACTTTGACATGTTCATGTAAGAAAGGATCTTTTTGCGTATTACTGATTTAGAGTTCCTAAAACTCAATGAAACACTAAATACAGGCTATCGTTTCTCGTCGATTTTTAAGACGTGATTCTCTTCCATGACAAAGCCAAGCCAGTATAAATCATGAAAACTAACAACAATTTGTGACTCGTTTAGGTGTCCGCTCTACACCCACTGTCCATATTCATTAGATCTATCCGAAACTGATTATTACCTTTTTTTTTTTTCCTCGATTGGTACAAACCTTTCTGATGGAGTAAAACTTTCACATCGAAATATGCAGAAGTTTTAACATCAAAAACCGTCATTATTTTTACACCAACCTAATACACTCCGTTAAGCGGGCAACAAGTCATTGCATATAATAGAAAAGAATTTTAACCTTTCAACCTGTGCTCCTGAATCAAAATTCGCGAATAATTCTTATTTAATGTTTCTCGGTAGATATATAAAAAAAAATAGTAAACAAGTGTTTACCCACCGTTCAACCGGTAGGTGGGCATTAAGACATTTTTTTCTACCACTGTTCCTCCGGCGGCTGGGCATTACGTCATTTTTCTCTACCACCGGTAACGCGGTGGTCAGGGATCAAAGCGTTATGTTTTGATAGACAAAAAACAGAGATTACTTATGTCTCAACCTGATATAATTTATTTCGTGGATCAGTCGCCGATAAATACTACCTCACGCAAAGATTTCCAAAGCCTTTAAAAGCATCTCTTTTTGGATCTTGAAGTGATAAGCCCAAAGCCGGACACTTAGTTCTCTGACGTCTAGGTTGGTACCGTTTGATGTAGACATTTTCTTATCTGTTCAAATGCTTTTAAGCATTCCGCCACTGCAGCGGCTGCAGTTCGCAGTATTCTAATGAAAGATGCTTGATCCCGGTGATCCTCACCCTGCGACAGTACCTCCGTCATTGCTCTAAAGTAGGTATATTTGGGGACGACCACAGCAGCGTTGCAGTGAGCACGATAACATGACAGTCTTTCTTTTTTTTTTTTTTTTTGGCTCATGTGTACCGGTAGGGAAAAATGACGTCAAATCGATTTTCAGCGGGGTTGCAAGTAATTAAAGGATAAAAGTGTAGTATCTGTTTTCGGGCGAACAAACTTTATTTTATCTCTCAATTGTGCTTTTGTTTTTCGGAAGAGACCAATTGAAAAATGCTTGAGTTTAACACAGTCTCCGGAAACAGACACCCTCGACATTGCTTCGATCGTTGTACTAACGAGCTGGCCCCAAAAGCAATAAATTACTTTAAAGTTACCTAGTGGCACATCCTACCAGCGTGGAGCTGTGACTGAATACTAAGTGTAGTATCTGTCCTCTTCGACCTTCTCATATATCTATTCCCGATGTAATGAAGGCTTCTCTGATATTCCAATTCTGTAACGGGAGAGAATGTTGGACGATTTCCTCAAAGATGAAGAAGAGACTTGAGGCGACGGAGATGTGGTTCTACAGAAGGATGCTAAGGATATCATGGACCCAGAGTGTGAGCAAAAATGAGGTCTTAGAGAGGATGACAACAATGTGGAGGCTTATACTTAACATCAAGTAGAGGCAACGAATGTTGGACGATTTCCTCAAAGATGAAGACGAGATTCGGGGCGACGGAGATGTGGTTCTACAGAAGGATGCTAGGGATATCATGGACCGAAAATGTGAGCAAAAATGAGGTCTTAGAGAGGATGCCAACAAGGTGAAGGCTTATACTTAACATCAGGAAAAGGCAGCGAATGTTGGACGATTTCCTCAAAGATGAAGAAGAGACTCGAGGCGACGGAGATGTGGTTCTACAGAAGGATGCTAAGGATATCATGGACCGAACGTGTGAGCAAAAATGAAGTCTAAGAGAAGATGCCAACAAGGTGGAGGCTTATACTTAACATCAGGAAGAGACAGCGAATGATGTAGGATTTCCTCAAAGGTAAAGAAGAGACTAGAGGCGACGGACATGTGGTTCTACAGAAGGATGCTAAGGATATCATGGACCGAGCGTGTGAGCAAAAATGAGGTCTTAGAGAGGATGTCAACAAGGTGGTGGCTTATACTTAACATCAGGAAGAGGCAGCGAATGTTGAACGATTTTCTCAAAGATGAAGAAGAGACTCGAGGCGACGGAGATGTGGTTCTACAGAAGGATGCTAAGGATATCATGGACCGAGCGTGTGAGCAAAAATGAGGTCTTAGAGAGGATGTCAACAAGGTGGAGGCTTATACTTAACATCAGGAAGAGGCAGCGAATGTTGAACGATTTCCTCAAAGATGAAGAAGAGACTCGAGGCGACGGAGATGTGGTTCTACAGAAGGATGCTAAGGATATCATGGACCGAGCGTGTGAGCAAAAATGAGGTCTTAGAGAGGATGTCAACAAGGTGGAGGCTTATACTTAACATCAGGAAGAGGCAGCGAATGTTGAACGATTTCCTCAAAGATGAAGAAGAGACTCGAGGCGACGGAGATGTGGTTCTACAGAAGGATGCTAAGGATATCATGGACCGAGCGTGTGAGCAAAAATGAGGTCTTAGAGAGGATGTCAACAAGGTGGAGCCTTATACTTAACATCAGGAAGAGGCAGCGAATGATGGACGATTTCCTCAAAGATGAAGAAGAGACTCGAGGCGACGGCGGTGTGGTTCTACAGAAGGATGCTAAGGATATCATGGACCGAGCGTGTGACAAAAATGAGGTCTTAGAGAGGATGTCAACAAGGTGGAGGCTTATACTTAACATCAGGAAGAGGCAGCGAATGTTGAACGATTTCCTCAAAGATGAAGAAGAGACTCCAGGCGACGGAGATGTGGTTCTACAGAAGGATGCTAAGGATATCATGGACCGAGCGTGTGACAAAAATGAGGTCTTAGAGAGGATGTCAGCAAGGTGGAGGCTTATACTTAACATCAGGAAGAGGCAGCGAATGTTGAACGATTTCCTCAAAGATGAAGAAGAGACTCCAGGCGACGGAGATGTGGTTCTACAGAAGGATGCTAAGGATATCATGGACCGAGCGTGTGAGCAAAAATGAGGTCTTAGAGAGGATGTCAACAAGGTGGTGGCTTATACTTAACATCAGGAAGAGGCAGCGAATGTTGAAGGATTTCCTCAAAGATGAAGAAGAGACTCCAGGCGACGGAGATGTGGTTCTACAGAAGGATGCTAAGGATTTCATGGACCGAGCGTGTGAGCAAAGATGAGGTCTTAGAGAGGATGCAAACTCATATTTAACAGCAGGAAGAGACAACTGAAGTTTCTGTGTTAACATAATTAGGAAGGAAGGCCTGGAGAATCTGATACTCACACGTCGAATAGCGAGACAAAGGAAAGCAGCGCGTGACATACCTAGCGGGCTTAAGCATGAGGATGGCAGAAGCTAGTCTGGGGGGAGGAGCCAGAGGAAAGGAATTCTTTTAGATATTGTAAGGGATAGAGAGAAGTGGAGAGCCATTATCGCGTTCGTTCTGAAAGGGCATGGCACATAAAAAAGAAAAAAATATACATAATGAGGAAGAGGTTCTTGAGAATCTGATACTCACAGGTTGAATAGAGGGAAAGAGAGACAAGGGAAAACAACAGATGACATACCTGACAGGCATAAGCAAGCAGATGACAGGCCATGTTCTGGGGGAGGTGGCAGAGGGAAGGAACTTGTTGAGAGCTGCAAGGGATAGAGGGAGGTTGAGAGCCACGATCGCCTACGTCCTGAAATGGACACAGCACGTAAAAAGGGAAAAGGACGCATAATGGGGAAGGAAGGCCTAGAGAATCAGATACTCACGGGTCGAATAGAGGGAAAGCGAGACAAGGGAAAACAACGCGTGGCATACCTGGCGGACTTAAGCAAGTGGATGACAGAACGTGGTCTGTGGGAGGAAGCAGAGGGAAGGAACTTCCTGAGAGCTGCAAGGGATACAGCAAGGTGAAGAGCTATGATCGCCTTCGTCCTGAAAGGTCACGGCACATAAAAATTAAAGAAAAGAATAGGAGATGCGAAATTTATGAGCTTCCAATTCAATGGCAGCACTTTCCTTCATTGTCCCATGACCGACGATTGGCAGATACCAATTCCAGCGTGGTAGATGTTGCGGAGACAGCAACTTTTTTCATTGTCTCATATATACGCGTATGGACCCGCCATAAAAAAATCGACCTTGTCACATCCTGCCTCCTTAGGGAGGCGAATAAATACCGCTTCGGAATGTACGCTAATCTATCTTCAGGAAAGGATTCATCTTTACACATTGTATATAGACATTGGGAACATACACGTGGTTGTATAGGCTCCTGATGCTGGGAGGTCAACGGCGCCCATTCGCTAATAATGTTGCATCTTCTCTCTCGGCCGATGGTCGCTAGATCTTTTTGGAATTCGAACTCAGCCCTCCGATTTCTCAATCCGAGCCGTTATCCATTAATCGAACGTATCTCCTGTTAGTAAGAATAAATTTCCATTTGGTCATCTTCTTCCATGGAATCGGTATTTTGCGGAATAGACTCCCGAAAAGCAAATGCTTTAGAATCTTAACCTCTTCAAGTCTTAGATCAACCGTTGACTTTCCGTCATATCCTGATGCAATAACCTCATTCAGTAACACTCTAATTTGAGTGGCTCCTGAGACTTATATTGGGTAAATAAAAGTAATAAATAAAAAATTAAAAAATCTGGGACTATTTCTAACCGGAGGCACTGTAAAATGAAAGGAGGTGTGACTTTTTTCTTTTTTTTTTTGTTCTAGGCATAAGAATTTTTTTTTTTCAGTAGTTGCTACTTTTTACGTTTAAAAAATATTTTTATTTTGTTAAAATTTATATTGCATAAAACAAAATTGATTAAAACGCGTCATGGTTTAAATTGTTTGAATTGTTATACTGGAACCTGTATCCACAGGCAACGTGTGCATATGAGTGTGTAAGTGCGCATGCGCGCCATTGTGTGTGTGTGAGAGAGAGAGAGGGAGAAAAAGTAAGTGTTAGTGTGTGTATGTGAGGCCATAGGAATGTGTGAGTGCGATGGTTAAATAAAGTCTGTGTATGTGTTAGTTTTGGGGCGTGTGTATGTGTTAGTGTTTGGGCGTGTGTATGTAGGTGAAAAACTGTTAATATCAGTGTGTGACACAGAATGTACAAGACTGACTGTAGGTAAGTGAAAGGGCTTTTGTGAGAGAAATTATCAGTAAGACTTAGTGTGTGTGGTGGGTGAGAGAGATAAAAGGATAGAGAAAGAAACCATATGTGTGTAGGAGTGCGCTTGCGATTGAAAGTATATGTGTGTGTTAGCCTTTAAGAGTCTGTTTTAGTTTGTACCTGTGTGTGCGTGTGTGTGTGTGTGTGTGTGTGTGTATGTGTGATAGAGGGTGTGTGAGAGAACCCTTAGATATGTGAGAGTGCGTTCGTGAAAGAAAGTGTGTGTTTGTGTTATTTTTAAGAGTGTGCTTCAGTGTGTGTGTGTTATAGAGGGTGTGTGAGAGAAGCCCTAGGTATGAGAGTGTGTGTTTGTGAAAGAAAGTATATGCGTTAGTCTTTAAGAGTGTGTTTCAGTGTGTGTATCTGTGTGTGTGATAGAGGGTGTGTGAGAGAACCCCTAGGTATGTGAGAGTGCGTTTGTGAAAGAAAGTGTGTGTATGTGTGTGTTAGTCTTTGAAAGTGTGCTTCAGTGTGTGTGTGTGTGTGTGTGTGTGTGTGTGTGTGTGTGTGTGTATGTGTGTGTGTGTGTGCTAGGAAGAAAGGAGAAAGAGAGAGCGTAGGTGTGAGAGAGTGTGTTTGGAGGTGCTTAGGTGTGTATGCGTTAGCGTATGAATGGAAGTGTACGTGTGTATGTGAGAGTGCATGTATGTGTGTGAGAGAGAGAGAGAGAAAGAGAGTGTGCGTGTATAGGCGTGAGTATCTGAGACAGAATATATTTTGAGAGTGTCGGTATGTAAGATAGGGTACTTTAAAGAAAGACTGTATAGTGTGAAAGATTATACGCGTGTGTGAGAAAGAACGTGTATCGGAGAAAGGGTGTATGTCGGAGTGTGTGTGTGTGTGTGTGTATATGTGTGTGTGTAAGAGAGAAAGCGTATGTGATAGTGCGTGATACAATGAGAGAGTGTGTTTGAGAGTAAAAGTGTGTGTAGTTGCTTGTGTTGGAGAGAGATGGTATGTGTGTGAGTGTGTAAATGTGTACTAGGGAGATAAGGTGCGTGTGTGTGTCTATGTGGTTGTGTGTGTGTGTCTATGTGGTTGTGTGTTAGTTTATGAGGGAGGAGTTGCGTGTATGAGAGTGTAGATATGTGAGTGTGTTTGAGAAAGTAAGTGTGCGTATGTGTTAGTGTCTGAAAGTGTGTAAATGTAAGAGAGCGTAGGTGTATGGGAGAGTGCGTGTGTATATGTCTTAGCGTGTAAGAGAGTTTACGCGTGTGTGAGTGCGTCGACATGTGAGAGAATGTGTGGTGGTGTCAGTGTGTGAGAGAAAGAAAGAGTATGAAAGAAAGAGACTATACGTTGGACAGGGGGGTGTTTGAGAGAATGTGTGAGGGTATATGCATACGAATGTGAGATGGGAATATTTCTGCGTGGGATAGAGAGAGAGAGACTTTTAGTGTATGAGAGTGCGTGTGTGATAATGTGTGTATCAGAGAGAAAGAGAGGGGGGTGAGCGCTCGCATGTGTGTTTTCTATGTGTTTCCTTTTGCATAAAATATTATTGCGCGCCAGTTTTTAATGCGTGAGATTTAGTTTCTAAACCTTTTATATTTAATTCTGTCCGACAAACTCCAGAAATCTACCAACATAAACAGGGCAGGTGCTAGGGTCTCCACCCCGCCACCCGGAAAACTTTGATACGGGTCTCCCCTTTCTACCTATATGTCGATTTGAAAATTTCCCAACAACCTGGTATCCCGCAAAGCATCGAAGGAAAATTGGTGGCTGGGGGGGGAGGTACAGCGCTGTTTTAAATTACCAAAAAATCATGAAATTTACCCATTTTAAATGAAAATCTCAGTATATATTCATTGTTTACTTTTATATTGAAGAGGGTTTTTTTTTTTATTTATTTAAAAAAGTTAAGTCTGATATTTATACATTTCCATAAAGATTAATCGTCGACGCATCTCCGCTGAAAAAAATAAAGTTTACAAAAAGATAAAGAGTTCACTTCGACATTCCAACCACCTGAAGAAGGCCGGAGCGTACAACGGCCGAAACGTTGTAATAAATATGGCGATAAAGATGAGGACAATAGTCTGAATAATGTAAATAGTGTAAATAATACCTCATCTTTGAAATATAGACAGATACTGAAGGATCGGATAAATATGGCAACAAAGATGAGGACAATAGTCCGAATAATGTAAATAGTGTACATAATACCTCATCTCAGAAATATAGACAGATACTGAAGGATCGGATAAATATGGCGACAAAGATGAGGACAATAATCCGAATAATGTAAATAGTGTATATAATACCTCATCTCAGAAATATAGACAGATACTGAAGGATCGGATAAATATAGCGACAAAGATGTGGACAATAGTCCGAATAATGTAAATAGCGTACATAATACCTCATCTCTGAAATATAGACAGATACTGAAGGATCGGATAAATATAGCGACAAAGATGAGGACAATAGTCCGAATAATGTAAATAGTGTACATAATACCTCATCTCAGAAATATAGACAGATACTGAAGGATCGGATAAATATGGAAACAAAGATGTGGACAATAGTCCGAATAATGTAAATAGTGTACATAATACCTCATCTCTGAAATATAGACAGATACTGAAGGATCGGATAAATATGGCGAGAAAGATGAGGACAATAGTCCGAATAATGTAAATAGTGTACATAATACCTCATCTCAGAAATATAGACAGATACTGAAGGATCGGATAAATATAGCGACAAAGATGAGGACAATAGTCCGAATAATGTAAATAGTGTACATAATACCTCATCTCTGAAATATAGACAGATACTGAAGGATTGGATAAATATGGAAACAAAGATGTGGACAATAGTCTGAATAATGTAAATAGTGTACATAATACCTCATCTCAGAAATATAGACAGATACTGAAGGATTAGATAAATATGGCAACAAAGATGAGGACAATAGTCTGAATAATGTAAATAGTGTACATAATACCTCATCTCAGAAATATAGACATCGGTAACACTTCCGCGCGAAAGTCAATAGACGCTATCAATACACTGATTGACCGGCGTGTTTTTTTACGGTTTGTCAACCCTTTGTAATTTTTTAAAAGCCAGAATATACAAATCTACTCAGAAAACCCCAGAATATCAGTTGGAAACCCCATGCAACGCTTAACACAATTTACGGAGAATTGAGACCAATCTCTCTTAAGCTCAAACAAAAAAAAAGATTACAGTTTGCTGGCCACTGCCACCGACATGGAAATCGTCTGATCCTAACTCCCATGACATTCTTCTGGAATTGTCTTCTTACGAAAAATGACATTCCTCAAACATCGTAGCCCTCGACCCTGGGTTAGACATTGGGAATGTAGAGATAGCAATACAAGACCGAAAAGTTTGCAATGGAATTGTCAATGGAGTTCCGACCATCTATAGGGAGGTCGAAGAGTCATTATGATGTTGATAAAAGCCAGAAAATATGTGTAGATTGTATGACATTTTTTTTTTTTTTTTTTTTTAGATAATAATAGTTTAGCGATACAAGTCTTACTAATTAACTCATTTGTGGGGAAGTAGAGATGAATTTATTCTTAATCAGAACTTGATAAACTGTGCATCTTACTCTGTAACCCTCTGCCTCGAATGGCACTTGGGGCTTGTATAGGTTGAACATCATAGTAAAAGAAAAAAATGAAATGCTTTTTGACTAAAGTTCAAACAACGATTGAGAAGGAAGACGGCTGGGGTAAGAATTGAATTCGTATCTTGAGAGTTTTCTGTTAATTTTGATGTTTGTCTTTTCTTCTACCATTAAGCCTGTTATAATTGAAGGAGAACAAGTGTTGTAATTTTTTTTTTTTCTTAAACTCATATAAAAATTAAAAAAAAATAAAATAACACGGGAACAAAACATAAATTAATAAACAAGTAAAAAACAAAAAAAAAATGAATTCTATTCACCCTTTACGTCACTTCCGGCTATTAGAAATAATCGATCAGCCGACACAGGAAACTGCCAATCAAATGGCGACATGACGAAAGGATCTTTTGATTCTATTTTTGTTTTCTAAGTTCTCGTTCGCTTTGTTTAAACGATTCTTTCTGTATATTTTTTTGGCGTTCGTCCTCTTTCTCGCTTCGGATTTTTCAAAAATTTCTCACCACATCGACAGCAACTGCTTATATCCATCAAATCTTATTAAGAGATTAAACGGTGATAAAGAGAGAGGAGAGGGGAAAGGCAGGGAATAGAGAGAGAGAGAGAGAGAGAGAGAGAGAGAGAGAGAGAGAGAGAGTGGGATGGAGGGAGAGAGGGGGACTTAGAGAAAGACAGAATAAAATATAAAAAGAAAAATATCCGCAAAGGATCACGGGAAAGAAAAGACAGGTAATAGCAAAAAGGTAATATTTGA
Organism: Acanthosepion lycidas; assembly: GCA_963932145.1. NCBI lineage: Eukaryota > Metazoa > Mollusca > Cephalopoda > Sepiida > Sepiidae > Acanthosepion > Acanthosepion lycidas. The sequence goes on along the minus strand of OZ010615.1, from coordinate 31,708,505 downwards.
TTACCCCATTTTTCGTTTTATCTCATATTTGAATAATTTAGTGACATATTTTATGCATTTTGTCAGACACTCGCGCAAACACACAACCCACACACACACACACACACACACACATATATATATATATATATATATATATATATATATATATATATCCAAGTAAACATCACTTGATAAGACGCCGGGAGTGTTGAAACAAAATGGCTATTTTTGTAGTGATTTTATAACATGTTTATGTTATACATATTCTGAATAAATAATTATATATATATATATATATAAATAATTATATATATATATATATATATATATATATATATATATATATATATATATATAAATAATTATATATATATATATATATATATATATATATATATATATATATATTAGGTTGGTGCAAAAATAAGGTCGTTTTTTCACATATGTTACTATGTGAGAAAACGACATTATTTTTGCACCAACCTAATATATATATATATATGATGGAATCTACCGTTGATATCCACATGTGAGTGTCTGATAACATCATCCAGTTTTATGCTTGTATCCTATGTGACACTTCAGTCCCACTAGTTATATAAATACAAGTCCACACACACACACACAAACACACACACACACACATATATGTATATATATATATATATATATATATATACAAATTTATCATTGTGATTTCCCACCTGATGAAACATTAAAAAAGTTTTTAACGTACATTTTTGTAGTGGATATGTGCATGTTCTAATGTAACACTTCATTATATATATATATATATATATATATATATATATATATATATATATATATATATATATATATGAAGAAATATAGTTTTAAGATGTGCTATATTTATGGGATAAAGCGTATGTAAATATAAATATAAAAGTGAACGCAATCGTCAGGCCTGACGATTGCGTTCAGCATGAAACAGCCTGTCGCCCCTGAGTGCTGACTTCAATGTTCAATTATATATATATATATATATATATATATATATATATATATATATATATATAATATGAAAATGTTATTTTCACTTAACTCGTGTTTACTTTGGAATTTCGTGCCTACATATGTATAACCACTCGTTAAACAGCTGTTATTTCTCGATTCTCTTGTACTTTTATTGTTGTATGAGTGTCTTTGTTATTTGTTGTTGTTTTTTTTTCGCTTGATGGATGTTGATTAATCATTGATTTTTCTTCCTCTTCCTTCCTCCTTTTTATTTTTCGCTTTTATTTTTTTTTTAATTCTTTCCTCAATTTCTCCATTGGTCTCTGGTTTATTATTGACCATTTTATTTAGGTTACTGTTAAATTTAATTCATGGTATGTATTTATGCGTGTGCCCATATACACACAATTTCACAAACATCTATACACACAAGATAATCCTACCATAACCAAAATTAAAGACTCGATAATAAACCAGAGATCAACGGAGATGGCGAGGAAAGTTCGGGCTCATTTAATAATCCGTTAAAAGCATCACGAGTCGAACAGGAAGGTAAAGATGTGAAAATATTGCAAAATTTAGACCAAATCAAATATGAAACCAAAATGTTTTATAGCTGATAATCATTGACTGAATGATTGATGCGTTTTTATGGCTTATCTACCTTTTGCAGGTTATTTAAAGCCATAAAATATTTTTAGATTGTAAGAATTCCTATTTTTCTTGGCGTTAATAATGCTTTAGTTTATACAAGTTTTACTAATTAACTCATTCTGTGAGAAAAGACCTGGCTTCATACCTTTCCAAATGGTAAATACATACATACACACACACACAAATATATATATATATATATACTGTTTATGAATAAATACTGTTCTGAGATTTCATTTTTTAGCCAGTTTACCTTGAAAATTTGTTTAGGTGAAACCTAGGTAGGTCTGCCTGGCTCGTGAGGATTTATACTTAGTGAACTGAGCACATTAGGTTTTAGTTTTTAAAATCGCTTCTTTTATTTTTTGGGATGTGGGGACCAAGAACTTAAGATACTTGACTACTTCTTTCGCTTTGTTTTGAGTTCTTTCTTTTTTTACTTCCATTTTTTTCCTCGGGTCATCCGTTGAGTCATCCCAGGTTTTTCAATATATATATATATATATATATATATATATATATATATATATTAAGATTTTATGTCTATAGGTTCTTTTTATAGATAGGAATATTCAAGTAAATGCTATGTTTAAAATAAACAGTATTAATGACATTTACCGACCTGAATGTCCGAGAAATCGAACCTGTATCCTATACGGAACCGTCATTTAGCCTGATGTGCTTTTACCGATTGAGCCACAGAGGAGCGTTTTGGTTAGCAAGGTCGATTTTACTGTTTTTAAACTACAATTCTCCATGATTTTATAAAAATTTATAAAAAGAACGTATAAACATAAATATATTTCTTTAAAATAATTGTCGGACTTTGTTCATTTTATAATGTGTGACGTCATTTTTTACATTTGGATACACATCGAGCAGATATGAATGTACGAGATAAAATCATGGAGAATTGTAGTTTAAAAACAAGAAAATCGACCTAGCTAACCGAAACGCTTCCCTGTGACTCAGCCCTTCAAAAAGTGTGGTTGGTTCTGCAGAAACCCTCACCACTGTTGTGACTAGGCTGTCGGTTCCTAAGAACTGAGCTTCTTGACCCTCATACGTCGAATACGACGGGCGAGTCCACCACATACATATATATATATATATATATATATATATATATATATATATATATATGTATATATATATATATATATATATATATATATATATATGTATATATATATATATATATATATATATATATATATTCATATTACTAGGTAGGATGTTACGTTAAGGGGTACTTGATATGGATACAAGGGGATACTAGCAGTTAACACTTGACAGGTCTAGTAGTGGACGCAAACATCCTTTTGGGGGTCTGTTTCACAGAGCAGTGATTATCAAGGAGAACCTGTTCCAGTGGAACTTCTCACCAATGGAATACGGAGGGAGTGCTTGTGGTTTTCTACTATGTAAGTGGAACGGCGGGTCCTAGCCGTAAACGTTAAACCTGGCGGAACCAACGAATGTAGTTTGTCTGAGAACTTTCCATGAAAATAGCGATAGAGCAGTGAGACACTCGCTAGATCTCGCCCGTGTATGTGTGTGTGTGTGTGTGTGAGAGAGAGAGAGAGGTTGAATTGTGGAAAATAGTTCTTCTCCCACAAGGACTTGGAGACGCTTTTGAACTCTATCAAGACTAGAGAGTGAGGACTGGGCCGCTCCCCACCATCCCAAATCTGGCAAAAGTACTCCGTTTTCGATCTGATCTGGCTCTTATAAAGGTAGAGCCTAGCATAAGGTATCTACTGGAACGGTAAGGGAGCCGATCATTTTAGATGCATCTTTAGCGATGGATCGTATATAAGCGTTCCACTTGAGGTCGGGTGTCAGCTTGAGGCCCAATATTTTCTCAGGGCACGGTTCCTCCTCAAGAGGACGTCGGTTCCTCGTGACTGGTCGTAGTTCGGAATCTGATCGGCGGTGATGGAAAATGACTAGTTTGGTTTTCGAGGTTTTGAATATAACTAAACAGTTTTTTTCCCACTGCCAAGTTAGTGCTAGATCGGAACAGTGGTCAGCTGCCAATCTTTAATGGTCAAGAGTTTTAGAATTTCGCTCGTATATAGTCGTATCATCGGCATAGATGTTTAAAAATGATGTGAGTGTACACTTAGGCAGATCATTTAGGCAAATCAGAAAGAGAGTTGGTCAGAGAAGTGACCACTGGAGAACACCTGCATTGACCGTCAGGGCCTCAGAGGACTAGCCACTAATAACTACGTCCATGGATCTACACGTTTGGAAGAATTTTATCATTGAGAAGACCCTTTCAGTGATTCTATAGCTGGAGAGCTTTGTGCAGCAAACCTTTGTTCCACACCTTGTCGAAGGGTTTGTGTTGCGTGTGTCGTCAAGAGCCGCACGTGTCTGAGTCTGTGTGTAATGGTAGTTAGAACGTCAGCAGTGGATCAGACCGATCGAAACCCATACTCCTTGTCACACTGTTTACATGCCCGACCATCTTCATGTTGACTGCTATTATTATATTAGGGATCGTCGTCGTTCAAAGCTGAGAAAGTGTCGGTTTTGAAGAGCAAAAACTAAAATTGGTTGAGAAAATAGACAGAGGAATAAAACGAAACTTGATGAAGTTTTTTTTTTATTCTACCGGGAACATTTTCCATGTAGAGAAAGTTTCATGAGTTATTCCCGAAAGAAAGTGGAATCTGGACGAATAATCTTAAGAGTATCTGTAAAGACTGAAGGCATATTAGAATTTACACTATTGATAAATTAGAGAGTGTGGGAAGTGTATATTATACGCCATATGCATCTATTTCACGGAGCGCTAATTTTAGCGTCCTACCCTGATATTAGCCGTAAGTTAAAAAATCGAGCGAACCTTTTCGGATTCGCCGCTCGAATATTCCCCAGTATTTCTTTTTACTCATGCCTAAAAGCTGAAAACGGGTTACTGTCGGTGATAGTAGCCCAGTCACCGGAACCAAGTCAATATTCCACCGACCCTCCCTTTTAATACAATGAGGGAGCTGCTGGTACAGTATTAGAATCACCCGGGACCAGATATCCCTCCCTTACTTGTGTTCTTTCCGAAGACAGAAACATAGTTGATAATTATCATTCCGTTTGTGTTTAAAGTAGGGGGCCCAAAATCCTGCACAGGGGACAATGCCCAGAATTGCCTGCAACCAAAGTCGCCCTGGCGTCGATGTTCCAACGTTCTTTGTTGCAATGAGGGAGGTGCTGCAACAAGGTTGGAATCCTCGGGACCAGCCATTCGTCGTTCATTTGTTGTGTTGTGTTCGAAGACAGAAACGCAATTAAGAGATAAATAATAGTTTCGCCCGACAGGCTTGGAAAACAAGACACTCACTGGCAATAGGGTGAGAGGAAAAGAGCGCATGACCTACACCCATGTGCAAATTAATTATACTGGAAGATGTGGAGGGCTATTTATCACTTACACCCTTGTGCAAATCAGTTGAAACAAAATGAATAATTCCGTCATTATTTACTTTTTTTCGTATTTTTACATTGAAACATTACTCAGTGCACATGTTAGTACTTCGTATGTCAATTCCACGAAGTCGTTCTTTGCAGATTGACCACAAATTCTCGTTTGGATTTAAATCAGAATAGTTTTCGAGCCATTCGATAGAACTTTGATTTTTTACGTTTCCTTGGAGTAACGTCGATCGCAGACAGTAGCCGTAGGACAACTAATCGACAGTCGAGACAATAGTGTATGGACGGTAAAAAATCTAATGCAATCACGGATGACGCAGTATTTTTCAGGGCCAAAAAAATTTCATCATACTCCCCGAAAATAGATTCATATTACTGCACACTACTGCAAATGACCTAATCTGCGGGAAAAAAATAGAAATCGCCTGCACCCTATCATTGCATTGGGTCTAAAACAAACCGTATGGGGAAAAAAAGGAAAGTAATGCGGTTGTTTTCAATTAATTTGCACAAGGGTGTAACTAGCTTGGGTAAATGGGTGGATTTTTTTACGTTTCCTTGGAGTAAGGTCGATCGCAGACAATGGACGTAGGACAACTAATCGAGAGTCGAGACAATAGTGTCTGGGCGTCAAAAAATCTGATGCAATCACAGATGACGCAATATTTTTCAAGGGCAAAAAAAATTCATCATACTCCCCGAAAATAGATTCATATTGCTGCACACCACTGCAAATGACCTAATGTGAGGGGAAAAATAGAAAAAAAAAACAGAAATCGATTACACCCTGTCACTCCAATGGGTCTGAAAGTCGCCGTATGGGGAAAGACAGGAAACTAACGAGGTTGTTTTCAATTAATTTGCACAAGGGTGTAACTAGCTTGGGTAAATGGATGGGGGGACATATTTTAGGAGATGGAAGGAAACACTACCTTTTGATCCCAGCCCGGTGGTCTGGGGGTGAAGACGAGGAGTACTTCCTGCTCGGTCAATGAATGTTTCCTTATAAGGAAACGGCATATGTATAGCTTACTGGTAGGAGGTTCCGGTGACTTTCTGAAGCGGCAGTCTTATTTGACTTCTTGTTATCAACAACGTTTCCCCGCTCCTTTGCCAATTGTTTCGAACAGTACCTCCTTGCACTCCTCCTCTATTCGCCACTCAGCATTATCTTGTACGACAATCGTCTCGGTCGACGTCACCAGTTGCTATAGAGACAACGATCTCCACCCCCCTCTGCTGCTGCTACTGCCACCTCCAACTCGGAAAATTCGGTTCGATTTCCTCTTAAATCGATTCCCACACAGCTAATCAGTTTCTGCATTATCGTAATGAGAAGTTCGTATATTAGCGACAGCGACAGCGAGGCCGCCGCCGCCGCTGCTGTTTTTGGCGCTGTTTGTAGCGTTGGCTTCGCTCCGAATAAAAGATGGCGATATTAGTCTCTGGTCGACTGATCTCGAACGGATTGGATTACGTGCGCCTCAAAGTGATAAGTTAAATCCAATCGGCCGATTTAATTACGCATTCTCATCTTGTTGCCTACTCTTGGGCGTCACGAGTGGAATTAGCGGAACTCCATAAGAGGATCTGTTGATGTTCGAACGGATACCGGAACAGAATGGCATAGAGAGAACGCACGATACGTTGAAAAGTGTCAAACGGGAACCAAGAAAATGCTGGGCAAATATGATACTGTCCCGATATTACGCATATTTTGGGCTATACGGCTAGAAATGGTATTTGGTCGCCACAGACGTTGTTCACTAGTAGGCCAAATCGGTTACGTTGCAACGTAAGATGTGACCAATATACCAAAGTTGGATACTCTTTAACTCTTTCCTGAAAATCAAAATAGAAGTTTGTTTTTTTTAACCATTTTCACCCCTAGCAAGGCACGTGTGTCACTAACGCGCAGGAGGTTACAGAAAGTGAGAGCAAGAGTAAAGAGGGGTGTTTGAACAAAGAATGAAGGATGGGGATCAAGATCAAGGCATCAGAAGATGTCGATTGACATTAAATTTGAATATTTGAAGATTATAGCAATAAGGGAAACAAGTTAGAAGGAAGGGAGTTCCACTATCGGGAAATGCGAGAGAAGAACCTGTTGGAGTAAAAGAGATGGTTAATTTAACTGTTTTGACAGTGAACGGGTGGGACCGAAATGCCAACCTAGTAGCACGTTTAAATTCATGCAGATAGAATACCAGTAAAATAGCTTGTCAAAGCAGTTGCCATGAAAATATTTGTAGAAAAGACAGAGGGAAGCCACATCATATCTGTGAGAAACTGACTGGAGTAGAGATGCCAGGTTAAGATCTATCACATTGCATATCCGTCTTTGGATTTTGTTGAGGAGCTCGTGATGAACAGCAGGGGGCACCAGACCATATATGGCAACACTATTCAATGCAAGGACGAATGAATGATTTGTAGATTTGAAGGATAGACTCAGACGAGAATACCCTTCTGGTTCGACAAAGAGAACCAACTTTCTTGTGCGGTAGATGAAGCTATTGATTCAATGTAGTTGTTCCATCTCAGGTCAATGGAAAGTAAGAGGTTTTGGAGATATAGGAAAGCATAGAACTACCTATAAACTCTTGTTATTCCCAGGTCCTCCTCAATCCGGGGTAGTAGCAGCTGTTTGGGTTACGGCCATGGATAAATGGTGAACCCCACAAACAAAAATCAACACTACATTATAAGGAACAAATTATCTGCCATAAATTTTAATAAAAAATACCAACAATTCATTTTTGTAGTGAAATTACCAGCAACACAATTTTCAAAAAAATTACCAACAATACATTTCATCATCTACAAACTGCACATCTAAAAATGATACATTTACCCATTAACATATAAAATTATGTACAAAGCATGTGTATTTGAAGCTATACAATTGTGTTCAAAATATTTACATTTCAGCATTAAATAACCCATAGAGATGTTGATATGCCGCTAAACAAAATGACCAACAATACATTTTATCTGTAGTTGAAGGCATACAATTGCGTTCAAAATATATTTAGTTGAAGCCATAAAATTGTGTTCAAAATATTTAGATTTCGGCATTAAATAACCCATAGAGATGTTGATATGCCGCTAAACAAAATGACCAACAATACATTGTATCTGTAGTTGAAGGCATACAATTGCGTTCAAAATATATTTAGTTGAAGCCATAAAATTGTGTTCAAAATATTTAGGTTTCGGCATTAAATAACCCATAGAGATGTTGATATGCCGCTAAACAAAATGGCCAACAATACATTTTATCTGTAGATGAAGGCATACAATTGCGTTCAAAATATATTTAGTTGAAGCCATAAAATTGTGTTCAAAATATTTAGGTTTAGGCATTAAATAACCCATAGAGATGTTGATATGCCGCTAAACAAAATGGCCAACAATACATTTTATCTGTAGTTGAAGGCATACAATTGCGTTCAAAATATATTTAGTTGAAGCCATAAAATTGTGTTCAAAATATTTAGGTTTCGGCATTAAATAACCCATAGAGATGTTGATATGCCGCTAAACAAAATGACCAACAATACATTTTATCTGTAGTTGAAGGCATACAATTGCGTTCAAAATATATTTAGTTGAAGCCATAAAATTGTGTTCAAAATATTTAGATTTCGGCATTAAATAACCCATAGAGATGTTGATATGCCGCTAAACAAAATGGCCAACAATACATTTTATCTGTAGTTGAAGGCATACAATTGCGTTCAAAATATATTTAGTTGAAGCCATAAAATTGTGTTCAAAATATTTAGGTTTCGGCATTAAATAACCCATAGAGATGTTGATATGCCGCTAAACAAAATGACCAACAATACATTTTATCTGTAGTTGAAGGCATACAATTGCGTTCAAAATATATTTAGTTGAAGCCATAAAATTGTGTTCAAAATATTTAGATTTCGGCATTAAATAACCCATAGAGATGTTGATATGCCGCTAAACAAAATGGCCAACAATACATTTTATCTGTAGTTGAAGGCATACAATTGCGTTCAAAATATATTTAGTTGAAGCCATAAAATTGTATTCAAAATATGTAGATTTCGGCATTAAATAACCCATAGAGATGTTGATATGCCGCTAAACAAAATGGCCAACAATACATTTTATCTGTAGTTGAAGGCATACAATTGCGTTCAAAATATATTTAGTTGAAGCCATAAAATTGTGTTCAAAATATTTAGATTTCGGCATTAAATAACCCATAGAGATGTTGATATGCCGCTAAACAAAATGGCCAACAATACATTTTATCTGTAGTTGAAGGCATACAATTGCGTTCAAAATATATTTAGTTGAAGCCATAAAATTGTGTTCAAAATATTTAGGTTTCGGCATTAAATAACCCATAGAGATGTTGATATGCCGCTAAACAAAATGGCCAACAATACATTTTATCTGTAGTTGAAGGCATACAATTGCGTTCAAAATATATTTAGTTGAAGCCATAAAATTGTGTTCAAAATATTTAGATTTCGGCATTAAATAACCCATAGAGATGTTGATATGCCGCTAAACAAAATGGCCAACAATACATTTTATCTGTAGTTGAAGGCATACAATTGCGTTCAAAATATATTTAGTTGAAGCCATAAAATTGTGTTCAAAATATTTAGGTTTCGGCATTAAATAACCCATAGAGATGTTGATATGCCGCTAAACAAAATGGCCAACAATACATTTTATCTGTAGTTGAAGGCATACAATTGCGTTCAAAATATATTTAGTTGAAGCCATAAAATTGTGTTCAAAATATTTAGATTTCGGCATTAAATAACCCATAGAGATGTTGATATGCCGCTAAACAAAATGACCAACAATGCATTTTATCTGTAGTTGAAGGCATACAATTGCGTTCAAAATATATTTAGTTGAAGCCATAAAATTGTGTTCAAAATATTTAGATTTCGGCATTAAATAACCCATAGAGATGTTGATATGCTGCTAAACAAAATGGCCAACAATACATTTTATCTGTAGTTGAAGGCATACAATTGCGTTCAAAATATATTTAGTTGAAGCCATAAAATTGTGTTCAAAATATTTAGATTTCGGCATTAAATAACCCATAGAGATGTTGATATGCTGCTAAACAAAATGACCAACAATGCATTTTATCTGTAGTTGAAGGCATACAATTGCGTTCAAAATATATTTAGTTGAAGCCATAAAATTGTGTTCAAAATATTTAGGTTTCGGCATTAAATAACCCATAGAGATGTTGATATGCCGCTAAACAAAATGACCAACAATACATTTTATCTGTAGTTGAAGGCATACAATTGCGTTCAAAATATATTTAGTTGAAGCCATAAAATTGTGTTCAAAATATTTAGGTTTCGGCATTAAATAACCCATAGAGATGTTGATATGCCGCTAAACAAAATGGCCAACAATACATTTTATCTGTAGTTGAAGGCATACAATTGCGTTCAAAATATATTTAGTTGAAGCCATAAAATTGTGTTCAAAATATTTAGGTTTCGGCATTAAATAACCCATAGAGATGTTGATATGCCGCTAAACAAAATGACCAACAATACATTTTATCTGTAGTTGAAGGCATACAATTGCGTTCAAAATATATTTAGTTGAAGCCATAAAATTGTGTTCAAAATATTTAGGTTTCGGCATTAAATAACCCATAGAGATGTTGATATGCCGCTAAACAAAATGGCCAACAATACATTTTATCTGTAGTTGAAGGCATACAATTACGTTCAAAATATATTTAGTTGAAGCCATAAAATTGTGTTCAAAATATTTAGATTTCGGCATTAAATAACCCATAGAGATGTTGATATGCCGCTAAACAAAATGGCCAACAATACATTTTATCTGTAGTTGAAGGCATACAATTGCGTTCAAAATATATTTAGTTGAAGCCATAAAATTGTGTTCAAAATATTTAGATTTCGGCATTAAATAACCCATAGAGATGTTGATATGCCGCTAAACAAAATGGCCAACAATACATTTTATCTGTAGTTGAAGGCATACAATTGCGTTCAAAATATATTTAGTTGAAGCCATAAAATTGTGTTCAAAATATTTAGATTTCGGCATTAAATAACCCATAGAGATGTTGATATGCTGCTAAACAAAATGGCCAACAATACATTTTATCTGTAGTTGAAGGCATACAATTGCGTTCAAAATATATTTAGTTGAAGCCATAAAATTGTGTTCAAAATATTTAGGTTTCGGCATTAAATAACCCATAGAGATGTTGATATGCTGCTAAACAAAATGGCCAACAATACATTTTATCTGTAGTTGAAGGCATACAATTGCGTTCAAAATATATTTAGTTGAAGCCATAAAATTGTGTTCAAAATATTTAGGTTTCGGCATTAAATAACCCATAGAGATGTTGATATGCCGCTAAACAAAATGGCCAACAATACATTTTATCTGTAGTTGAAGGCATACAATTGCGTTCAAAATATATTTAGTTGAAGCCATAAAATTGTGTTCAAAATATTTAGATTTCGGCATTAAATAACCCATAGAGATGTTGATATGCCGCTAAACAAAATGGCCAACAATACATTTTATCTGTAGTTGAAGGCATACAATTGCGTTCAAAATATATTTAGTTGAAGCCATAAAATTGTGTTCAAAATATTTAGATTTCGGCATTAAATAACCCATAGAGATGTTGATATGCCGCTAAACAAAATGGCCAACAATACATTTTATCTGTAGTTGAAGGCATACAATTGCGTTCAAAATATATTTAGTTGAAGCCATAAAATTGTGTTCAAAATATTTAGATTTCGGCATTAAATAACCCATAGAGATGTTGATATGCTGCTAAACAAAATGGCCAACAATACATTTTATCTGTAGTTGAAGGCATACAATTGCGTTCAAAATATATTTAGTTGAAGCCATAAAATTGTGTTCAAAATATTTAGATTTCGGCATTAAATAACCCATAGAGATGTTGATATGCCGCTAAACAAAATGGCCAACAATACATTTTATCTGTAGTTGAAGGCATACAATTGCGTTCAAAATATATTTAGTTGAAGCCATAAAATTGTGTTCAAAATATTTAGATTTCGGCATTAAATAACCCATAGAGATGTTGATATGCCGCTAAACAAAATGGCCAACAATACATTTTATCTGTAGTTGAAGGCATACAATTGCGTTCAAAATATATTTAGTTGAAGCCATAAAATTGTGTTCAAAATATTTAGATTTCGGCATTAAATAACCCATAGAGATGTTGATATGCTGCTAAACAAAATGGCCAACAATACATTTTATCTGTAGTTGAAGGCATACAATTGCGTTCAAAATATATTTAGTTGAAGCCATAAAATTGTGTTCAAAATATTTAGGTTTCGGCATTAAATAACCCATAGAGATGTTGATATGCTGCTAAACAAAATGGCCAACAATACATTTTATCTGTAGTTGAAGGCATACAATTGCGTTCAAAATATATTTAGTTGAAGCCATAAAATTGTGTTCAAAATATTTAGATTTCGGCATTAAATAACCCATAGAGATGTTGATATGCCGCTAAACAAAATGGCCAACAATACATTTTATCTGTAGTTGAAGGCATACAATTGCGTTCAAAATATATTTAGTTGAAGCCATAAAATTGTGTTCAAAATATTTAGATTTCGGCATTAAATAACCCATAGAGATGTTGATATGCCGCTAAACAAAATGGCCAACAATACATTTTATCTGTAGTTGAAGGCATACAATTGCGTTCAAAATATATTTAGTTGAAGCCATAAAATTGTGTTCAAAATATTTAGATTTCGGCATTAAATAACCCATAGAGATGTTGATATGCTGCTAAACAAAATGGCCAACAATACATTTTATCTGTAGTTGAAGGCATACAATTGCGTTCAAAATATATTTAGTTGAAGCCATAAAATTGTGTTCAAAATATTTAGGTTTCGGCATTAAATAACCCATAGAGATGTTGATATGCCGCTAAACAAAATGGCCAACAATACATTTTATCTGTAGTTGAAGGCATACAATTGCGTTCAAAATATATTTAGTTGAAGCCATAAAATTGTGTTCAAAATATTTAGATTTCGGCATTAAATAACCCATAGAGATGTTGATATGCTGCTAAACAAAATGGCCAACAATACATTTTATCTGTAGTTGAAGGCATACAATTGCGTTCAAAATATATTTAGTTGAAGCCATAAAATTGTATTCAAAATATTTAGATTTCGGCATTAAATAACCCATAGAGATGTTGATATGCTGCTAAACAAAATGGCCAACAATACATTTTATCTGTAGTTGAAGGCATACAATTGCGTTCAAAATATATTTAGTTGAAGCCATAAAATTGTATTCAAAATATTTAGATTTCGGCATTAAATAACCCATAGAGATGTTGATATGCTGCTAAACAAAATGGCCAACAATACATTTTATCTGTAGTTGAAGGCATACAATTGCGTTCAAAATATATTTAGTTGAAGCCATAAAATTGTATTCAAAATATTTAGATTTCGGCATTAAATAACCCATAGAGATGTTGATATGCTGCTAAACAAAATGGCCAACAATACATTTTATCTGTAGTTGAAGGCATACAATTGCGTTCAAAATATATTTAGTTGAAGCCATAAAATTGTATTCAAAATATTTAGGTTTCGGCATTAAATAACCCATAGAGATGTTGATATGCCGCTAAACAAAATGGCCAACAATACATTTTATCTGTAGTTGAAGGCATACAATTGCGTTCAAAATATATTTAGTTGAAGCCATAAAATTGTGTTCAAAATATTTAGATTTCGGCATTAAATAACCCATAGAGATGTTGATATGCTGCTAAACAAAATGGCCAACAATACATTTTATCTGTAGTTGAAGGCATACAATTGCGTTCAAAATATATTTAGTTGAAGCCATAAAATTGTGTTCAAAATATTTAGATTTCGGCATTAAATAACCCATAGAGATGTTGATATGCCGCTAAACAAAATGGCCAACAATACATTTTATCTGTAGTTGAAGGCATACAATTGCGTTCAAAATATATTTAGTTGAAGCCATAAAATTGTGTTCAAAATATTTAGATTTCGGCATTAAATAACCCATAGAGATGTTGATATGCTGCTAAACAAAATGGCCAACAATACATTTTATCTGTAGTTGAAGGCATACAATTGCGTTCAAAATATATTTAGTTGAAGCCATAAAATTGTGTTCAAAATATTTAGATTTCGGCATTAAATAACCCATAGAGATGTTGATATGCTGCTAAACAAAATGGCCAACAATACATTTTATCTGTAGTTGAAGGCATACAATTGCGTTCAAAATATATTTAGTTGAAGCCATAAAATTGTATTCAAAATATTTAGATTTCGGCATTAAATAACCCATAGAGATGTTGATATGCTGCTAAACAAAATGGCCAACAATACATTTTATCTGTAGTTGAAGGCATACAATTGCGTTCAAAATATATTTAGTTGAAGCCATAAAATTGTGTTCAAAATATTTAGATTTCGGCATTAAATAACCCATAGAGATGTTGATATGCTGCTAAACAAAATGGCCAACAATACATTTTATCTGTAGTTGAAGGCATACAATTGCGTTCAAAATATATTTAGTTGAAGCCATAAAATTGTGTTCAAAATATTTAGATTTCGGCATTAAATAACCCATAGAGATGTTGATATGCTGCTAAACAAAATGGCCAACAATACATTTTATCTGTAGTTGAAGGCATACAATTGCGTTCAAAATATATTTAGTTGAAGCCATAAAATTGTATTCAAAATATTTAGATTTCGGCTATTAAATAACCCATAGAGATGTTGATATGCTGCTAAACAAAATGGCCAACAATACATTTTATCTGTAGTTGAAGGCATACAATTGCGTTCAAAATATATTTAGTTGAAGCCATAAAATTGTGTTCAAAATATTTAGATTTCGGCATTAAATAACCCATAGAGATGTTGATATGCCGCTAAACAAAATGGCCAACAATACATTTTATCTGTAGTTGAAGGCATACAATTGCGTTCAAAATATATTTAGTTGAAGCCATAAAATTGTGTTCAAAATATTTAGATTTCGGCATTAAATAACCCATAGAGATGTTGATATGCTGCTAAACAAAATGGCCAACAATACATTTTATCTGTAGTTGAAGGCATACAATTGCGTTCAAAATATATTTAGTTGAAGCCATAAAATTGTGTTCAAAATATTTAGATTTCGGCATTAAATAACCCATAGAGATGTTGATATGCCGCTAAACAAAATGGCCAACAATACATTTTATCTGTAGTTGAAGGCATACAATTGCGTTCAAAATATATTTAGTTGAAGCCATAAAATTGTATTCAAAATATTTAGATTTCGGCATTAAATAACCCATAGAGATGTTGATATGCTGCTAAACAAAATGGCCAACAATACATTTTATCTGTAGTTGAAGGCATACAATTGCGTTCAAAATATATTTAATTGAAGCCATAAAATTGTATTCAAAATATTTAGATTTCGGCATTAAATAACCCATAGAGATGTTGATATGCTGCTAAACAAAATGGCCAACAATACATTTTATCTGTAGTTGAAGGCATACAATTGCGTTCAAAATATATTTAGTTGAAGCCATAAAATTGTATTCAAAATATTTAGATTTCGGCATTAAATAACCCATAGAGATGTTGATATGCTGCTAAACAAAATGCCCAACAATACATTTTATCTGTAGTTGAAGGCATACAATTGCGTTCAAAATATATTTAGTTGAAGCCATAAAATTGTATTCAAAATATTTAGATTTCGGCATTAAATAACCCATAAAGATGTTGATATGCCGCTAAACAAAATGACCAACAATACATTTTATCTGTAGTTGAAGGCATACAATTGCGTTCAAAATATATTTAATTGAAGCCATAAAATTGTATTCAAAATATTTAGATTTCGGCATTAAATAACCCATAGAGATGTTGATATGCTGCTAAACAAAATGGCCAACAATACATTTTATCTGTAGTTGAAGGCATACAATTGCGTTCAAAATATATTTAGTTGAAGCCATAAAATTGTATTCAAAATATTTAGATTTCGGCATTAAATAACCCATAAAGATGTTGATATGCCGCTAAACAAAATGACCAACAATACATTTTATCTGTAGTTGAAGGCATACAATTGCGTTCAAAATATATTTAGTTGAAGCCATAAAATTGTATTCAAAATATTTAGATTTCGGCATTAAATAACCAATAGAGATGTTGATATGCTGCTAAACAAAATGGCCAACAATACATTTTATCTGTAGTTGAAGGCATACAATTGCGTTCAAAATATATTTAATTGAAGCCATAAAATTGTATTCAAAATATTTAGATTTCGGCATTAAATAACCCATAAAGATGTTGATATGCTGCTAAACAAAATGGCCAACAATACATTTTATCTGTAGTTGAAGGCATACAATTGCGTTCAAAATATATTTAGTTGAAGCCATAAAATTGTATTCAAAATATTTAGATTTCGGCATTAAATAACCCATAGAGATGTTGATATGCTGCTAAACAAAATGGCCAACAATACATTTTATCTGTAGTTGAAGGCATACAATTGCGTTCAAAATATATTTAGTTGAAGCCATAAAATTGTATTCAAAATATTTAGATTTCGGCATTAAATAACCCATAGAGATGTTGATATGCTGCTAAACAAAATGGCCAACAATACATTTTATCTGTAGTTGAAGGCATACAATTGCGTTCAAAATATATTTAGTTGAAGCCATAAAATTGTATTCAAAATATTTAGATTTCGGCATTAAATAACCCATAGAGATGTTGATATGCTGCTAAACAAAATGGCCAACAATACATTTTATCTGTAGTTGAAGGCATACAATTGCGTTCAAAATATATTTAGTTGAAGCCATAAAATTGTATTCAAAATATTTAGATTTCGGCATTAAATAACCCATAGAGATGTTGATATGCTGCTAAACAAAATGGCCAACAATACATTTTATCTGTAGTTGAAGGCATACAATTGCGTTCAAAATATATTTAGTTGAAGCCATAAAATTGTATTCAAAATATTTAGATTTCGGCATTAAATAACCCATAGAGATGTTGATATGCTGCTAAACAAAATGGCCAACAATACATTTTATCTGTAGTTGAAGGCATACAATTGCGTTCAAAATATATTTAGTTGAAGCCATAAAATTGTATTCAAAATATTTAGATTTCGGCATTAAATAACCCATAGAGATGTTGATATGCTGCTAAACAAAATGGCCAACAATACATTTTATCTGTAGTTGAAGGCATACAATTGCGTTCAAAATATATTTAGTTGAAGCCATAAAATTGTATTCAAAATATTTAGATTTCGGCATTAAATAACCCATAGAGATGTTGATATGCTGCTAAACAAAATGGCCAACAATACATTTTATCTGTAGTTGAAGGCATACAATTGCGTTCAAAATATATTTAGTTGAAGCCATAAAATTGTATTCAAAATATTTAGATTTCGGCATTAAATAACCCATAGAGATGTTGATATGCTGCTAAACAAAATGGCCAACAATACATTTTATCTGTAGTTGAAGGCATACAATTGCGTTCAAAATATATTTAATTGAAGCCATAAAATTGTATTCAAAATATTTAGATTTCGGCATTAAATAACCCATAGAGATGTTGATATGCTGCTAAACAAAATGGCCAACAATACATTTTATCTGTAGTTGAAGGCATACAATTGCGTTCAAAATATATTTAGTTGAAGCCATAAAATTGTGTTCAAAATATTTAGATTTCGGCATTAAATAACCCATAGAGATGTTGATATGCCGCTAAGCAAAATGACCAACAATACATTTTATCTGTAGTTGAAGGCATACAATTGCGTTCAAAATATTTAGATTTCGGCATTAAATAACCCATAGAGATGTTGATACGCCGCTAAACAAAATGACCAACAATACATTTTATCTGTAGTTGAAGGAATACAATTGCGTTCAAAATATATTTAGTTGAAGCCATAAAATTGTGTTCAAAATATTTAGATTTCGGCATTAAATAACCCATAGAGATGTTGATATGCTGCTAAACAAAATGGCCAACAATACATTTTATCTGTAGTTGAAGGCATACAATTGCGTTCAAAATATATTTAGTTGAAGCCATAAAATTGTGTTCAAAATATTTAGATTTCGGCATTAAATAACCCATAGAGATGTTGATATGCCGCTAAACAAAATGACCAACAATACATTTTATCTGTAGTTGAAGGCATACAATTGCGTTCAAAATATATTTAGTTGAAGCCATAAAATTGTGTTCAAAATATTTAGGTTTCGGCATTAAATAACCCATAGAGATGTTGATATGCCGCTAAACAAAATGGCCAACAATACATTTTATCTGTAGTTGAAGGCATACAATTGCGTTCAAAATATATTTAATTGAAGCCATAAAATTGTATTCAAAATATTTAGATTTCGGCATTAAATAACCCATAGAGATGTTGATATGCTGCTAAACAAAATGGCCAACAATACATTTTATCTGTAGTTGAAGGCATACAATTGCGTTCAAAATATATTTAGTTGAAGCCATAAAATTGTATTCAAAATATTTAGATTTCGGCATTAAATAACCCATAGAGATGTTGATATGCTGCTAAACAAAATGGCCAACAATACATTTTATCTGTAGTTGAAGGCATACAATTGCGTTCAAAATATATTTAGTTGAAGCCATAAAATTGTATTCAAAATATTTAGATTTCGGCATTAAATAACCCATAGAGATGTTGATATGCTGCTAAACAAAATGGCCAACAATACATTTTATCTGTAGTTGAAGGCATACAATTGCGTTCAAAATATATTTAGTTGAAGCCATAAAATTGTATTCAAAATATTTAGATTTCGGCATTAAATAACCCATAGAGATGTTGATATGCTGCTAAACAAAATGGCCAACAATACATTTTATCTGTAGTTGAAGGCATACAATTGCGTTCAAAATATATTTAGTTGAAGCCATAAAATTGTATTCAAAATATTTAGATTTCGGCATTAAATAACCCATAGAGATGTTGATATGCTGCTAAACAAAATGGCCAACAATACATTTTATCTGTAGTTGAAGGCATACAATTGCGTTCAAAATATATTTAGTTGAAGCCATAAAATTGTATTCAAAATATTTAGATTTCGGCATTAAATAACCCATAGAGATGTTGATATGCTGCTAAACAAAATGGCCAACAATACATTTTATCTGTAGTTGAAGGCATACAATTGCGTTCAAAATATATTTAGTTGAAGCCATAAAATTGTATTCAAAATATTTAGATTTCGGCATTAAATAACCCATAGAGATGTTGATATGCTGCTAAACAAAATGGCCAACAATACATTTTATCTGTAGTTGAAGGCATACAATTGCGTTCAAAATATATTTAGTTGAAGCCATAAAATTGTATTCAAAATATTTAGATTTCGGCATTAAATAACCCATAGAGATGTTGATATGCTGCTAAACAAAATGGCCAACAATACATTTTATCTGTAGTTGAAGGCATACAATTGCGTTCAAAATATATTTAATTGAAGCCATAAAATTGTATTCAAAATATTTAGATTTCGGCATTAAATAACCCATAGAGATGTTGATATGCTGCTAAACAAAATGGCCAACAATACATTTTATCTGTAGTTGAAGGCATACAATTGCGTTCAAAATATATTTAGTTGAAGCCATAAAATTGTATTCAAAATATTTAGATTTCGGCATTAAATAACCCATAGAGATGTTGATATGCTGCTAAACAAAATGGCCAACAATACATTTTATCTGTAGTTGAAGGCATACAATTGCGTTCAAAATATATTTAGTTGAAGCCATAAAATTGTGTTCAAAATATTTAGATTTCGGCATTAAATAACCCATAGAGATGTTGATATGCCGCTAAGCAAAATGACCAACAATACATTTTATCTGTAGTTGAAGGCATACAATTGCGTTCAAAATATTTAGATTTCGGCATTAAATAACCCATAGAGATGTTGATATGCTGCTAAACAAAATGGCCAACAATACATTTTATCTGTAGTTGAAGGCATACAATTGCGTTCAAAATATATTTAGTTGAAGCCATAAAATTGTATTCAAAATATTTAGATTTCGGCATTAAATAACCCATAGAGATGTTGATATGCTGCTAAACAAAATGGCCAACAATACATTTTATCTGTAGTTGAAGGCATACAATTGCGTTCAAAATATATTTAATTGAAGCCATAAAATTGTATTCAAAATATTTAGATTTCAGCATTAAATAACCCATAGAGATGTTGATACGCCGCTAAACAAAATGACCAACAATACATTTTATCTGTAGTTGAAGGAATACAATTGCGTTCAAAATATATTTAGTTGAAGCCATAAAATTGTGTTCAAAATATTTAGATTTCGGCATTAAATAACCCATAGAGATGTTGATATGCCGCTAAACAAAATGACCAACAATACATCTTATCTGTAGTTGAAGGCATACAATTGCGTTCAAAATATATTTAGTTGAAGCCATAAAATTGTGTTCAAAATATGTAGATTTCGGCATTAAATAACCCATAGAGATGTTGATATGCCGCTAAACAAAATCAGCTAATAATTATCAAGAGAAAGTCTTTTTTATCATCTAGTGTTAAATAGCGGAATGCGTATAAGCTGTATTGATAAACTTACGGCAATATCATATTAGAACACTGTTTCTTGTACAATCCCCGAAGTTAAGCAACGTCGAGCTTGGTCAGTACTTAGATAGGTTCCATTTTGGGAATACCAGGTGCTATAAACTTGTATGTGGGGGCGGTGTAATGGTTAATGACTCGGAATCGTTAATCGGAGTTCCATTCCAGCTGGGTTTGTTATATTCGCTTAAAATTTCATTCCTCCCAACATCTACTCAATTATGGGTAATTACTCTCCAAGAATGGATGGCATTTGTGAAAGAGAACATACGAACAAGTAAAACATTTCAGTTGAGGTATTGGCAGGACGTAATGGTCGCGCAAACTAACGAAGTTAGAGACAATCTCAACTATGATATGATGATAATAATTCCCTGATTCTGTACCAGGAATGGCTCTCACTGTTTCTGGTTTTCATTGATTAGCTGTGTTAATATGTATATACCAAGACGCTGTCTAAATTGTTTTTTCAAGGATATGTTCATCTTAAAATTTACTGTCTAGTGGTTTATTAAGATACTTAAAAATCGCTAATAGCCAAGTGATGCAAACAACTTGAAGGAATTTTCTTTTAGTTTAAGTGTGCTGGTAATATTAATAAACGGCTTGCCAATTAAATTTCTGCTAGTTGAAACAGCAGTTCCTTCAGGATCTGTCTATATTTCCGAATAATGTAAATAGTGTACATAATACCTCATCTCTGAAATATAGACAGATACTGAAGGATCGGATACATATGGCAACAAAGATGAGGACAATAGTCCGAATAATGTAAATAGTGTACATAATACCTCATCTCAGAAATATAGACAGATACTGAAGGATCAGATAAATATGGCAACAAAGATGAGGACAATAGTCCGAATAATGTAAATAGTGTACATAATGCCTCATCTCAGAAATATAGACAGATACAGAAGGATCAGATAAATATGGCAACAAAGATGAGGACAATAGTCCGAATAATGTAAATAGTGTACATAATACCTCATCTCAGAAATATAGACAGATACTGAAGGATCTGATAAATATGGCAACAAAGATGAGGACAATAGTCCGAATAATGTAAATAGTGTACATAATACCCCATCTCAGAAATATAGACAGATACTGAAGGATCGGATAAATATGGCAACAAAGATGAGGACAATCGTCCGAATAATGTAAATAGTGTACATAATACCTCATCTCAGAAATATAGACAGATACTGAAGGATCGGATAAATATGGCGACAAATGCAGCACCGAGACCTGCTCAAGCATTGGGCTTTTGCAAGAAGCATTCCAAAATCTAACCAATGTACTGAGAAACGGGGGAAAATTCTTTATGAAGTGCTGGATTGCTATGTGATAACCATCTTCTTATATGACAGTGAATATTGTTCAATTTTCCCACGCACGTGGAAAAACTAGGGGCAGCGGAAATGTAGTGCTACAGAAGGATACTGAGAATTCAATGGCCGAAACGAGCAAGCAACCAAGATGTCTTAAAGGAAATGGCAGCAAAAAGATTTATTTTCAGAATCAGCAAAAATTACAAGCGAAATTTCTAGGAGATATAACAAGGAAGGAGGGCTTGGAAAACTTAACCCTCACAGGGCATGTCGAAGGCAAGAGAGATAGAAGAAGACATTGAGCCTCTTACGTGATGAGCTCGATAACGGTACGGTGGGGGGAGACTTTAGCCATGGGAGAAAATCAGGTAAAACCACAGGAGATAAGTTGTTGGGAACCATGAAAGCCAATATCCTGAAGAAGAAAGCTTAACCATTCTTTTTTTTTTACTTCTCACACTCAGTATTTGATAAATAATTTTTAAAGAATTTGATTTTTTTTATCCGACATATATTTATTAATATCTAAATTATTACTACGCTTGAGGACAGGTTTAATTAGTCTTCTGAGAAAGCAGGCAGACATTTCCAAACTAAAAATGAGAGAAGTGACAAGGCAATTTAAGAACAGGTCTTCAGTTCTCCGGTTAATGTTTTGGTTTTGTAGCAATTGGCGGTATTGGGAGAAACTATTCATATAGCATCTTCTTCTATGCTCAATTTGATTATTCAAAACCGTTTATTAAGAGTCCAAACTTCAAAACTCCGCCTTTTATTGCATTTTCTTTTACTGACGGGAGTTTCCTTCCTAACCTTTTATTCAAGGGAGCGTGGAAAGTCGACATCTTGATTATGTAATTATTTTCTTTTCAAGATATACATGCCATCCATTTTAATTATTGCTGCTATTGGAAGTCTTCACGTGGCGTTGTTCTTGTTATTTGGTAAAGTTCTTGGTGATCATATAGCGCCAGTGAATGAGGCCTGATGAAGGATTCTTTTCTTTAACGTTTTTCACGGCGTAGTCGTGTGTCTACTGTTTTGGTTTTGTTTGTTTTTTACCGAAAAATGTCTTTTTCCGACACTAACAAAGAAACCTGACCCAAACGTAACATTGGAAACAGAATTACGGACGTGTCTTAAACGGCCATCTTTAGTCTTTTTATACCCTTCTGGGATTGAAACGAATCCAATTGTCAACTCATACGTTTGGTAGAAGTATTAGCCACCGCTCGGGTTCTTCAAGGTGTCCCAGCTTCTTACTATATTAAAAACTTCAGTCAGTAAATGAATCTTCTTTTTCGAAAATAATTAGTGGGGAAATGGTTAAGACCTAGATAATTTTCTTTCATTTGAAGGCGGATTTAATCACTGATCTGAGATAGCGCTTTTACACAGCTATTAGTTGAGATATTTCTGAACCAGCTGGACGCCATTGCATGCGTCCATCCGCATCAGAGCCCAGATCTGACGACGCTATTTCAGAACATGACTCGAGGTGGTATTTACTCGACCTCCCCAGGAGGCAGGATGTGACACAAGGTCGATTTTTATGTGGGGCAATCCGAGCCTATAGAAAAAAAATTCCCCGTAGGCCTCGCATACACAGGTTCGGGTTTGTCCACCTCCCCGGACGAGACTCGTCCGTACAGCAAAGCCACGTCTGGATTCCTCTATGCCCGACAGTAGAGAGTTTGACGTCTTTATCTTGCCCAAGCCGAAGCTGGAAAGAAAGTCGATATTTAGCCGACCTCTCCACGAAGCAGGATGTGGCACAAGGCTAATTTTTATTTGGGGTGGTCCGATACCATAGGCCCGGCCAAAAATTCCCCGGGTTTGTGTACCTCTTTAAGACGAGAGACTGCTCTTCGGCTAAGTCAGGTCTGGATTCCTATCTGCCCGACAGTAGTGAGTTTGACGTCTTTAACTTGCCCAAGCCAAAGCTGGAAAGAAAGTCGATATTTAGCCGACCACTCCACGAAGCAGGATGTGGCACAAGCCTGAGTTTTATTTGGGGTGATCCGATACCATAGGCTTGGCCAAAAATTCCACGGAATTGTGTACTTCTCTAGGAATCCAGACGTGGCTTTGCTGTACGGCTGCGTCTCGTCCGGGGAGGTGGACAAACCCGAACCCGTGTATGGGAGGTCTACGGGGAATTTTTTTTCTATAGGCTCGGATTGCCCCACATAAAAATCGACCTTGTGCCACATCCTGCCTCCTGGGGAGGTCGAGTAAACTACATTTCCGCTGCCTATAGTTTTTTCACGTGCGTGGGGAAATTGCCCAATATTCAGCAAGAGTTTGACGTCTTTAGCTTGCCCAAGCCTAAGCTGGAAAGAAAGTCGATATTTAGCCGACCTCGCCACGAAGCAGGATGTGGCACAAGCCTAATTTTTATTTGGGGTGATCCGATAACAGAAATCAAAGGAAATAATAATAATAATAATAATAATAATAATAATAATAATAATAATAATGAGAAACCACAAGAAGAGAATGTGCTTTCTTATTGATATGGCAATCCCTGCAAATTATAATGTATCTTTGAAGAACTTCAAAAACCTATCAAAATACAAGGATCTTGTAGCGGAAATCTAAAACATGTAGTATATAAGTATATCAGTAACTCCAGTTGTAGTAGGAGTGCTCGGAATGCTGAATTGGTAGGTCATGCTTTAAAGAAATAAAAAAAAAACTACACAAAAGTACAGCTCACACATTAAATAGTGTGTAATCTTAGTCTTTTTTTTTTTTTTTGGTTTTATAAAAATGATCAGTGAAAAATGTGAAGCCATTTCTGACCTTAGGTCTCTGGTTTGGACCCGGAAGGAAATATGTATACAACAGAAATCAAAGGAAATAATAATAATAATAATAATAATAATAATAATAATAATAATAATAATAATAATAATTATTATTATTATTATTATTATTATTATTGTAAACTATAATTAATTAATCCTAGAACACTAACCATCAATTAATGTTGCACTACTACTAATCATGGGTATATCATACTCATATTTACTGTAGTTGATTTTAATTCAAGACAGAACAGACATATGAAGACCTCCAATCAATTAACCCTAGAACACTAACCATTAATTAATGTTACACTACTACTAACCATGGGTATATCATACTCATATTTACTGTAGTTGATTTTAATTCAAGACAGAACAGACATATGAAGACCTCCAATCAATTAACCCTAGAACACTAACCATTAATTAATGTTACACTACTACTAACCATGGGTATATCATACTCATATTTACTGTAGTTCATTTTAATTCAAGACAGAACAGACATATGAACACCTCCAATCAATTAACCTTAGAACACTAACCATTAATTAAAGTTACACTACTACTAACCATGGGTATATCATACTCATATTTACTGTAGTTCATTTTAATTCAAGACAGAACAGACATATGAAGACCTCCAATCAATTAACCCTAGAACACTAACCATTAATTAATGTTACACTACTACTAACCATGGGTATATCATACTCATATTTACTGTAGTTCATTTTAATTCAAGACAGAACAGACATATGAACACCTCCAATCAATTAACCTTAGAACACTAACCATTAATTATAGTTACACTACTACTAACCATGGGTATATCATACTCATATTTACTGTAGTTCATTTTAATTCAAGACAGAACAGACATATGAAGACCTCCAATCAATTAACCCTAGAACACTAACCATTAATTAAAGTTACACTACTACTAACCATGGGTATATCATACTCATATTTACTGTAGTTGATTTTAATTCAAGACAGAACAGACATATGAACACCTCCAATCAATTAACTTTAGAACACTAACCATTAATTAAAGTTACACTACTACTAACCATGGGTATATCATACTCATATTTACTGTAGTTCATTTTAATTCAAGACAGAACAGACATATGAAGACCTCCAATCAATTAACCCTAGAACACTAACCATTAATTAATGTTACACTACTACTAACCATGGGTATATCATACTCGTATTTACTGTAGTTGATTTTAATTCAAGACAGAACAGACATATGAAGACCTCCAATCAATTAACCCTAGAAGACTAACCATTAATTAAAGTTACACTACTACTAACCATGGGTATATCATACTCATATTTACTGTAGTTCATTTTAATTCAAGACAGAACAGACATATGAACACCTCCAATCAATTAACCTTAGAACACTAACCATTAATTAAAGTTACACTACTACTAATTATGGGTATATTATACCCGATTTTAAAAATATCAAAAAAATTATTAAATATATATCTTTATTTGAAATATTTTACATGCAGGCACTTCAAACTTTGTACTTTAACATTAATAGGAACTGAAAAACATATTATTTAGATAACATATTATTTAGGTACTAAAAATTGTAATTAAAAATAGGAAAATTTGCGTTGGGTACTATAGTTAGTGTTCTAGGGCTAAAAGTATCCACTACTATTTCTTTAGTCGTTTCGTCGTAAACGTTACGACTATTTAGTGCGATTTAACCGGGCTCGCATGTCACAATCAGATGTGACACATGATCGATGTTTAAATTGGGTTTAACTGCCGTACCATTCAAACAGTCATTCCATCGGGGGACACCTCAGCCGCTGGGCAATAAACACATTCCTGCCCAAGGAAGAGGTACTGTCTGACAAGGATATCCCCCTGATTTTAGGACGTATATTGAAGGAATACCAATCCCAGCCAAAAGCTTAGGATTAGTGGTATCTACCAGGGCGCCCACGACGCAACCGGGTGTGGCACAAGATCAGTTTAAAGTGGGTTTACGGGTATACCATGCAAAAATTCCCAAGCCCACTCGACACTTACACTTTTGGGAACGACACTAGGCGTTGGATAGTAAATGCAGTACCCTCCCGAGGGAGAGTTATTGCCTGGGAGGAAAGCTCTCCAGTGCTAGTACTAATATTCAGAGAATACAAATACCAGTCAAAAGGTTAGTATTAGTTTAGCCTCCAGCTGTATCAACTATTACTTATAAGATGGAGATAAGTATATGAATTTAACAGTAATAATCATGAGTTCATATATATGTATATTTGTACCCCAGCGTCATTATGTTGCGCTAGTCTCTCTTTAATAATAATAATAATAATAATTGTTGTAACCTAAGATGGTTACTGAATAGAATAATAACGTGGAGGTTGGTAATGAACGATAATACTTAGGACAAGAACAACACATATAAGATTCGCCAGCGGCGCGTAGAAGTAGTCAACTGCTAGAAATGAGTCAACAGAATTCCACAATGAATCTACCAACCACCCCACGCGGTCAGATGTAACACAAGACCGAATTTAATATGGGGTATCCGAGCCCGTGGGCTCAGCCAAAATTTCCCCATAGAGCCTGTATAAAATGGGGTTGGGTAGTTGTTTCTCTGAGAAGAGACTCTGCCCTTCGACATAGCCTCGTCTGGGGATCCTCTCTGCTCAGAGGCGGAGAGTTTGACTAGCACAGCTGGAGACAAATCTGTAACTGCAGACTAACATACAGTATTTACTACTGTATTTATGTGAATGGGGACATACCCATTATCGTCCGTAGGTATGCTACAATAATAATAATAATTATTATTATTATCAAA
The DNA here is from genome assembly GCA_963932145.1 of Acanthosepion lycidas. NCBI lineage: Eukaryota > Metazoa > Mollusca > Cephalopoda > Sepiida > Sepiidae > Acanthosepion > Acanthosepion lycidas. Next base: position 31,680,659 of record OZ010615.1, on the reverse strand, counting down.
TAAAGTATGTCGATATGAAAAACAAGTCATAATAATAATATAAATGTGATGTATACGTATTGTGAAATGAACATCAACAGATGGAATATTTTAAGGGTATCTCTTTCTCTCCCTTACTATTTTGTATATCTCTAATAGCATCAAGAAGCGAACAACAGGACGGAATTTGGCTATAAGCTATCTCAGAAGAAAATAAGCCATCTCTTTTACATGAGACTTAATTCTGTACTCTAGGAATGGTAGTGAGCTGGAATGTCTCCCGAAAACAGTAAAATACTTCAGTTATAACACTGGAGTGGAATTTGATTTGGTTTGTTTTGTTTTACGGGATATCAACCTCATTGGTTCATTTAATGCCGACAACTTCTTCTTTTTTCTTTTTTTTTTCCTGGTAATATTTTTGTTTTGTCAAAAATCTATTTCTTTTAATACTTTTTCCCAAAAGTATAGCTGGTAATATTATTTTTTCAAAAACGTACAGCGGGTAATATTACTTTTCCTTCAAAAATACATTTCTGGTAATAATTTTTTTACAAAGTATTTCTGGTATTAAAACCTATTTTTACACTTTTATAATGCTTTCTACCTGAGTTTCGGGGTTAACTATTTTCCCATAGATGTGACCCTAACAGGTGCTACCACCCCGGGTCAGGGTGGACCTGGGAACACCAGCAATTAAGAGGTGGTTCCACGCTCCCCAAAGACTCCTGATCAGAGGCCTTGCTGTTGGACAAAGTTTATCGTCTTAACTCGGACGTGGGTGTAGTTTATCGTCATACCCAGGGCGAATTCGGTTTGCATAAATATGCTAAAGCCACAATTTTATGGGGATCACTACAACAAACCTACTCTATTAGCTTAAACCCTGGGGTAACAATCAAAGATTTACTGTAATAACAAGATTATTACCTCGGTGTAAAAGAGAGTGAAGGAATTCACCGTAAAAAATGAAAGAATCTGTGCGAAAAAAGTTCTATGGAATGGTGCGACTGATATTAAGAACTGAAATGAATTCTCACAACGGAATTATGGCCATTGATAGCCTTGCCATCCCAATGGTCCAATATAGTTTCAATATCTTTAACTGGTCTTTAAATGATATCAGACGACTGGATTGTAAGACATTCTTTCTAAGTATGACATGCATTATCCAAAGGTTGATGCGATCGTCTATACATCCCCCGCCATAAAAAAAGGTGGAAGAGGTTTTATTCAGCTAAAATTGTCATAGAAGACAATAACTATTGACTTACTAACAACAAAGGACTTGGTGACAAAATTAGACAAACAATACGACAGCAGAAAGAAAAAATATTCAATTATGAAAGAAGGCTGTAAATACAAACAAGATTTACATTTTGTAGATTCTGTAGAAAACCAAAACTGAATCCACGAAAAAAAACTTGCAGTAAAAATTACGAAAAATAAAGCCAAGGATAAATTTCTTGAACAGATGAAACAACGCTGCCAAGACAAACCTTTGCATGACCAATATCCAGAACGAGGCTAATAAAACCGATATTCATAAAGTTAACACATCGATTGTTACGAGGATCTCGATTAAAGGCTAAAACGGTAGGCTTTATTCTTTCAGTGCATGATCAGAGATTTTCACAAGAATCTTCCATGCAAATATCATACATAATAATGTGATTCTAAAATTCAGGTTCTGTGACAAATATCAGGAAACCATAGATCATCAAATCTCAGGATGTTCTGTACTTGTGCCAAATGAATATAAAAATCGTCACGATAGAGGGGCGGAGAATGCTTACACTGGACTATGTGCAAACACCTTGGAAAAGACGTTAATAAGCAATGGTATGAACATCACCCAGCACCGGTTACAGAAATAGAAGTCATCACAATTCTATGGGATTACACCATCTTTACAGACCAAAACATTGAAGCAAATAGGCCGGGCATAATTGTCAAAAATCGTAAAGAAAAAAACTTGCCTACTAATTGATATGCATGACGTAGCGAAGTGTAACATTGCAATCAAAGAATTTGAAAATCTATCAAAGTAAAAAGATCTGGAAATCAAAATAGAAAAACTTGTAGAAATGGAAAAAAATAGTACCAGTCAAAATAGGTGCGCTTGGAATGATAAAAAAGGAACACAACAAGACGTTGAAAAAATCCCTGGAAATACCAGCTTAAGAGAAAAACCAAAAATTGTCTTGATAAGTACAGCAGACACACTAAGAAGAACTTTGTCCATGTAATGATAGTGACGTTTTGGGAGTTAGAAAGACAAATCATGAAATATAGCCATAACAACACACCACTACCTGCGTTAGGTCTTTCCGCACAATTTATAGGTAGTGTGTCCATAGCAAAAATCTAAATATAATAATAATAATAATAATAATAATAATAATAATAATAATAATAATAATATATAGAACTTGTCATAATAGGTGCACTTGGAATGATAAAAAGGAACAAAACAAGACATTGAAAAAATCCCTGGAAATCCCAGCTTAAGAGAAATATAATCAAATTTCTTGATAAGTACAGACAACACACTAAGAAAGACTTTCTCCACGTAACGCTAATGATGTTATAGAAGTTAGAAAAACAAATCATAATAATAATAATAATAATATAGTACTTGTCATAATAGGAGCACTTGGAATGATTAAAAAGAAACACAATAACACATTGAAAAAATTCCTGGAAGTCCCAGCTATAGGAAAATACGAAAAATTGTCTTGCTAAATACAGTCCGCACACTAAAAAGAATAGAGTTAGAAAAACAAATCTTGAATTGGCGCCATAAAAACACACCGCTACTGGCCGTAGCTCTTTCCGCAGACTTGATAGGTTGTATGACTATAGCAGAAACCAAAATATAATAATAATAATAATAATAATAATAATAATAATAATAATAATATAACCAGTCATAGTAGGTGCGAACATGAATTGTACCAGTCATAGTAGGTGCGCTTGGAATGATAAAAAAAGGAACACAACAACACATTGAAAAAATCCCGGGAAATCTCAGCTGAAGAGAAAGACGAAAAATTGTCTTGATAAGTACAGTCCGGACACTAAGAAGATCTTTGTTCATGTAGCAGTTAGGGAGTTAGAAAAAAATAAATCATAAAATATACTCATAACAACACATCACTACCTGCTTTAGGTCTCCCCTAAAATTTGGTAGGTAGTGTAACCATAGCAGAATCGATATATAATAATAATAATAATAATAATAATAATAATAATAATAATAATAATAATGGATCCTGATAGAAGTTGGGATACATTGGGATAAGAAGATCGTGATGACGTAGCAAGTGAAAATAAAGAGGTACCAAGATACGACCCTCATCAGGTTATTTAGGTCTCGGTTGTATGTCATTCATTCCGGCAACGGTTCATTCGCTTTGGCGCGTAAAACCGCTGTTCCCGAGACAAGCCACGTTTCTACAGACATTTTTGAAGATTTTTTTTTATATATATTTATATTTTTATACTCGTATGCAATTTTCAAACATAACTTGGTTAAACATTATCATACAATGTGTCTTTCCTTTTACTTTTTTTTTTAAATCACGCTCTTCTCTAACTGTTAATAATAAGAAGAAGAAGAAAGAAAGAAAGAAAGAAAGAAAGAAAGAAAGAAAGAAAGAAAGAAAGAAAGAAAAATACGCAAGATAATACAATCAACAAGTGCGCTGATCAACGGCAGTCGGCGAGGGTGAATTTGGCAAGGATACTCTCAAGAAGGAAAATTTCGTTCATCTTCGCTTAGATCGCTTGCTAAAACCGCGTTGATTTCCCGGGGGATGAGCTTCACTACTAGGCTCGTCAAGATAATAATAACAGTTCGAGCGGATAGGAGGGGGCAGCGACAAAAAAAAAAAACTCGAACGAACGAACGTGACAAATGTCGAAAAAACTAAGGGTTTTTTTTTTCGAGAAAAATAAAATAAAATATGTATTTTTTTTTTTTATTCTTCTGTTATTTAAATTGGGTGTGGAATCAGGCAGAAATTTATTCCATATCATCCTGACCCACAAAAGAAGGGAAGAAATAAAAGCGAAATACGTCTTGAAAATTTATCGATTCGCCCAAAAACGGATTAAAATAATAAAAATATAATAAGGAAGTTGCAAAAATGAATATCCCCGGAGACATAACAAGTTAGCGTCATAATTGCACTGAAAGATATGGAAGAAGCACAAAATCGAAACCACTGAGAGATGGTATGACCATCAACCAGACACAGTTACGATGTAAATATCCTCTGTCAAATCGACAGGGAAAATAAAAGCCAACAGACCTGATAGTATCATAAAAGACAAAAAATTCAGGAATTGTATGTTTATTGACATAGAAGTGCTATCTGAGAGAGAAGGACCTCCATGAAAATTATCGAGAAATTTTCCAAATACAAAGACCTGGAGATCGAGATTAACGGGAGGAATGAAGACTGAGACTGTACCAGTAGTAATCGGAGCACTGGGCCTCGTGAGAAAAAGGAATGGACATTTTTACTAACAGAGTCCCAGGTAACATCGACAAACAAGTTGCCCAGAATCCAGCCTTACTAAGAACATCCCATATACTAAGAAAAGTGCTATCATTTAAATGACAATTCTCCTATAGTGCCTAAGGATCATAGTTTGGACACGGCCCTACAGGATGCAAAGCAGGAAACATAACATGCACAGATAATAATAATAATAATAATAATAATAATAATAATAATAATAATAATAATAATAATAAAAAAGATAATAATAATAATAATAATAATAATAATAATAATAATAATAAAAAGATAATAATAATAAAAGATAATAATAATAATAATAATAATAATTTATTTATTTTTAATACAGTTTTAAAAAATAAATATCTTATGATCGCAAGCGTGAAACCCAGGGTCACAAACTCATATCCATACAACTGAATACATATATGTATGTGTGTGTGTGTGTGAGTGATATAAACAGTTCAAGGAGCCAGAGGTTTTGGTCCTTCTTTGTGTTGTCCCTTATATTTAAGACTACAATAGCTGGGTAGAAACAGTCAAATACTCACCGACAAGGCATCGGCGTGTATTACATCAATTTTTTCAACAGTGAAGTTACGTGTCATTCGGTGTTCCTCTCTTTCATTAATGATGCGTCTGTCCTTTTTACAAAGTAGTTCTGTTATATTCAATTTCAAATGCCAGTACGATGCTGCATACATAGAATAGACCAATCAAGGAATGGAGAAGAGCATCGGACAGCAAGTTCCAGCTGGTATAAGGGCAGAGAACTCCAGTCGATATTTTCGGACGATCCAAGCAGTGCATGACTCAGCTATTGGTCAGCACCATTGAGATAATCCTGATTGCTTACATCAGTATACTGATGATTGTTTGTCTGTAGTACATATTACACATTCTGCTCTTCCTTTGAAAGTTTTAGAAGCAAACGCAGCAAAAAGAGCAATTCAACAACATAGTAAAATTATTTTAAGTTGTAACCAAGTAATTGGTTAAGAAATACAAAAAAAAGAGATTGCACATAAGTAGTATTTGGTTTGGTTTCTTTTCTTTTACGGCATATCAACCTCAGTGGGTTATTTAATGCCGACAACATTTTTAGGATAGGTTCGTATGAATAGAAGATGTATTCGTTGGTTTAGATTGGTTTGGTTTATTTTGTTTAAAGGCATATCAACTACAACGAGTTATTTAATGCCGACAACATTTTTAGGAGAGATTCGTATGAATAGAATATGTATTCTTTGGTTTAGATTGGTTTGGTTTATTTTGTTTTACGGGATATATACGAATATATCGATTATATAAATTGGTCTAGATTGGTTATTGAGGATAGATTCGTATGAATAGAATATGTATTCTTTGGTTTAGATTGGTTTCATTTATTTTGTTTTACGGCATATCAACCTCAGTGGGTTATTTAATGCCGACAACATTTTTAGGATAGGTTCGTATGAATAGAATATGTATTCGTTGGTTTAGATTGGTTTGGTTTATTTTGTTTTTCGGCATATCAAACTCAATGGGTTATTTAATGCCGACAACATTTTGGGGATAGATTCGTATGAATAGAATATGTATTCTTTGGTTTAGATTAGTTTTCTTTATTTTGTTTAACGGCATATCAACTACAACGAGTTATTTAATGCCGACAACATTTTTAGGAGAGATTCGTATGAATAGAATATGTATTCTTTGGTTTAGATTGGTTTTCTTTATTTTGTTTAACGGCATATCAACTACAACGAGTTATTTAATGCCGACAACATTTTTAGGAGAGATTCGTATGAATAGAATATGTATTCTTTGGTTTAGATTGGTTTGGTTTATTTTGTTTTACGGGATATATACGAATATATCGATTATATAAATTGGTCTAGATTTGTTATTGAGGATAGATTCGTATGAATAGAATATGTATTCTTTGGTTTAGATTGGTTTCATTTATTTTGTTTTACGGCATATCAACCTCAGTGGGTTATTTAATGCCGACAACATTTTTAGGATAGGTTCGTATGAATAGAATATGTATTCGTTGGTTTAGATTGGTTTGGTTTATTTTGTTTTTCGGCATATCAAACTCAATGGGTTATTTAATGCCGACAACATTTTGGGGATAGATTCGTATGAATAGAATATGTATTCTTTGGTTTAGATTAGTTTTCTTTATTTTGTTTAACGGCATATCAAATACAACGAGTTATTTAATGCCGACAACATTTTTAGGATAGATTCGTATGAATAGAATATGTATTCTTTGGTTTAGATTGGTTTGGTTTATTTTGTTTTACGGGATATATACGAATATATCGATTATATAAATTGGTCTAGATTGGTTATTGAGGATAGATTCGTATGAATAGAATATGTATTCTTTGGTTTAGATTGGTTTCATTTATTTTGTTTTACGGCATATCAACCTCAGTGGGGTATTTAATGCCGACAACGTTTTAGGATAGGTTCGTATGAATAAAATATGTATTCGTTGGTTTAGATTGGTTTGGTTTATTTTGTTTTTCGGCATATCAAACTCAATGGGTTATTTAATGCCGACAACATTTTGGGGATAGATTCGTATGAATAGAATATGTATTCTTTGGTTTAGATTGGTTTTCTTTATTTTGTTTAACGGCATATCAACTACAACGAGTTATTTAATGCCGACAACATTTTTAGGAGAGATTCGTATCAATAGAATATGTATTCTTTGGTTTAGATTGGTTTGGTTTATTTTGTTTTACGGGATATATACGAATATATCGATTATATAAATTGGTCTAGATTGGTTATTGAGGATAGATTCGTATGAATAGAATATGTATTCTTTGGTTTAGATTGGTTTGGTTTATTTTGTTTTACGGCATATCAACCTCAGTGGGTTATTTAATGCCGACAACATTTTTAGGATAGGTTCGTATGAATAGAATATGTATTCTTTGGTTTAGATTGGTTTGGTTTATTTTGTTTTACGGCATATCAAACTCAATGGGTTATTTAATGCCGACAACATTTTGGGGATAGATTCGTATGAATAGAATATGTATTCTTTGGTTTAGATTGGTTTCATTTATTTTGTTTTACGGCATATCAACCTCAGTGGGTTATTTAATGCCGACAACATTTTTAGGATAGATTCGTATGAATAGAATATGTATTCTTTGGTTTAGATTGGTTTCATTTATTTTGTTTTACGGCATATCAACCTCAGTGGGTTATTTAATGCCGACAACATTTTTAGGATAGGTTCGTATGAATACAATATACATTTTTGGTTTAGATTGGTTTCATTTATTTTGTTTTACGGCATATCAACCTCAGTGGGTTATTTAATGCCGACAACATTTTTAGGATAGGTTCGTATGAATAGAATATGTATTCGTTGGTTTAGATTGGTTTGGTTTATTTTGTTTTTCGGCATATCAAACTCAATGGGTTATTTAATGCCGACAACATTTTGGGGATAGATTCGTATGAATAGAATATGTATTCTTTGGTTTAGATTGGTTTCATTTATTTTGTTTTACGGCATATCAACCTCAGTGGGTTATTTAATGCCGACAACATTTTTAGGATAGATTCGTATGAATAGAATATGTATTCTTTGGTTTAGATTGGTTTCATTTATTTTGTTTTACGGCATATCAACCTCAGTGGGTTATTTAATGCCGACAACATTTTTAGGATAGATTCGTATGAATAGAATATGTATTCTTTGGTTTAGATTGGTTTCATTTATTTTGTTTTACGGCATATCAACCTCAGTGGGTTATTTAATGCCGACAACATTTTTAGGATAGGTTCGTATGAATAGAATATGTATTCGTTGGTTTAGATTGGTTTGGTTTATTTTGTTTTTCGGCATATCAAACTCAATGGGTTATTTAATGCCGACAACATTTTGGGGATAGATTCGTATGAATAGAATATGTATTCTTTGGTTTAGATTAGTTTTCTTTATTTTGTTTAACGGCATATCAAGTACAACGAGTTATTTAATGCCGACAACATTTTTAGGAGAGATTCGTATGAATAGAATATGTATTCTTTGGTTTAGATTGGTTTGGTTTATTTTGTTTTACGGGATATATACGAATATATCGATTATATAAATTGGTCTAGATTGGTTATTGAGGATAGATTCGTATGAATAGAATATGTATTCTTTGGTTTAGATTGGTTTCATTTATTTTGTTTTACGGCATATCAACCTCAGTGGGGTATTTAATGCCGACAACATTTTAGGATAGGTTCGTATGAATAAAATATGTATTCGTTGGTTTAGATTGGTTTGGTTTATTTTGTTTTTCGGCATTTCAAACTCAATGGGTTATTTAATGCCGACAACATTTTGGGGATAGATTCGTATGAATAGAATATGTATTCTTTGGTTTAGATTAGTTTTCTTTATTTTGTTTAACGGCATATCAAATACAACGAATTATTTACTGCCGACAACATTTTTAGGAGAGATTCGTATGAATAGAATATGTATTCTTTGGTTTAGATTTGTTTGGTTTATTTTGTTTTACGGGATATATACGAATATATCGATTATATAAATTGGTCTAGATTGGTTATTGAGGATAGATTCGTATGTATAGAATACGTATTCTTTGGTTTAGATTGGTTTCATTTATTTTGTTTTACGGCATATCAACCTCAGTGGGTTATTTAATGCCGACAACATTTTTAGGATAGGTTCGTATGAATAGAATATGTATTCGTTGGTTTAGATTGGTTTGGTTTATTTTGTTTTTCGGCATATCAAACTCAATGGTTTATTTAATGCCGACAACATTTTGGGGATAGATTCGTATGAATAGAATATGTATTGTTTGGTTTAGATTAGTTTTCTTTATTTTGTTTAACGGCATATCAACTACAACGAGTTATTTAATGCCGACAACATTTTTAGGAGAGATTCGTATGAATAGAATATGTATTCTTTGGTTTAGATTGGTTTTCTTTATTTTGTTTAACGGCATATCAACTACAACGAGTTATTTAATGCCGACAACATTTTTAGGAGAGATTCGTATGAATAGAATATGTATTCTTTGGTTTAGATTGGTTTGGTTTATTTTGTTTTACGGGATATATACGAATATATCGATTATATAAATTGGTCTAGATTGGTTATTGAGGATAGATTCGTATGAATAGAATATGTATTCTTTGGTTTAGATTGGTTTCATTTATTTTGTTTTACGGCATATCAACCTCAGTGGGTTATTTAATGCGGACAACATTTTTAGGATAGGTTCGTATGAATAGAATATGTATTCTTTGGTTTAGATTGGTTTGGTTTATTTTGTTTTACGGCATATCAAACTCAATGGGTTATTTAATGCCGACAACATTTTGGGGATAGATTCGTATGAATAGAATATGTATTCTTTGGTTTAGATTGGTTTCATTTATTTTGTTTTACGGCATATCAACCTCAGTGGGTTATTTAATGCCGACAACATTTTTAGGATAGATTCGTATGAATAGAATATGTATTCTTTGGTTTAGATTGGTTTCATTTATTTTGTTTTACGGCATATCAACCTCAGTGGGTTATTTAATGCCGACAACATTTTTAGGATAGATTCGTATGAATAGAATATGTATTCTTTGGTTTAGATTGGTTTCATTTATTTTGTTTTACGGCATATCAACCTCAGTGGGTTATTTAATGCCGACAACATTTTTAGGATAGGTTCGTATGAATACAATATACATTTTTGGTTTAGATTGGTTTCATTTATTTTGTTTTACGGCATATCAACCTCAGTGGGTTATTTAATGCCGACAACATTTTTAGGATAGGTTCGTATGAATAGAATATGTATTCGTTGGTTTAGATTGGTTTGGTTTATTTTGTTTTTCGGCATATCAAACTCAATGGGTTATTTAATGCCGACAACATTTTGGGGATAGATTCGTATGAATAGAATATGTATTCTTTGGTTTAGATTGGTTTAATTTATTTTGTTTTACGGCATATCAACCTCAGTGGGTTATTTAATGCCGACAACATTTTTAGGATAGATTCGTATGAATAGAATATGTATTATTTGGTTTAGATTGGTTTCATTTATTTTGTTTTACGGCATATCAACCTCAGTGGGTTATTTAATGCCGACAACATTTTTAGGATAGGTTCGTATGAATACAATATACATTTTTTTTTAGATTGGTTTCATTTATTTTGTTTTACGGCATATCAACCTCAGTGGGTTATTTAAAGCCGACAACATTTTTAGGATAGGTTCGTATGAATAGAATATGTATTCGTTGGTTTAGATTGGTTTGGTTTATTTTGTTTTTCGGCATATCAAACTCAATGGGTTATTTAATGCCGACAACATTTTGGGGATAGATTCGTATGAATAGAATATGTATTCTTTGGTTTACATTAGTTTTCTTTATTTTGTTTAACGGCATATCAACTACAACGAGTTATTTAATGCCGACAACATTTTTAGGAGAGATTCGTATGAATAGAATATGTATTCTTTGGTTTAGATTGGTTTGGTTTATTTTGTTTTACGGGATATATACGAATATATCGATTATATAAATTGGTCTAGATTGGTTATTGAGGATAGATTCGTATGAATAGAATATGTATTCTTTGGTTTAGATTGGATTCATTTATTTTGTTTTACGTCATATCAAACTCAGTGGGGTATTTAATGCCGACAACATTTTAGGATAGGTTCGTATGAATAGAATATGTATTCGTTGGTTTAGATTGGTTTGGTTTATTTTGTTTTTCGGCATATCAAACTCAATGGGTTATTTAATGCCGACAACATTTTGGGGATAGATTCGTATGAATAGAATATGTATTCTTTGGTTTAGATTAGTTTTCTTTATTTTGTTTAACGGCATATCAACTACAACGAGTTATTTAATGCCGACAACATTTTTAGGAGAGATTCGTATGAATAGAATATGTATTCTTTGGTTTAGATTGGTTTCATTTATTTTGTTTTACGGGATATATACGAATATATCGATTATATAAATTGGTCTAGATTGGTTATTGAGGATAGATTCATATGAATAGAATATGTATTCTTTGGTTTAGATTGGTTTCATTTATTTTGTTTTACGGCATATCAACCTCAGTGGGTTATTTAATGCCGACAACATTTTTAGGATAGGTTCGTATGAATAGAATATGTATTCGTTGGTTTAGATTGGTTTGGTTTATTTTGTTTTTCGGCATATCAAACTCAATGGGTTATTTAATGCCGACAACATTTTGGGGATAGATTCGTATGAATAGAATATGTATTCTTTGGTTTAGATTAGTGTTCTTTATTTTTTTAACGGCATATCAACTACAACGAGTTATTTAATGCCGACAACATTTTTAGGAGAGATTCGTATGAATAGAATATGTATTCTTTGGTTTAGATTGGTTTGGTTTATTTTGTTTTACGGGATATATACGAATATATCGATTATATAAATTGGTCTAGATTGGTTATTGAGGATAGATTCGTATGAATAGAATATGTATTCTTTGGTTTAGATTGGTTTCATTTATTTTGTTTTACGGCATATCAACCTCAGTGGGTTATTTAATGCCGACAACATTTTTAGGATAGGTTCGTATGAATAGAATATGTATTCTTTGGTTTAGATTGGTTTGGTTTATTTTGGTTAACGACATATCAACCTCAGTGGGTTATTTAATGCCGACAACATTTTGGGGATAGATTCGTATGAATAGAACATGTATTCTTTGGTTTAGATTAGTTTTCTTTATTTTGTTTAACGGCATATCAACTACAACGAGTTATTTAATGCTGACAACATTTTTAGGAGAGATTCGTATGAATAGAATATGTATTCTTTGGTTTAGATTGGTTTGGTTTATTTTGTTTTACGGGATATATACGAATATATCGATTATATAAATTGGTCTAGATTGGTTATTGAGGATAGATTCGTATGAATAGAATATGTATTCTTTGGTTTAGATTGGTTTCATTTATTTTGTTTTACGGCATATCAACCTCAGTGGGTTATTTAATGCCGACAACATTTTAGGATAGGTTCGTATGAATAGAATATGTATTCGTTGGTTTAGATTGGTTTGGTTTATTTTGTTTTTCGGCATATCAAACTCAATGGGTTATTTAATGCCGACAACATTTTTGGGATAGATTCGTATGAATAGAGTATGTATTCTTTGGTTTAGATTAGTTTTCTTTATTTTGTTTAACGGCATATCAACTACAACGAATTATTTACTGCCGACAACATTTTTAGGAGAGATTCGTATGAATAGAATATGTATTCTTTGGTTTAGTTTGGTTTGGTTTATTTTGTTTTACGGGATATATACGAATATATCGATTATATAAATTGGTCTAGATTGGTTATTGAGGATAGATTCGTATGAATAGAATATGTATTCTTTGGTTTAGATTGGTTTCATTTATTTTGTTTTACGGCATATCAACCTCAGTGGGTTATTTAATGCCGACAACATTTTTAGGATAGGTTCGTATGAATAGAATATGTATTCGTTGGTTTAGATTGGTTTGGTTTATTTTGTTTTTCGGCATATCAACCTCAATGGGTTATTTAATGCTGACAACATTTTGGTGATAGATTCGTATGAATAGAATATGTATTCTTTGGTTTAGATTGGTTTCATTTATTTTGTTTTACGGCATATCAACCTAAATGGGTTACTTAATGCCGACAAAATTTTTAGGAGAGATTCGTATGAATAGAAAATGTATTCTTTGGTTTAGATTGGTTTGGTTTATTTTGGTTAACGACATATCAACCTCAACGATTATTTAATGACGACAACAATTTTAGGATAAATTAGTATGAATAGAAGATATATTCGTTTTACGGCATATCTACCTCAATGGGTTATTTAAACCGACAACATTTTTAGGATAGGTTCGTATGAATAGAATATGTATTCTTTGGTTTACATTGGTTTGGTTTATTTTGTTTTTCGGCATATCAAACTCAGTCGGTTATTTAATGCCGACAACTTTTTTAGGATAGATTCGTATGAATAGAATATGTATTCTTTGGTTTAGATTGGTTTGGTTCATTTTGTTTTAAGGCATATCAACCTCAATGGGTTATTTAATGCCGGCAACATTTTTAGGAGAGATTCGTATGAATAGAATATGTATTCTTTGGTTTAGATTGGTTTGGTTTATTTTGGTTAACGACATATCAACCTCAGTGGGTTATTTAATGCCGACAACATTTTTAGGATAAATTAGTATGAATAGAAGATGTATTCGTTGGTTTAGATTTGTTTGGTTTATTTTGTTTTACGGCATATCAACCTCAATGGGTTATTTAATGCCGACAACATTTTTAGGATAGATTCATATGACTAGAATATGTATTCTTTGGTTTAGATTGGTTTGGTTTATTTTGTTTAAAGGCATATCAACCTCAATGGGTTATTTAATGCCGACAAAATTTTTAGGAGAGATTCATATGAATAGAAAATGTATTCTTTGGTCTAGATTGATTTGTTTTATTTTGTTTAACGGTATATCAACCTCAATGGGCTATTTAATGCCGACAACATTTTTAGGGTAGATTCGTATGAATAGAGTAGGTATTCTTTGGTTTAGATTGGTTTGGTTTATTTTGTTTAATGGCATATCGACCTCAATGGGTTATTTAATGCCGACATCATTTTTAGTATAGATTCGTATGAATAGAGTGTGACGTTGTCCCCTGGTCGCAGCGCCAACCGTGACGTTCTATCCTAGTCTTCCACGGCACCAACTGTGACGTCCCTAAACAGCACCAATTGTGACGTCCTCGCCGCGGCGCCAGCCGTTCGCTCCTCGCTGCTCCGTTCGGGTGTCGCTGCTCCAAATGTGACGTTCTAACTTTTTGGTGATTTGGGTGGGAACCTTGTTAGATTTGATATCAGCCTCGTCGTTCCCAACTCGCTTCCAACGCCTGGTTACCAAGGTAACTGCACTGATCCCCCAGTCCGCCTACCCACGTTGTGAATTGATCTTAGGCAGGCGAGATCAAACAGTGGTTGGGGCCGTACTGCAAACCGAGTTCAACGGGGCTGATACCACACAAATATGCATAAAAGACAATAAAATGAAAACTCAAATGTTCGAAGTATCAAAGAAAAAGGTAACAAACTTTATGTCTAGTTGTTCGATACATAGGACTGCATCTATCTCCCGACCTGTTCTATGGATTGTGACACGTCGTTTTCCGCTAGGCAAGTTTTAACACTTCAAGTTGTCTGCTCTCTAAGAAATTGGTGTTTCGGTGGGTCTTTGGACGAAAGTAAAAAAAAAAACTTATTTCGGTGATCTCGATCTAAGTCGCTCTTCGAAATAATTGTTCTTGGTTTGAAGAGTGGTTCGGAATGTGCGTGAATCTTGGTCAGCTATCTGCGAGGCTTACTTCAACTGGAGACAGACTCTGGGAACAGCTGGAACTCAACTCAACTCTGCTCGTTGTGGCTTCGTTTATATGGGCGCCGACCAAAACTGGGGTGAATTTGTCGGCGCCGGGGGGTTCCTCGATAATTCTAAATACATATCCACCTCTATGGTTAAGAATTCCCACCTTTTTCCATTTTTGGAAACCTTTCCTCACTCCCACCTTCTCATCATACTTAAGAGGGGCGTGAACTGCCCTCCCCACATCTTCGTAGCAACCTCTCTTACTCATCCTCCAGATGGGCTGCAACAGCCTCCCTCGTGCGTCACGTGATCACCACTCGACCAATGATGTCTTAGTCGGGCGTGGACGAATCCGCGGCTTTGTTTCAGGAAGAGAAAAAACATATCTTGCTTAACTAAAAAAAATTATCTCTTCTCTTTCCCTTTTCTTCCTCTTAATGGTGTTATCATTTCTCTGGCCGCGAACGGGACAATATGACAATGGCGGTCATAACTCTTGTTCTACACGTGGTTTACGTCAGGTATTTTATCGCTAATTATCAGAATGGGTGGTCTTCCTAACACGGTCTCAAAAAGAAACATCTCCAAAGTTCTAGTCAGTCTGTCGCCTCGAAGAAAGAAAGAAAAAACATTTCTAGGTCCCCATTCATTTTCCTTCGGTACATATTTCTGATAACATAATTTTATTATCGCAGGCCAAGGATGTTCCGTCAAAGGAAAATCGGTCAACGGACATTTGTAGGTGGTCCTTAATTTTTCATATCTGTCCAAAGTCCCTTTAGTTGCCTGTTTTTCGTCACTTATCGAAATAACATTTTCATTTGAATTTTTTTTTCTTTGGCCAGCCGGTCTGTAGTTGATAACAAGATGTCTTCCCGTACCAATAGTTTGTTTTCATATCCTTAGATAACACAGCCGATGCCAAAACATATCTGATTCTTTCCTTCTTTCCCTTTCTTTTTACTCAGAATTTCCCTGTCATTGTAATGACACTCTTTCGCTATTTGTTACTTATCAAAATATCCTTTTATCCATTGTCTCTTAGCCGTGTGTGCGTTCTTGCTTATCACTCACGATTCGGTCCTTAGCCTCTCCTCTTTCCTCTTTTCTTTCTTTTCCCTTTCTGCCTCGTTAAATGGTGCCACAGAGTATGCATTCTTTGGTTGAGATTGGTTTGGTTTATTTTGTTTAACGGCATATCGACCTCAATGGGTTATTTAATGCCGACAACATTTTTAGGATAGATTCTTATGAATAGAATATGTATTCTTTGGTTTAGATTGGTTTGGTTTATGCCGTAAAACAAAATAAACGTGAAAGTATTTGTAAAAAAGACAGAGGGAGGCAACGGCACGTCTGTGAGACAGCGACTGCTGACAAGATGCTAGATCAGGGCCAATTACATTGCATATCCGTCTTTGGATTTTATCAAGGATTTTATATATATATATATATATATATATATATATATATATATATATATATATATATATGCGTGTGTGTGGAAAGAGATAGAAAATGGTTATTATTTTGTGATATTCAGCCCTTATAAAAATGTGTCTTGTTCTTTTAGCACCGACTATTTTTGGTCGGGAAAATCTAAACGACCGAGGAATAAAAGAGTGTGGGATCACGGACAGCGCCAGTAAGTTCGACGAAATCAGGTAATTAGGTTCATGTTTACGGCATAAATTGAAAAAGAAAATTATTCTCAATGAATGCGAGTCAATATGTCTGCCGAGGCTGAAGCCGCGTGGTGCTATCGTCTGCTAACAACGAAAACATTTTAAAGCTAGCCAATACCATTTCCCGCCAATTTCTTTCTCAAAAGTTATTTCTCTTTCCTATCTCTCACCCTTCTCTCTCTTCTCTTCCATCTTTGCTTTTTCTTCATTTCTTCACAATTTTCTCTCTTTCTCTCTTTCTTTCTTATTTTCACCTTCCTTCTCATTCTCGCATCTATCTTTTTCTTGCGTTCTGTCTTTCTTTCGCAGCTCTCCGGGATCTTCTATCTTTCATTTTTCTCTCTTTACACGTTTTCTCTCTCTCTCTCGCTCTCTCTCTCTCTCTCTCTCAATCTCTCTTTCTCTCTCGCTCCCTTTTCTTTTCTTTATAATCTCTTTTCTTAATTCTCTCTTTTCTCGACTCTCACTTAATTCTCTGTTTTCTCTTCTCACCACTCGTTACCTTTTTACACGTCTATCTTATTCTCTTAACACAGTCTCTCTCTCTATCTATCTATCTATCTATCTATCTATCTATCTCTTATTATTTTCACCTTTCTTCACATTCTCTCTATTTCTGTCGAATCCTTCTCTGTCTCTTTTCTCGTTCTCTTTCTTTCTGAGCTCTCCTGGATCCTTTTTTATCTCCCTTTCCTCTCTCTCTTTTCACTCTTTTTTTTCTTTATACTCTATTTTCCATTCTGTTTCTCTCTCACACTCTCTTTCTCTCCCTCCATCTCTTTTCGCTTTCTTTTATTTATACTCTATTTTCCATTCTCTCTCTCTTTCCTCTCTCCGTTCTCTTATGTTCCTTTCTCTATTCTTCTCCCACACCTTTATCTCCCTTACCCGTTTCTCTTTCTATTCTCTCCTCTCTTCCCCTCCCTCTCCTCTCTCTCTCTTTTTTTTTTTACTTAACTATCTCTAATTTTTTTCCCTCTCTTTTTGCTCTGTGTCTCTCTCAGTCACTTATATCGCCGACTTTTTAGTCTTTTAATCTAAAGCCGTCAATTAGAATTTATCATTCCGCCATGTTTTTTGTTATTTTATTTGCTTTCATTATTTCTTTTTCATTTAAGTTTAAAGAAAGTGTTTACCTTTTTCTTTTGAGTCTGTGCATACGCTTGCAAGAAAGAGGGTGAAGGTATCTTTGAAGTGGTGTATGTGCAGCTTTAGTATGTGAGTATAAGTGTCTGTATAGGTAGGGCTGTAACTGTGTGGTTCGCTCTTTGTACGAACAGACCAAATATAAATAAAAACCTTTCATTACCTTTGGAACACTACATACAGAAAAAAGCTTCACAAGAAAATAGAAAGAAATAAAAGAAAAAAAAATATTGGTGAACATTAAACTCAATAATATATATAAGAAACACGTACAACTGAGAAATAGAGAGGACGAGAAATATTTTTTGTCAGAACCTCACCTTAGCAAAACAGCAACGTCTACACCAATAATGGCACCATTAGACGTTTCATTGTAGGGAAACTTTCGGCAGTACTTGATACTGGAATTCGGCTTTTCTACACTACTTGGAAATGGGGTTTAGATCAAAATGTACAAGGAAACATTTGGCATTCATTGACCGAGCAGCCAGTGGTATTCTACCTACACATTTCTTCACTTCCCCGCCATTGGCTGGAATCAAAGTGTAGTATCTGTTCGCCTCATCTCTAAAGATAATGGTAATAATAGCTGTTTCCCTACAAGGAAACTTTTGGCATTCATCGACCGAGCAGTCAGTGGTATTCTAGTTACACCTTTCTTCACTCCCTGGCTATCGGGTTGGGATCAAAGTGTAGTAACTGTTCTCCTCATCTCTAAAGATAATGGTTATAATAGCTGTTTCCCTACAAGGAAACATTTGGCATTCATTGTCCGAGCAGCCAGTGATATTCTAGTTACACATTTATTCACTCCCTAGTCATCGGGTTGGGATCAAAATGTATTGTCTGTTTTCTTCATATCTAAACATAATGTTAATAATAGCCGTTTCCCTACAAGGAAACATTTCGCATTCATTGACCGAGCTGCCAGTGGTATTCTACTTACACATTTCTACACTCCCTGTCCATCGGGATTGGATCGAATTGTAGTATCTTTCCTCCTCATCTCTAAATGTAATGGTAATTATAACTGTTTCCCTACAAGGAAACATTTTATCCTATGAGGATCCGTCATATAGCCTGACGTCTTATATAAACATTTTTATGTTTTATAAGCATAAAAAATGTCTTTTGTCGGACTTTCTCCATTTCATAATGTGTGACGTGATTTGTTTACATTTGGACATGTTTTGAGCAGATATGAATATATGTGAGAGATTCTTGGAAGATTGTAGTTTAAAACCTTGCTAACCGGACGTTCCTCGTTGGTTAAATCGGTTAAGGCACGTCAGGCTAAATGACGGTTCCGTACAGGATACAGGTTCGATTCCTGTCGGAGGACAAATATTTTCTATGAAAATTTCTCGAACATTCAGGCCGGTAAATGTTGTTAATACTGTTTATTATAAACAGAGCAATTACTTAAATATTTGTATCTATCAAAAAGTATGTATAAACATAAAAATGTCTTTAATATATATATATATATATATATATATAAACGTAAGTTAGTGGAAGGTTTTCAGATAGGATTGAAATGGAAAATAAATAACGATATATGTGTTAGATGATAACAGATTAAGCAAGATCGATAATGTTTTTGATCAGTTTAATCCTACTCTTGTGACGACATTCCTTTGTTTTAGTAGCATACATCCATTATTGTATTTAATTATTCTAATCTCAAACACTTCTAAACACGGGTTACATCTATCCTTAAAATTATTATGAGTATGAGAAAAATTTATGAATTTCCAGTCATTCTGAGGATCCATATCTTTCTCCCTTAATTCTCAAAATTTTGGGAAAGAGCAGTTTTGTATTTTAATTTTGGATTGGAAAAAAATGCCTATGATTGTAAAATCTTTGTTTCCATTCCCCTGCTGAAATTCCATTGTAAATATTGTGGTTTAACTTAATTTCTTTGTGATAAATATTTGCTTGATAAACATTTTTTTTTCTGCCAGTTCTCTCTTCTCGCCATCCTTTATCTTTTTACACGTCTTTCTCTATTCTTCTATCTACATTTTTCTTCGACTGGACAATGTCCACTATTTATACAATTACAAATTATAAAGATAAAAAATTAAAAAAAAAAACGTAGATAAAAATATTGATAGTAAAATTTGTGAAGATAAAATATAATAAGGAATAAGGAGAAAACATTTTTTTAAAACCTGTATAATTTAAAATTATATATATAAATTACCGACAAAAAACAAAAACGTCCAATTAAGCTAATAATCTTAATATTGCTGATAGAATGGGGAAATTCCATACTAAAGACGCTTATATTTTATTTAAGGACTATAAACTAGTTTTATAAATCCCGCTAAAACCGAATTACGTTTAATTTTAAAAAAATTTTATTAAAAAAATACTGATAAATTATTAACTACAACCTCTGCCAATCTTTGGAAGCATTCTTCTGATACCATCAAATGTTTCACTAATATGAGTGGTAAAAATAGAGCAACTTCTATTACCTGTGATATTATAGACTCTTATTCCTCTATCTCCAGAGACCTCTTAGTGGATTGCATCAACTTTGCAAAAAACTATGGTGATAATGGTGATGAAATTAATATATTTCTTGCTAGGATATCGCTTTTAGCACTTAATATTTCTACCTGGATTAAGTGTAAGAATGACGATTTTGATGTTTCTATGGGAACATATGATTCGGCTTAAATTGTTGATCTAGTCTGCTTCTATATTCTAGATATTCTTAGTAGAATTGTAGATCCGAAACTAGTAGGCGTGTATAGAGACGATAAACTCATTTTTGTTCTCAATAGCAATGGTTCACTTACTGTAAAGTTATAGAAGAAAATTGTTACATTTCAATCACCTGAAGAAGGCCGGAGCATACAAAGATTTTTGTATATAGAATTTCATATGGATAATTTTTATTTCATGGAGTGATTTTGTAAATCCCCTGTATGAGGTATTGCGGTATATGGAGGATTAAATGATGATGGATAAGTTCTTTTGGTGGATGTGCAAATTGTAATGAGGGAATCGGCTGTGAATCAGATTAGCTAGGTATAAGAAATCTGTCTATATCTCTGAGATGCGGTATTATGATTACTTGCATTATTTACATTATTCGGACTGTTCTCCTCATCTTCATTGCCATATTAACAACGTTTCGGCCACTGTACGCTCCGGACTTCTTCAGGTGATTTGAATTTCGAAGCGAACCCTTTATTTCTAACACATTTTCTTTTAATATCTGTCTATATCTCTGAGAAGAAATATTATGATTATTTCCATTATTTACATTATTCGGACTCTTAACCTCATCTCCATTGCCACATTCAAAACGTTTCGGCCCTTGTACGCTCCAGCCTTCTTCACGTGACTGAAATTGTCCTCAAGGGCACATGACCCTATGGATAAAGATAGTTAATTCCAGTGATTAGACACAAAGAGTTGTGAGTTCAATACCAGTCCATACCAGTCGTGAACTAAAAGCTTGTAGAGTCGAGTTAAAGGGATACATCCGAAACAGGCACGGCACGTGGAAGTAGAACAATCTACCCCGGTGGACGAAATAAAGGGTTCGGTTAGAAATTCCAATCACCTGTAGAAGCCCGGAGAGTACAACGGCCGAAACGTTGTGAAAATGGCAATGAAGATGAGGATGTTAGTCCGAATAATGTAAATAATACAAGTAGGTGTAAGATAACAAGTGATGACCAGCTTGATTCCGCTCACCCCCATTTTTGTCCTTGTGCCATAATTGTATTTTATATACAATAAATCTAAACAATAAAGATGAGGACAACCGTTCGAAAAATGTAAATAATGTCAACCACGAGGAAATAGTCACCAGTTAAAAAAATTTCACTCTGCTGAATTCAGAAAAAAAAAAAAAAAAGGAATCACTTTCTGAATCGAATCCGCCATTCTTAAAGATACCGATTCATTCACGTCTACTTTAAACGCTTCTAGCAGATTCAGATTCAAATTAACCAGATCCTGTATGAAGACACAACACGAATTGTGGCGCGGCAAGATATATTTGGACAGAATCGAAATCCATAAATAAATAACTAACACTGACTTCCGCACTGCCCATCACATTAATGTTAATAACGGCGAATGGCCGGAGACGCAGCCGGTCGATTATGACGGCAATTGAATGTTTTCGGGATGTTGATCGTCGGGAGTTGGGGCACGTGACACGGGGTTGCACTAATAGCAATATCGCGATCGAGGTCTTGTGTCGCGAAATTATGACTTCTGGGGGTAAAATGTCGGTGGACGTTAATAGAAGTCTCATTATGAAATAAAGCTATTACAAGACAAGGAATGTTACTACCATCGTCATTATAATCATCCCATTTAGCTAATGGCGTCGATCGATCAGCTGTTAACAACCGTGAAACGAGAAAGTTGGTCTTAAGAAAGAGAAATGTTTGCCCGTAGAGCATGATGTCAGAGCGCCGAACTAAAGAATTAGAGGTAGTCTTTGTTTGGCAAACGTTTGTCTTTGAAAAAATAAGCTTGAATGGCACTGAACTTGAATCCATCACAAAAATTATCTTCAAATCTTCTATCAAGTATTTCGGAGAAATAAGACTGAAGATAAACCTTTCCAAAACCGAAACTATAATCTGGAGTTTGAATGTAAGCAATGATGGCATTTAATCTGGATCCAACGTAAAAATTCAGTATATGTAATTAGTCTATACAAAAAAATATCTTGCGGTATTGATCAATTATAAAAAAAAATTAGCATGGGAGATAACAGAATTTGAATCTAGAATAGCCTTCGCTACGGATAGTTTCAAAAAACACAACAAACTGTTACAAATGCAAAATATTAACAAAAAAATCCAGGCATGATCTTAAATAGTCCTATCAGATCGAGACATCCACGTGGATGACTTGCATGGCACCTAACTCGATTGTCGACATCGAACATTGTTCCTTTTGTTTGTCCATGTTCTCGAACACACCAGATAAATCCATTAGGATCCATTATTAATGGAAGAGGACAATAAAAGAACAGGAATTAAGAAGACATATAATAGCGATGGACCAAAATTAATTAAGATATCGTGTTAGGAGCCTGGAACAAACAAATGACGCTTGGAAGCCAGCCTGTTAACTTTTCCACTGAGTTCTCTGTATGTAGTGAAAGGAATTGCATTAACAACAGTTTCAAAATTCGTGGAATTGACTTCTTTGGGGCGATGCTCGTAGTTTCGGTTAAAATTCCGAGTTTTGAAATGAGAAATATCTCTCCTGCAAATTCTTCAACACGCTAGGATTATTACTAGAGAAAAAAATATACACCCACCGACAGGGTTTGAACTTGTATACCTCTCTCTGACGCCCTCTACACAGATTAAGCCACGTAATACGTCGTCGATCAAGCCAAGCCGAATAGGCCTCATAAACGTAAATCCTTTCCAGTCTCTCGAAAGTTTATGCTTGCATAGTTTCGTATCCGAATGTAAACAAAGCAGTTTTTAAAGAACTGATGGAATTTGATTAATTAATCCGACCGATTTTCATACTTTAAACGTTATTTAACTGGATAATAAATAGGCGATACATTTATTTATTAAACAGTATATTTATTTATTTATTCTATTTACATTATTCGGACTATTGTCCTCATCTTTGTCGCCACATTTATTACAAAGTTTCGGCCGTTGTACGCTCCGGTCTTCTTCAGGTGGTTGGAATATCGAACTGAACCCTTTATTTCGCTTGCTGTGGTAGACTGTTCTAGTTCCACGTGCCATGTTTTTAATGGATGTCAGTTATCAGTTATCTCCTGTTAATTCCCCTCTCCAACTTCTCCACCACCTTAGCCGGGTATTGAACTCACACTCTTTGGGTCCTGTCACTGGATCTAACCATGGCACAGTGGATAAAGGCGTTGGTTAGATCCAGTGACAGGACGCAAAGAGTGTGAGTTCAATACCTGGTTAAGGCAGTGGAGAACTTTCAAAGGGCAATTAGCAGGAGATAACTGACATCCATTAAACATGGCACGTGGAACTAGAACAGTCTACCCCAGTGAGCGAAATAAAGGGTTCAGTTTGACATTCCAACCACCTGGAGAAACGTGTAATAAATATGGCGACAAAGATGAGGACAATAGTCGGAATAATGTAAATAGTGTACATAATACCTCATCTCTGAAATATAGACAGATACTGAAGGATCAGATAAATATGGCAACAAAGATGAGGACAATAGTCGGAATAATGTAAATAATGTACATAATACCTCATCTCAGAAATATAGACAGATACTGAAGGATCGGATAAATATGACAACAAAGATGAGGACAAAAGTCCGAATAATGTAAA
>OZ010615.1:31614052-31651552 GCA_963932145.1 Acanthosepion lycidas | reverse complement strand
CCAAGAGGCTAGTCAACCAGACACACTCATTCTTCGGCGTCATATTCAAGTTCCAACACAGCCCAGATGTGTTTTCTCTCAATGACACCTCCCATCGACAAAGACGCAACCTAGAGATGACTCTCTTTGTGTGTGGTCAACAGATGACCTATTAAATTGTTTGCCCTTATGACACAAGTAAACATTTATCTATTTAAAACTCTGTAACCACCTGGTGTTTGTCAACCGGCTTTATGGCAATGGCCATGAGAATTTTCACCATTCTTCATTTATCAAAACAACATTTTCAAATGTCTCTTCTCGTAAGTGACTTTATCTTTAAAATTTCCTTGCGGGGAATTTCACCACTCCCGACAATCAGTTAATTTTTTATCTATCTAAACAAAACAATGTATCAACCTGGGCCCTGCCAGCCAGCCCCAAGACAATGGCCGACAGAACCCTCACCAGTGTCTTCCATTATCAAAATAACATTTTCAAATGTCTCTTCTCGTAGGTGACTTTATCTTTAAAATTTCCTTGCGGGGAATTTCACCACTCCCGACAATCAGTTAATTTTTTATCTATCTAAACAAAACAATGTATCAACCTGGGCCCTGCAAGCCAGCCCCAAGACAATGGCCGACAGAACCCTCACCAGTGTCTTCCATTATCAAAACAACATTTTCAAAGGTCTCTTCTCGTAAGTGACTTTATCTTTAAAATTTCCTTGCGGGGAATTTCACCACTCCCGACAATCAGTTAATTTTTTATCTATCTAAACAAAACAATGTATCAACCTGGGCCCTGCAAGCCAGCCCCAAGACAATGGCCGACAGAACCCTCACCAGTGTCTTCCATTATCAAAATAACATTTTCAAATGTCTCTTCTCGTAGGTGACTTTATCTTTAAAATTTCCTTGCGGGGAATTTCACCATTCCCGACAATCAGTTAATTTTTTATCTATCTAAACAAAACAATGTATCAACCTGGGCCCTGCCAGCCAGCCCCAAGACAATGGCCGACAGAACCCTCACCAGTGTCTTCCATTATCAAAACAACATTTTCAAAGGTCTCTTCTCGTAAGTGACTTTATCTTTAAAATTTCCTTGCGGGGAATTTCACCACTCCCAACAATCAGTTAATTTTTTATCTATCTAAACAAAACAATGTATCAACCTGGGCCCTGCTAGCCAGCCCCAAGACAATGGCCGACAGAACCCTCACCAGTGTCTTCCATTATCAAAATAACATTTTCAAAGGTCTCTTCTCGTAAGTGACTTTATCTTTAAAATTTCCTTGCGGGGAATTTCACCACTCCCGACAATCAGTTAATTTTTTATCTATCTAAACAAAACAATGTATCAACCTGGGCCCTGCAAGCCAGCCCCAAGACAATGGCCGACAGAACCCTCACCAGTGTCTTCCATTATCAAAATAACATTTTCAAATGTCTCTTCTCGTAGGTGACTTTATCTTTAAAATTTCCTTGCGGGGAATTTCACCACTCCCGACAATCAGTTAATTTTTTATCTATCTAAACAAAACAATGTATCAACCTGGGCCCTGCAAGCCAGCCCCAAGACAATGGCCGACAGAACCCTCACCAGTGTCTTCCATTATCAAAATAACATTTTCAAAGGTCTCTTCTCGTAAGTGACTTTATCTTTAAAATTTCCTTGCGGGGAATTTCACCACTCCCGACAATCAGTTAATTTTTTATCTATCTAAACAAAACAATGTATCAACCTGGGCCCTGCAAGCCAGCCCCAAGACAATGGCCGACAGAACCCTCACCAGTGTCTTCCATTATCAAAATAACATTTTCAAAGGTCTCTTCTCGTAAGTGACTTTATCTTTAAAATTTCCTTGCGGGGAATTTCACCACTCCCGACAATCAGTTAATTTTTTATCTATCTAAACAAAACAATGTATCAACCTGGGCCCTGCAAGCCAGCCCCAAGACAATGGCCGACAGAACCCTCACCAGTGTCTTCCATTATCAAAATAACATTTTCAAAGGTCTCTTCTCGTAAGTGACTTTATCTTTAAAATTTCCTTGCGGGGAATTTCACCACTCCCGACAATCAGTTAATTTTTTATCTATCTAAACAAAACAATGTATCAACCTGGGCCCTGCAAGCCAGCCCCAAGACAATGGCCGACAGAACCCTCACCAGTGTCTTCCATTATCAAAATAACATTTTCAAAGGTCTCTTCTCGTAAGTGACTTTATCTTTAAAATTTCCTTGCGGGGAATTTCACCACTCCCGACAATCAGTTAATTTTTTATCTATCTAAACAAAACAATGTATCAACCTGGGCCCTGCAAGCCAGCCCCAAGACAATGGCCGACAGAACCCTCACCAGTGTCTTCCATTATCAAAACAACATTTTCAAAGGTCTCTTCTCGTAGGTGACTTTATCTTTAAAATTTCCTTGCGGGGAATTTCACCACTCCCGACAATCAGTTAATTTTTTATCTATCTAAACAAAACAATGTATCAACCTGGGCCCTGCCAGCCAGCCCCAAGACAATGGCCGACAGAACCCTCACCAGTGACTTCCATTATCAAAATAACATTTTCAAATGTCTCTTCTCGTAGGTGACTTTATCTTTAAAATTTCCTTGCGGGGAATTTCACCACTCCCGACAATCAGTTAATTTTTTATCTATCTAAACAAAACAATGTATCAACCTGGGCCCTGCAAGCCAGCCCCAAGACAATGGCCGACAGAACCCTCACCAGTGTCTTCCATTATCAAAACAACATTTTTAAAGGTCTCTTCTCGTAAGTGACTTTATCTTTAAAATTTCCTTGCGGGGAATTTCACCACTCCCGACAATCAGTTAATTTTTTATCTATCTAAACAAAACAATGTATCAACCTGGGCCCTGCAAGCCAGCCCCAAGACAATGGCCGACAGAACCCTCACCAGTGTCTTCCATTATCAAAACAACATTTTCAAAGGTCTCTTCTCGTAAGTGACTTTATCTTTAAAATTTCCTTGCGGGGAATTTCACCACTCCCGACAATCAGTTAATTTTTTATCTATCTAAACAAAACAATGTATCAACCTGGGCCCTGCAAGCCAGCCCCAAGACAATGGCCGACAGAACCCTCACCAGTGTCTTCCATTATCAAAACAACATTTTCAAAGGTCTCTTCTCGTAAGTGACTTTATCTTTAAAATTTCCTTGCGGGGAATTTCACCACTCCCGACAATCAGTTAATTTTTTATCTATCTAAACAAAACAATGTATCAACCTGGGCCCTGCCAGCCAGCCCCAAGACAATGGCCGACAGAACCCTCACCAGTGTCTTCCATTATCAAAATAACATTTTCAAATGTCTCTTCTCGTAGGTGACTTTATCTTTAAAATTTCCTTGCGGGGAATTTCACCACTCCCGACAATCAGTTAATTTTTTATCTATCTAAACAAAACAATGTATCAACCTGGGCCCTGCAAGCCAGCCCCAAGACAATGGCCGACAGAAACCCTCACCAGTGTCTTCCATTATCAAAACAACATTTTCAAAGGTCTCTTCTCGTAAGTGACTTTATCTTTAAAATTTCCTTGCGGGGAATTTCACCACTCCCGACAATCAGTTAATTTTTTATCTATCTAAACAAAACAATGTATCAACCTGGGCCCTGCAAGCCAGCCCCAAGACAATGGCCGACAGAACCCTCACCAGTGTCTTCCATTATCAAAATAACATTTTCAAATGTCTCTTCTCGTAGGTGACTTTATCTTTAAAATTTGCTTGCGGGGAATTTCACCATTCCCGACAATCAGTTAATTTTTTATCTATCTAAACAAAACAATGTATCAACCTGGGCCCTGCCAGCCAGCCCCAAGACAATGGCCGACAGAACCCTCACCAGTGTCTTCCATTATCAAAACAACATTTTCAAAGGTCTCTTCTCGTAAGTGACTTTATCTTTAAAATTTCCTTGCGGGGAATTTCACCACTCCCAACAATCAGTTAATTTTTTATCTATCTAAACAAAACAATGTATCAACCTGGGCCCTGCTAGCCAGCCCCAAGACAATGGCCGACAGAACCCTCACCAGTGTCTTCCATTATCAAAATAACATTTTCAAAGGTCTCTTCTCGTAAGTGACTTTATCTTTAAAATTTCCTTGCGGGGAATTTCACCACTCCCGACAATCAGTTAATTTTTTATCTATCTAAACAAAACAATGTATCAACCTGGGCCCTGCAAGCCAGCCCCAAGACAATGGCCGACAGAACCCTCACCAGTGTCTTCCATTATCAAAATAACATTTTCAAATGTCTCTTCTCGTAGGTGACTTTATCTTTAAAATTTCCTTGCGGGGAATTTCACCACTCCCGACAATCAGTTAATTTTTTATCTATCTAAACAAAACAATGTATCAACCTGGGCCCTGCAAGCCAGCCCCAAGACAATGGCCGACAGAACCCTCACCAGTGTCTTCCATTATCAAAATAACATTTTCAAAGGTCTCTTCTCGTAAGTGACTTTATCTTTAAAATTTCCTTGCGGGGAATTTCACCACTCCCGACAATCAGTTAATTTTTTATCTATCTAAACAAAACAATGTATCAACCTGGGCCCTGCAAGCCAGCCCCAAGACAATGGCCGACAGAACCCTCACCAGTGTCTTCCATTATCAAAATAACATTTTCAAAGGTCTCTTCTCGTAAGTGACTTTATCTTTAAAATTTCCTTGCGGGGAATTTCACCACTCCCGACAATCAGTTAATTTTTTATCTATCTAAACAAAACAATGTATCAACCTGGGCCCTGCAAGCCAGCCCCAAGACAATGGCCGACAGAACCCTCACCAGTGTCTTCCATTATCAAAATAACATTTTCAAAGGTCTCTTCTCGTAAGTGACTTTATCTTTAAAATTTCCTTGCGGGGAATTTCACCACTCCCGACAATCAGTTAATTTTTTATCTATCTAAACAAAACAATGTATCAACCTGGGCCCTGCAAGCCAGCCCCAAGACAATGGCCGACAGAACCCTCACCAGTGTCTTCCATTATCAAAATAACATTTTCAAAGGTCTCTTCTCGTAAGTGACTTTATCTTTAAAATTTCCTTGCGGGGAATTTCACCACTCCCGACAATCAGTTAATTTTTTATCTATCTAAACAAAACAATGTATCAACCTGGGCCCTGCAAGCCAGCCCCAAGACAATGGCCGACAGAACCCTCACCAGTGTCTTCCATTATCAAAACAACATTTTCAAAGGTCTCTTCTCGTAGGTGACTTTATCTTTAAAATTTCCTTGCGGGGAATTTCACCACTCCCGACAATCAGTTAATTTTTTATCTATCTAAACAAAACAATGTATCAACCTGGGCCCTGCCAGCCAGCCCCAAGACAATGGCCGACAGAACCCTCACCAGTGACTTCCATTATCAAAATAACATTTTCAAATGTCTCTTCTCGTAGGTGACTTTATCTTTAAAATTTCCTTGCGGGGAATTTCACCACTCCCGACAATCAGTTAATTTTTTATCTATCTAAACAAAACAATGTATCAACCTGGGCCCTGCAAGCCAGCCCCAAGACAATGGCCGACAGAACCCTCACCAGTGTCTTCCATTATCAAAACAACATTTTTAAAGGTCTCTTCTCGTAAGTGACTTTATCTTTAAAATTTCCTTGCGGGGAATTTCACCACTCCCGACAATCAGTTAATTTTTTATCTATCTAAACAAAACAATGTATCAACCTGGGCCCTGCAAGCCAGCCCCAAGACAATGGCCGACAGAACCCTCACCAGTGTCTTCCATTATCAAAACAACATTTTCAAAGGTCTCTTCTCGTAAGTGACTTTATCTTTAAAATTTCCTTGCGGGGAATTTCACCACTCCCGACAATCAGTTAATTTTTTATCTATCTAAACAAAACAATGTATCAACCTGGGCCCTGCAAGCCAGCCCCAAGACAATGGCCGACAGAACCCTCACCAGTGTCTTCCATTATCAAAACAACATTTTCAAAGGTCTCTTCTCGTAAGTGACTTTATCTTTAAAATTTCCTTGCGGGGAATTTCACCACTCCCGACAATCAGTTAATTTTTTATCTATCTAAACAAAACAATGTATCAACCTGGGCCCTGCAAGCCAGCCCCAAGACAATGGCCGACAGAACCCTCACCAGTGTCTTCCATTATCAAAATAACATTTTCAAATGTCTCTTCTCGTAGGTGACTTTATCTTTAAAATTTCCTTGCGGGGAATTTCACCACTCCCGACAATCAGTTAATTTTTTATCTATCTAAACAAAACAATGTATCAACCTGGGCCCTGCAAGCCAGCCCCAAGACAATGGCCGACAGAACCCTCACCAGTGTCTTCCATTATCAAAACAACATTTTCAAAGGTCTCTTCTCGTAAGTGACTTTATCTTTAAAATTTCCTTGCGGGGAATTTCACCACTCCCGACAATCAGTTAATTTTTTATCTATCTAAACAAAACAATGTATCAACCTGGGCCCTGCAAGCCAGCCCCAAGACAATGGCCGACAGAACCCTCACCAGTGTCTTCCATTATCAAAATAACATTTTCAAATGGTATTTCTCGTGGGTGGCCACCCGTTATCACCTAAGTTAAGTTGTCTGTTCCCTAATAAACTGGCTCTTTTTTCTTTCTTTTCTTTCTCTTTTTCCTTTCCTTCTTTTTCCCTCTTTTTGCGCCCCTAAATGGTTTCACATTAATATCAGGTCTGTTGACTTTTATTTCCCTGTCAGTTTGAATTTGCATGTCCCAGAGGATAGTTACATCGTTATTTTGCGTAACCGTGTCTGGTTGGTGGTTTCGATTTTGTGTTTCTTGCATAACTTCCAGTGCACAAATGTCGCAACCTTTTTATGTCTGTGGGTGTATTCATTTTTTGCTAGTTCCGGACATACTCAGATAATATTGTTGACAGTTTCATCATATTTCCCGCAGATCCTGCATTTCTGGTTAGTTCCATCCTTGATTATGTGACAATAATTGGATCTGGTTGCGAGGCTTTGGTCCTGAGCTGCAATAATTAGGCCTTCTGTCTCAGCTTTCAACCCGGTGCCCCTCAGCCACTGAGGTGTTTTCTGTTGGTTTACATCTGCTTCTTTTGTTCTTTTCAGGTATTTACCATACAACGCCTTGTCCTCCCTGGGTTTTTTTTTGGGGGGGGGGGTTAATTTCATTTGGTCAAGTGGTTTTGCTTTCTGTTTTACTTACTCGTTTGGCGTCGATGGTATTGGCATCGTTTTTCTTTTTTTCTTTTTTCTTTTTTCTTTTTTTTTTTGTAGGGTTTCAAATATATTAAGCTGTTACTTGAAGAGTGCAGCTTCTTTGTTGATGGAGTGGATTTGATGTTTTACTCTTTGTAGGAGAAGGTCATTGGTTTTTGTGAGGTAGGATTCCAATCCAATTTTTGTAGTTTTTAGAGTTAGTTCAATTTGGATTAATGTTCAGCCTTTTAAAACTCTTGGTACGCACAGCCTATCAACATTTGATTTCGGGTGGGGCATCCTCATTATGGGTAAGCATTTTTCTGGTCTTGATGTCCAATCTTTGAATGTCATTCAACTTTCATTTAATAATGTTGAAGTTGTATATTACTACGGGTACAGCTAAGGTGTTGCTGGTCTTCATTTTATTGGCCCCATTATTTTTGTTTTCTAGTATCAAACGCACATTTCCTGTAATATTTTCTTATCTTCTTCTTCTTCTTCTTCTTCTTCTTCTTCTTCTTCTTATTATTATTATTATTATTTCCTTTGATTTCTGGCGTTTACATATTTCTTTCCGGGTCCCGTCCAGACACCTAAGGTTAGAAATGGCATCATGACACTTTCCAATGACAAAAAAATAGCCCTTCGTAAAGTGTGGGCTGTAATTGTCAGAACAATTTTTTGCATCTCTTTGAGGCAGGAACTTCCAGGAATCCCTTCGCTTAGTCTACTGGAATCTTTTTCCAACACTTCCTAGGGCTCCAACTACAACAGTGATTGTTGATGTTCCCATATGCCACATTTATGAGATTTCTATTTCAAGATCCTTGTATTTTGACAGCTTTTTGAATATCTTCAAAGATACATTGCAGTCAGCAGGGACTGCCATATGAATAAGGAGGCACCGTTTTTGTTTGTGGTCTTTAATAACAATATCTGGGCGGTTGGCCTTGATTGTTCTGTCAGTGTGTATTGTGTAGTCCTATAAAATTGTAACAGGTCCTATCTTCGTAACCGGGTCTGGGTGGTGTTCATACCATTTTCTTTCAGTTTTCCTTCCCGTAGATGTTGCATATTTTCCACTGCAGATATTGGCCCACTCTGACAAACCGGCTTTTATATTCAGTGGGTGCCAATATCGTGCAACCTGATACAAGATGATCAATCTTTTCTGGATATTTATCACAGAATCTGCATTTTGGGCTAACACAATATTTTAGTATATGTGCTTGATAATTCCTAGTTAACAAGCATTGGTCCTGTGCAGCAAGGATAAAATCTTCAGTTTCATCTTTCAACCCTGCACTACGTAGCCACTGATGGGTACGGGTTTTGTCTACGCCAGCTTGTTTGGTACGGGCAGAGTATTGGCCATGAAGCGGTTTATCTTGCCATCGCTTCTGTATCTGGTCAGTTGCATTTGTCTTTGCTTTCTTTTTTAAGTATTTTGCAGCTTCAGCCGGTGTATTGTGCTTTACTTGTATTTCTCTGCCCATTTGAAGCTCCATTTGGAATTTGTTGGGAGAAGCTTTCTCGTTTTGGCGTCCATTCTCTTAAATATCAGCTATGGTCCAGTTAAGGACATTAAAGCTGTATTGCATCACAAGGACAGCCAAGATGTTTATGGCTGATATCCTGTTTTTTTTTTAGTTTAGCTCGGTATTTAGTACCAGACGTACACGACTGTAGTACTCCTTTCTTACCTTCTTCTTCATTTGGGGTGTTGTATGCCATCTCCTTCGCTAATTCCTACGTACTTATAAGCTTCATCATGCTCCAGTTCACTAATCTTTGTGACAAAATCTAAATCTATTAAGGGTGTTTCCGTAATTCTACCTTTCTTGAATGTTACTTTTTCACATTTATCTAATCCGAAGTCCATACCTCTGTCGTCACTGAAGTATTTTACCATATTGAGGAGGCCTTTCAACTCATTGTCGTATTTGGCAAAGAGTTTGAGATCATCCATGTAGAGTAGGTGATTGAATATTTTCTTATTTATTTTGTAACCATAGCTACTGTTGTTCAGTTCATGCGTATGGGGGATTTATTATTATTATCATTATCATTATTATTATCATTATTATTGTTGTTATTATCATCATCATTATTATTATTATTATTATTATTAGTAGTAGTAGTAGTAGTAGTAGTAGTAGTAGTATTCCTTCTTTCATGCAAATGTGATTGAGCAGGCGTTTGTAACAGAAATTGGTTAACCTATCAGACAGCCATATTCGGATACGATTGACCAGCCATTATGTTATATAATATGTAAAGATATAACTAGTGAACATAAAAAAGATATCTTGCTAATCTCAATATAAGAATTATCACAGACATTTCGTAAACAGTTCAAAATTTAATCAATAGCCAACAAAGAAGCAGAAACAGAATGTAAACAATGTCTCCTCCTACTCCCAAAAAAAAAAAATCAGTGAAAGATTTCGAGATTAAAGCAAAAAAAATACAAATATAAAGTGGCTTTAAAAGTAAATGGTCTTAGAAGCCACAGTTTGTGATCTGATTGTGAGGTTGAGCAATGTTTGGAAAAAAAATTAAAGAATAAGTCATACGTTCTACGAATCTTCTTCTTCTTCTTCTTCTTCTTCTTCTTCTTCTTCTTCTATCTGTTCCCATCTCTTCCAATTGTTCAATATTTATCCATTCTTCTTCTTCTTCTTCTTCTTCTTCTTCTTCTTCTTATTCTTCTTCTTCTTCTTCTTCTTTCTGTTCCCATCTCTTCCAATTGTTCAATATTTATCCATTCTTCTTCTTCTTCTTCTTCTTCTTCTTCTTCTTCTTCTTCTTCTTCTCCTTCTTCTTTCTGTTCCCATCTCTTCCAATTGTTCAATATTTATCCATTCTTCTTCTTCTTCTTCTTCTTCTTCTTCTTCTTCTTCTTCTTCTTCTTCTTCTATCTGTTCCCATCTCTTCCAATTGTTCAATATTTATCCATTCTTCTTCTTCTTCTTCTTCTTCTTCTTCTTCTTCTTCTTCTTCTTCTTCTTCTTCTTCTTCTTCTTCTTCTATCTGTTCCCATCTCTTCCAATTGTTCAATATTTATCCATTCTTCTTCTTCTTCTTCTTCTTCTTCTTCTTCTTCTTCTTCTTCTTCTTCTTCTTCTTCTTCTTCTATCTGTTCCCATCTCTTCCAATTGTTCAATATTTATCCATTCTTCTTCTTCTTCTTCTTCTTCTTCTTCTTCTTCTTCTTCTTCTATCTGTTCCCATCTCTTCCAATTGTTCAATATTTATCCATTCTTCTTCTTCTTCTTCTTCTTCTTCTTCTTCTTCTTCTTCTTCTTCTTCTTCTTCTTCTTCTATCTGTTCCCATCTCTTCCAATTGTTCAATATTTATCCATTCTTCTTCTTCTTCTTCTTCTTCTTCTTCTTCTTCTTCTTCTTCTTCTTCTTCTTCTTCTTCTATCTGTTCCCATCTCTTCCAATTGTTCAATATTTATCCATTCTTCTTCTTCTTCTTCTTCTTCTTCTTCTTCTTCTTCTTCTTCTATCTGTTCCCATCTCTTCCAATTGTTCAATATTTATCCATTCTTCTTCTTCTTCTTCTTCTTCTTCTTCTTTCTGTTCCCATCTCTTCCAATTGTTCAATATTTATCCATTCTTCTTCTTCTTCTTCTTCTTCTTCTTCTTCTTCTTCTTCTTCTTCTTCTTCTATCTGTTCCCATCTCTTCCAATTGTTCAATATTTATCCATTCTTCTTCTTCTTCTTCTTCTTCTTCTTCTTCTTCTTCTTCTTCTTCTTCTTTCTGTTCCCATCTCTTCCAATTGTTCAATATTTATCCATTCTTCTTCTTCTTCTTCTTCTTCTTCTTCTTTCTGTTCCCATCTCTTCCAATTGTTCAATATTTATCCATTCTTCTTCTTCTTCTTCTTCTTCTTCTTCTTCTTCTTCTTCTTCTTCTTCTTCTATCTGTTCCCATCTCTTCCAATTGTTCAATATTTATCCATTCTTCTTCTTCTTCTTCTTCTTCTTCTTCTTCTTCTTCTTCTATCTGTTCCCATCTCTTCCAATTGTTCAATATTTATCCATTCTTCTTCTTCTTCTTCTTCTTCTTCTTCTTTCTGTTCCCATCTCTTCCAATTGTTCAATATTTATCCATTCTTCTTCTTCTTCTTCTTCTTCTTCTTCTTTCTGTTCCCATCTCTTCCAATTGTTCAATATTTATCCATTCTTCTTCTTCTTCTTCTTCTTCTTCTTCTTCTTCTTCTTCTTCTTCTTCTTCTTCTTCTTCTATCTGTTCCCATCTCTTCCAATTGTTCAATATTTATCCATTCTTCTTCTTCTTCTTCTTCTTCTTCTTCTTCTTCTTCTTCTTCTATCTGTTCCCATCTCTTCCAATTGTTCAATATTTATCCATTCTTCTTCTTCTTCTTCTTCTTCTTCTTCTTTCTGTTCCCATCTCTTCCAATTGTTCAATATTTATCCATTCTTCTTCTTCTTCTTCTTCTTCTTCTTCTTTCTGTTCCCATCTCTTCCAATTGTTCAATATTTATCCATTCTTCTTCTTCTTCTTCTTCTTCTTCTTCTTCTTCTTCTTCTATCTGTTCCCATCTCTTCCAATTGTTCAATATTTATCCATTCTTCTTCTTCTTCTTCTTCTTCTTCTTCTTCTTCTTCTTCTTCTATCTGTTCCCATCTCTTCCAATTGTTCAATATTTATCCATTCTTCTTCTTCTTCTTCTTCTTCTTCTTCTTTCTGTTCCCATCTCTTCCAATTGTTCAATATTTATCCATTCTTCTTCTTCTTCTTCTTCTTCTTCTTCTATCTGTTCCCATCTCTTCCAATTGTTCAATATTTATCCATTCTTCTTCTTCTTCTTCTTCTTCTTCTTCTATCTGTTCCCATCTCTTCCAATTGTTCAATATTTATCCATTCTTCTTCTTCTTCTTCTTCTTCTTCTATCTGTTCCCATCTCTTCCAATTGTTCAATATTTATCCATTCTTCTTCTTCTTCTTCTTCTTCTTCTTCTTCTATCTGTTCCCATCTCTTCCAATTGTTCAATATTTATCCATTCTTCTTCTTCTTCTTCTTCTTCTTCTTCTTTCTGTTCCCATCTCTTCCAATTGTTCAATATTTATCCATTCTTCTTCTTCTTCTTCTTCTTCTTCTTCTTCTTCTTTCTGTTCCCATCTCTTCCAATTGTTCAATATTTATCCATTCTTCTTCTTCTTCTTCTTCTTCTTCTTCTTCTTCTTCTTCTTCTTCTTCTTCTTCTTCTTCTTCTATCTGTTCCCATCTCTTCCAATTGTTCAATATTTATCCATTCTTCTTCTTCTTCTTCTTCTTCTTCTTCTTCTTCTTCTTCTTCTTCTTCTATCTGTTCCCATCTCTTCCAATTGTTCAATATTTATCCATTCTTCTTCTTCTTCTTCTTCTTCTTCTTCTTCTTCTTCTTCTTCTTCTTCTTCTTCTATCTGTTCCCATCTCTTCCAATTGTTCAATATTTATCCATTCTTCTTCTTCTTCTTCTTCTTCTTCTTCTTCTTCTTCTTCTTCTTCTTCTTCTTCTTCTATCTGTTCCCATCTCTTCCAATTGTTCAATATTTATCCATTCTTCTTCTTCTTCTTCTTCTTCTTCTTCTTCTTCTTCTTCTTCTTCTTCTTCTATCTGTTCCCATCTCTTCCAATTGTTCAATATTTATCCATTCTTCTTCTTCTTCTTCTTCTTCTTCTTCTATCTGTTCCCATCTCTTCCAATTGTTCAATATTTATCCATTCTTCTTCTTCTTCTTCTTCTTCTTCTTCTTCTTCTATCTGTTCCCATCTCTTCCAATTGTTCAATATTTATCCATTCTTCTTCTTCTTCTTCTTCTTCTTCTTCTTTCTGTTCCCATCTCTTCCAATTGTTCAATATTTATCCATTCTTCTTCTTCTTCTTCTTCTTCTTCTTCTTCTTCTTCTTCTTCTTCTTCTTCTTCTATCTGTTCCCATCTCTTCCAATTGTTCAATATTTATCCATTCTTCTTCTTCTTCTTCTTCTTCTTCTTCTTCTTCTTCTTCTTCTTCTTCTTCTTCTATCTGTTCCCATCTCTTCCAATTGTTCAATATTTATCCATTCTTCTTCTTCTTCTTCTTCTTCTTCTTCTTCTTCTTCTTCTTTCTGTTCCCATCTCTTCCAATTGTTCAATATTTATCCATTCTTCTTCTTCTTCTTCTTCTTCTTCTTCTTCTTCTTCTTCTTCTTCTTCTATCTGTTCCCATCTCTTCCAATTGTTCAATATTTATCCATTCTTCTTCTTCTTCTTCTTCTTCTTCTTCTTTCTGTTCCCATATCTTCCAATTGTTCAATATTTATCCATTCTTCTTCTTCTTCTTCTTCTTCTTCTTCTTCTTCTTCTTCTTCTTCTTCTTCTTCTTCTATCTGTTCCCATCTCTTCCAATTGTTCAATATTTATCCATTCTTCTTCTTCTTCTTCTTCTTCTTCTTCTTCTTCTTCTTCTTCTTCTTCTTTCTGTTCCCATCTCTTCCAATTGTTCAATATTTATCCATTCTTCTTCTTCTTCTTCTTCTTCTTCTTCTTCTTCTTCTTCTTCTTTCTGTTCCCATCTCTTCCAATTGTTCAATATTTATCCATTCTTCTTCTTCTTCTTCTTCTTCTTCTTCTTCTTCTTCTTCTTCTTCTTCTTTCTGTTCCCATCTCTTCCAATTGTTCAATATTTATCCATTCTTCCAATTCTTCTTCTTCTTCTTCTTCTTCTTCTTGTTCATATTTTTTCTTTTTCTTGTTCTTTTTCTTCTTTTATTTTACTTCTTTTTCTTCTTCTTTAACTTGTATTCTTCTTTTTCTTTTTCTCTTTTACTTTTGTTTTTCTTCTTCTTCTTCTTCTTCTTCATTTACTTGTTCTTCTTTTTCTAGTTCTTTTTCTTTTTTCTTCCTTAACTTGTTTTCTTCCTTTACTTTTTTCCTCTTCTTTTTCTCGTTCTTCATCTTCTTTTACTTTTTCATTGTTTTTCTTTTACTTTTTCTTCTTCTTTAACTTGCTGTTCTTCTTCTTTTACTTGTTCTTTCTTTTCTTCTTCTTCGTCATCTTTAACTTGTTTTCCTCTTGCTCTTCTCCTTCTTTTACTCCTTTTTCTTTTACTTCTTCTTCTCCTTCTTCTTCTCCTCACCCTTTTTCTCCTTTTTCTTCTCCTCCTCCTTCTCATTTTTCTTCTTCTCCTCACCCTTCTCCTCCTCCTCCTCCTCCTCCTTCTTCTTCTTCTTCTTCTTCTTCTTCTTCTTCTTCTTCTTCTTCTTCTTCTTCTTCTTTCTATTTCCTATCTCTTTCAATTTCTTTTCTGATTTCTCCTTATCAAATTCTCTATTTTTTTCTTCTTTCTATTAATAGAGAACTAAGATCAGAAATGGCATCATGGCATTTTACACTGAATATTTTTATACCCCCCCCCCAAAAAAAAGAAAATCAACGTAAGATCACACACAGTTTACACAGATTTCTCCTTCTTAATGTGTGAGATCTACTTGTAATTCAATTTTTTTTTGTATTTCTTTAAGGTATGGGCTAGCAGGAATCCCTTTTCAATCAATCCGAGTGCTCCAAATACAACTGGAATTATTGATGTCCCCACGTGACACATTTTTTCAGATTGCCATTTCAGGATATTTGCATTTTGATAGTTTTTGTTGTTTTTTTCTTGAAGATCTTCAAAGATGCATTACAATCTTCAGGGACTGCCATATCAATAAGAAAGCAAATTCTGTTTTCACGGTTTTTGGTCACGATGTCTTGGCAATTAACTTTGATTATTTTGGCTGTGTGTATTGTAAAGTGTCCATAAAATTGTTACAGCTCCTTTGTCTATAAAACCGGGTCCTGGTTGGTATTCGTATCAATTTCTTGATGTTGCCTTCTCTTAAAAGTTTCAGATTTTCCACTGCAGATATTATTATTATTAGTAGTAGTAGTGGTAATCGTCGTTTTTTAAGTCTCATCTTAGGTGATAAATTTACTTTTGGTAGCAGGGGGTATTCCAATAAGGGAAGAAAGATGTGGCAAGTCGGTTGCATCAGCAGCCATAATAATTAGTTCGTCTGTGCAACTTGGGAGCAATTACGTTTAGTATGGTCAAACGTTAAGTGTTCGTAAAATAAGCATCATATTATTCAGAATGGTCATTAATATGAAGGCAAAAGAGCGGGAAGGATGGTCGCTTGGCGGGAACCAAACAAAAGAAGAAAGCTGCGATAATGAGAGGGAGCGGGTGAAAAAGAAGTTGCAAAAGGAAAGAAGGTTGGGGAATGAGAAAGAAAGAAATGAAGAAAGAAAGAAAGAAAGAAAGAAAGAAAGGATGAATACAGGAAACGAAGTGACATTAAAGCAGTACAAGCGAGTGAAGGAATAAAAAGAAAAAGACAAGTGGAAGAAAGAAAGAAAGAAAGAAAGAAAGAAAGAAAGAAAAGTGATAGATAGATAGATAGATAGATAGATAGATAGATAGATAGATAGATAGATAGATAGATAGATAGATAGATAGATAAAAGGAAGTATAGAGGAAAGGAAGTGAAAATATAAGCGTAGAAAAGAGTGAAGGCATGGGAGGAGAAAGAAAGAAAGAAAGAAAGAAAGAAAGAAAGAAAGAAAGAAAGAAAGAAAATATGAATAAGCGTTACAGAAACAAAACCAAAGAGAATCTAAAAGTTGAAGAAAGGAAGAGAAAGAGGAAGATAATGGAAAGAAAAGAAAGATGAAAAGAAAGAAAAACAGAGAGAAATAAATGAAAAAACATAAAAACACGTGTACACATTTAACACATATTTATAAGCAAAGAAAGAAAGAAAAAAAGAAAGAAAGAAAGAATGAAAGAATGAAAGAAAGAAAGAAACGAACAAACAAACAAACAAACAAAAGTGATAGATAGATAGATAGATAGATAGATAGATAGATAGATAGATATCAGGTGTCTCAGATATTTGTTTATCATTTCACCCCAAGTAAGGCGACAATGTGACTAGGACGCTGGCGCTTTGAGGGTGTGTAAATGAATGAGAACGGGAATTATGAAAATGGAAAGAGTTGAAGAAAGGGGAAAAAAGAATAGGCTTCATCAAGACCGAAGATGGCGATTGATGTTGCATTTAAATTGATGAAAATTGTAGTATTCAGGGAAGCAAAGTACATGAAGGAGCCTTTGTCGCCAATCTCGTAACACGATTAAATCCATGTAGCCAGGACACCAGGAAAAGAACCTTGTCTAAGCAGTTACCATGAAAATATTTATAGAACAAGCCGTGGGAAACCACGTTACGTCGATGAGAGAGTAACTGGGGATGAGATGTCTGGACAGGATCGATTGTATTGTAGATGTTTCGCTGATTAATCTTTTCATCCCACGCGAAAACTTACGAAGGACAAGGTTGAACGAATATAAGATAAAGTAAAAACATTATTACGGAGCGAGAATAATAAAAGGTGAGGTTTCATCTGATCAAGAATCTCTAAATATATAGCAGGATCAGTAGACCAGTCACGACTGCAATCATCTTATCCTATTATGTAAGATAAATGCCGGAGAGAAAACTGTCTCGCACGGCACAGAGAATTCAACTTTCGTAGCAGCCGACCTAGCAATCGATTCAATATATTCTTTTATGTCTCAAGAGATTGTTAGCTTATCGTAGCCCCCTTCGCTACTGCGGTCACGTGATAAAGGGCAGGCGTTATATATCTTCATCACCTTGACGTTTTTGTGACGTCAACGAATACTCGTTGCCACTTTTGTAATGTCAACGGATACTCGTAATGCTCATTGTAGTAGAGACTTTGTAATCGCAGATACAACTATAGTAACGCCGTTGAACAATACTGGTGTCACACGCCTTCGAATATCACTCGCACTAATAGTACTTTCTCGATAATACTCGCTCGAATAGTAATCCGTATAGCGATGCGAATTATCTATCTTTTCACCTTTTATTCTGTACTTAGATTCTTTATCTCCTAGACTTAATTTTTTTATAACTGATCCATAGAACACGATATTTGAAGTGTTTAGTATTTACTAATTCCACAGCCTGTATTTTCATGATGGATTCAGGGTCGGTGCCATCACGATTTTTAGTCCAATTCCAGATCATAGTTTCTGTTTTGGAAATGTTTTAAGGTGTCAACAAACACTCACTGCCTCTTTTGTCATGTCAACAAATACTCGTTGTCACTTTCGTAATGCTGGTTGTAGTAGAGACTTTGTAATCGCAGATACAAGTATAGTAACGCCGTTGAACAATACTGGTGTCAGACGCCTTCGAGTATCACTAGCACTAATAGTACTTACTCGAAAATACTCGCTCGAAAAGTAACCATTGAATAGTAATCCGAATAGGAAAATAGTATAGTGAATAGCATAGAGAATAGCGGTCCGTATAGTAATAGAGGATAGACTAAAAATGCAGATCGACTAGACGTTACGCTACCTCCCATATATGCGTTTCTTCTATGATCACGTGGTTTACTTCATTCAAATTGTTTGCTCCCTGACGATCTAGGTTCAAACTCAAGTGTTGGCAGCGGCACTTTATTCCTATATAACACTTTTTCTTCATCGCGTTGCCTCATTCCCTTCAATTTAATTAAGCATTGCTCTTCAACCGAATCGAATTGAGCTCTCCGGGCCACTGACGTATTTCGCATAGAAAACGTTAAAATTTCCCTTCTTTTCTGCCGTGCGACGAGAGCCCAGGAGTAGAATTTCTCAATGATATCAAATCGATCGGATTTCACTGTCTCTCTGTGGATGACAACATATATATATATATATATATATATATATATATATATATATATATATATATATATATATATATTGTATTTAGGCATGTATAATTGAATAAGTTACAAATGTTATGTCTGATTATTTTGGTCGTGATCCTTTCATGTTGACAAATAAATCATAATTGTCAGACACAGCATTTAAATGCAAAAGAAAACTTCAATTACCGTCATGTGTGGAGATATATCGGAGAAACAAGTAGAAATTTAAAAATACGCATTTATGAGTAAAAAAGAGACCTCTCAAAAAAAGAACTTAGCTAATACACTAATCATACATAGAAATAAATTAAACCACAATTTTGATTTTAAAAAT
Source organism: Acanthosepion lycidas (assembly GCA_963932145.1). NCBI lineage: Eukaryota > Metazoa > Mollusca > Cephalopoda > Sepiida > Sepiidae > Acanthosepion > Acanthosepion lycidas. The sequence continues at coordinate 31,633,230 of OZ010615.1, read as the reverse complement.
GTTACACTCACGAAAAAGAAAATAACTCACAAATAAAATTCTAGAGAGTCCAGCCATAGAATATTACCCAAATATTAATCTACGACCAGGCTTTTTCCCTATTTCACTTTTCTTAACAAAATTACTGCTCTCCCAAACAAACGTACACAACAATATCGTAAAATCAAAAAGAAAATGGTTGAATCCACAAACACAGCTATAATGACAATATTCTCCACACGTGACAATAACTGACGTAATTTTCAGTTAACAGTATGAAAATAGCGTTCTCTAAATTCTTCCAGTTGCTAAGGATATTTTGTTTTTGTTATTATTAGTTACTTTGTTTAAATAAATTAATTTCAATTTTTTGCCTTGTGAAAGTCCACATTGAACGAAACGCGTCGGCAACTATTACAGTTTTCCTATTGTCATTTATACATACATATATATATATATATATATATATATATATATATATATATATATATATATATATATATATATTTGGTTGGATTGATGTGAGTTTGTGACCCCGGGTTTCCCCCCCCCACTTGCGATCGTCAGACAAACTGATTAATTCTTCAAAATTTTGGATTTATGTAGACTGCGTGTATTGGTGTTATTATGGGAGTGGGGGGGATCGTCGTCGTGACGTCACTAATGCTAACGCAAACATACATGCATGTTCGTACACCCGATGAGGTACGCAGACAAACATACACATCCTGAATGATCTTTTTCACCCTACCATTGCTCAAGTTGGGAAGACATGGTGAGGCTAACACAAAGCGATTTTAATCTTTTCTCTTTCTAGCTGAATAACACAAAGAATTTTTCAATGATTCTCACGAGAAATGGTATCAAGATGGCTAAACATCTAATCTGTTCATCTGGAAGAAAAAAAAGAAACTCAATTAGTTTAGCGTTATTTTGCATATTAAATATCTTGGGCATGGACAATTATGGTGTTACACGATGTGGACAATTTTGCTGTTACACCCGACCGACACACACACACACACACATACACACACACATATATATATATATATATATATATATATATATATATATATATATATATATACATATATATACTAAGAAATGGGCAAAGTCCGACAATTTATTTATTAAAGACATTTTTTATGTTTAACGTTCTTTTTATAGATACAAGTATTTAAGTAAATATTTTATAATAAACAGTATTAAATAACATTTACCGGCCTGAATGTCCGAGAAATTTTCATAGAAAACATTAAATGGCGGTTCTGTATGCAGGTTCGAATCCTGTCAAAGGACGAATATTTTCTATGAAAATTTCTCGGACATTCAGGCCGGCAAATGTTATTTAATACTGTTTATTATAAACAGAGCATTTACTTAAATACTTGTATCTATAAAAAGAACGTTAAACATAAAAATATCTTTAATAAATAAATTGTCGGACTTTGTCCATTTCGTAATATATGACGTCATTTGTTTACATTTGATACGCCATGAGCAGTTATGAATATTCGAGATTCATGGAAGATCGAGTTTATAAGCAGTAAATTCGACCTTGTCTACCGAACGCTTCTTTGTAGCCTAACGGTAAGGCACGTCAGCGTAAATGACGGTTCCGTATAGGATGCAGGTTCGAATCCTGTCAAAGGACGAATATTTTCTATGAAAATTTCTCGGACATTCAGGGCGGTAAATGTTATTTAATACTGTTTATTATAAACAGAGCATTTACTTAAATACTTGTATCTATAAAAAGAACGTTAAACAAAAACGTCTTTAATATATATATATATATATATATATATATATATATATATATATATATATATATATATATATATATATGAAAATTTCTCCGAATTAATCAGTAGAGAGACAATATTTATGAATAAAAATGACAATAGGAAAACTGGTAATTGCTGACGCGTTTCGTCCAATGTGGACTTTATCAAAGCAAAATACGAAAATGAAATTAAATGAACAAAGTAACTAATAAAAACAGAATGTACCTAGCACCTGGAATGTAGAGAAACGCTATTTTCATATTTTTAACTGAAAAATAACGTCACTAATTCTCACGTGTGGAGAATATTGTCATTATATCTGTGTTGATGTATTCAACCATTTTCTTTTGATTTTATGAATCTGTTGTGTATATTTGTTTGTAAGAGCATTAATTTTGTTAAGAAAGGTGAAATAGGGAAAAAACCTGGGCGTAGATTAATATTTGGGTAGTTTACTATGGCGGCACTCTCCAGAATTTTCCTTCTGAGTGGTGTTCATGCCATTTTCTTACAGTTATTATTATTATTATTATTATTATTATTATTATTTCAAACCACAACTATGGTCGCTGAAACACCATCTGTGCAAATGATATAAAAAGCAACTAAACTAAAAACTAACACGAAAGAAATACCGCATTTTCCGTCTTACAAGTCGCACTTTTTTCCTAATAAATACCCTGAAAAATACCTGTACGTCTTCCAAGACGAATGTAAGGCTGTGTCCAGGCTCAAGTAAGCTTGGACGGTCAACTAATTGGCTTGACTGATAAGGACGTGGATTTGTATGTTGACTCATTACACTATAATGCTAGCTAGCTATCTAATTCAGCCTTTTGTATGATGTAACCTCAGTACTTAGCTGTTACAAGTATTTCCAAGACTATAAACCTTCCTGGAGCCGAGCCACAAGCTTAAACATGCTCTGTTTACTAGAACCGACGGGAGCCTTTCTGCTCTTGACTAGTATGTCATTGCCATACAAACAAAATCAGACGAGCGATTAATGCAAACAATACGTGGCGCCAATATTTGAGGGACGCATGGTGAATGTGTTGTTGTTTGAGAATGACTTTTTTCTTTATCTGTCTATATTTCTGAGATGAGATATTATGTACACGATTTACATTATTCGGACTATTTTCCTCATCTTTGTCGCCATATTTATTACAACGTTTCGGCCGTTGTATGCTCCGGCCTTCGTCAGGTGGTTGGAATGTCGAACTGAACCCTTTATTTCGCTCGCTGGTGCAGACTGTTCTAGTTCCATGTGCCATGTCTAATGGATGTCAGTTATCAGTTATCTCCTGTTTATTCCCCTCTCCAAGTTCTCCACTGCCTTAAACAGGTCCCAGAGAATGTGAGTTCAATACCCGGTTAAGGCGGTGGAGAACTTGGAGAGGAGAATTAACAGTAGATAACTGATAACTGACATCTTTTTTTTTTTTTTTTTTACTTAGAAATTCCTTTCCAACATGATGGTGCGTCTTCCAAGCCGCAGCATTTTGTGATCGCACTATGTTTGTGTGATCGAAATATTTTTACGTATATATTCATTTACTTATTTACTTATTTTTTATCTATTATTTTTTTTTTTATTAAAAATCTTTTTTTATTTTACTTTATTTTATGTTAATTTATTTATGCTGGATTATTATTATTATTATTATTATTATTAGTGTTATATTAGTCTATCTAAATTTAATTTGTGAGGATTATTGCTGCCTAAAATAACAGGGTCTATCGGACAATTTGCTGTAACCGTTTCAAATCCGATCACAAACGACATCACCCGATGTACGAACTTGTTCAACCCTTTAAGGAAAAAAAAAATTCTTAGCCAGCTCATTCTATTTTACTTTTGCTACTATCCTTTTGTTTATTTGTTTTTTCTTTACTTTCCCTTCCTTCACTCTCTCACTTTCTACCCACCCGTGAACCCTTCTCTCTTGAAAATCGGTTATTTTTCTCTCTTCCTCTTCCCTATTCGTCTCCTCTTGTTAATCTCGTATATCTGTCCGAATGAACTGTCGCCATTTTTAAAACATTTTTGGCCTGAAGAGATGAATATAAAATTATAACCGAAATAGAACTTTACGGTGTTTTTCTTGATTTATTATATATATATACATATATATATATATATATATATATATATATATATATATATATATATATATATATATATATATATACTAAACTCTCCCGTCAAATACAACGTATGAGGCTCAAGCAGATCAGTTCCTAGGAAACCGACAGTTCGACAACAGCATATGAGATTTGATTATAGTGGTGAAGGTTTCGTGCAAGACCATCCACACTTTTTGAAGGGCCGAATACAGAAACCTGGTGCACTAAGTGCCACAAGGTCCCCAAACGACCCTCCGCAGGTTTTTGAATTCAGAGTTGTCCTTCTCCTAGACCAGTTGCCATCCAAGTCTATAGAACCTAGTCTGTCCTGCTATTTATCCATAGCTGGAGGGAGAAGAGGATTCATACATTTCCCAAGGGTATTAGCACGTAAGTGAATGTAATGGATTCGACTGGAATTCGAATTCGGCTCTCTGATTCCTTAATCCGCTATCCATTACTGCACTATATATATATATATATATATATATATATACATACATATGCAATTCACTGCTAGTAACAAGCAGGGATTTTTTTCCCTCCTGATGATGAACATGCTGGCCGAGGAAACTAATTGAAATAATAAAACAAAAAATATTAATATACAACACAGTTTGTCGGAAAATTTTAATTTTTTAATATTTTTTATCGTACAAAACACACACACACACACACACACACACACACATATATATATATATACATATATAAATATATATATATATTTTAATAAAAAGAAAGAACAGTAAGATATATAATCCGGTGTTCGTATAGATATTTTTATTTTTACAAAATAGTGTTCAATGTAAATTTACAGAGCATTTATATTATTATAAATTAATAGACTTAAAATATGGTTTTTCGCTACACAGTTCTAACCATGTTTCAAAAATGGAAGCTAAAAGCCACGGATTTAATTTTGTAATTAAATTAAAGACATTAGTTACATTTCATCCTCAAGCGAATTTTGGAGTAACTTTAAACATTACTGGGTTTTAAATACACAGCTAAAACAAAATTCATGTTTCCAAGGTTACAGATAAATCTATTTTGCTAGACTAGGGGTGTCTGGGTGTTCAATATGTCTAAATTTTAATGTATCAGTTATTGTTAAGTTTTGGTAGTCGGTAGGGATGTATTTTTCAATGAAATCTAACATCCGTTAAAAGCGTGTGGTCTGGATTTGTTTTTTTTTCTTAACGGCTAAAATTCTTACGGCATTTTTTTCGTTCGTATATCTAAAGATTTTTGGGAGGTTTCTACATTAGAATACATTTTATTTAACTACGATTTGAAATATTTTTACTTTTAATTTTTAATATACTATATTTCTTTCAAGAACAATTAAATGTAATTAGAATCCCTTACAGCTTGTAAAAAATTATTAAGAACCATAATGCTATCTTAAATAAACACTTATACCAAAACCCAAAAAATTTGGACAATGGAAAAATAAAAATAAAAACTGATGAAAATAAAGAAAAATTATGTAACTGTAGAAACCCTAATAATTGCCCTCTACAAAATAAATGTTTCACTGAATCATTAGAATACCAATGCAATATCTCTTCGATTGAAAGACCAGAAAACATAAAAATATATTTTTCTTTTATATTACCTATTCTTCCTTTTCTTTCTGCTACCCTTCCAACAATCTTTCTCTTGTCTCTCCTTCCATCCAATAATCTTCTCGGCGTTTAGTTTTGTCCTTTGTCTACATTTTTTTTTTTTTATTTATTCAAACTTGGATCTCATTCAGGACCTTTTCTCGTCCATTGTCTCCAAGCAATGATCGTTATTACGTCATTGCAAATGGCGTCGAGGTTTATTGTGGCAGTTGGAATGGCGATCGAAAGACGGACTTAAAATTCAAATGAGCTGAAAAGGTAATTAAACGGTAAGATCTGCGGATCCCAGCTGGAAAAGATGGAAAAGGAAGCTAATGATAAAATTTCATGTGTTAATATAAAGGGCATTACGTAACTAATTTTCTTTGAAAATCCAATAATTGACAGAAAGAAAACGTTATTATATAAGGAGAAATAATTACTCTCTGTTACATCAGGGAGTATAATTATTCTGTTTTACATAAGGGGAGATAATTATCCTATTTCGTTGGATTATTATCTCAGCATGTTCGTTTGTAAACGGATGTAATTGCTCCTTTGGGTTTGAGAACACTTTTTTCAGTTCTAAAGAAATTATTGGTGGTAGTAGTAGTAGGATTGAGGATTTCTTTTTTTTTTTATTTAAAATGATTTAAACTTGCCTATGAAGACAGATAATGGAAATAATGGCCGTTTTGGTTGATTGATTTTGTTTAACGGCATATCAACACCTCCATGGTTTATTTAATACCGAAAGTAAATATTTTGAGCGCAATTTTATGGCTTCAACTAAATATTTTAAACTTAATTCTATGCGGTCAACTAGAGATAAAATATATTATTGGTTATTCTATAAAATTTGTATTTTTTCATGATTTCATAGTCTTTTGATTTTTGTTTTAACTATTTACCAATGGCTGGGTCCCGAACAGGTGCTACCACCCCGGCTCAAGGTGGACCTAAGAACAACAGCATTTTAAAGGTGGTTCCACGCTCCTCAAAACATTCGATCTCCCAATTAAAGGCCTTGCTGCCGGATATAGTTTTATATGGCCGTTTTTTTTCTGTTTTTTCCGTGTCAGATAATTACGATGGAAGCGGCTACCAATGCTTCCCTTTTTCTGTTTCTTGTCGTCCGGTATAAGTATCAGAAACGTGGTCTTGATGCACAAGGTTTGCGAAAAACAAAACAAAACAGAAATGATTGTCAAAAAACATGACGGCCTTAACTCATCAAAAAATTACGGCCGACTGCTCATATCCGGGTATGCCTATCAAAAGCCTGTTGCAGACCCCTGCTCAGGATGATATCTGTTTCTTCAACAGCTACAGATCTATCGTTTAGTTCATCCTTCATCTATGCCGAGTGGATAATTTCATTAGAAGCAAAAGGAGGTAAGCAACTAAGAAAGTTGGTTCACCATATCGTGCTAGACATTTTCTCTCTCTACGGAATGTATCTTACATATCTATCAGGTCATCCCATATGTTCTGTCCGAATTTTAACTTTTTATTAAAATGAACGAAATTTAAAGAGTGTTTTATAATGTCTAATGGAGCTGTACATTTTTTTTTATGTTTAGATGCATTTAAACTGATCAAATTTTATTTCAGAGAACAATAAAATTAAATTTTGTTTGATTAAAACCCTGCTAACATGGAAGTACCCAAGAATCATTTGAGGCACATAATGCTTTAAGAGTTCAAGAAAGGAAACTCAGCAGTCGAAGCGGCTAGAAACATTCACTCAGTTGATGAAGAGGAATGTCTGAATGAAAGAACTTGGTTTGCAAAATTCAAAGGTGGAGATTTCACCCTTGAAGATGAAGATCGAACCGGACGTCCAGTTGAGTTTGATGAAAAGCTTCTTGAAGCAGCCCTTGAGGAAAATCCTGCTTTATCAGTTGAGGAATTGGTAGTGGTTCTCAGTTCAAACCATACAACAGTTCATCGTCATCTTCAACAACTTGCAAAAGTTCCTAAACTTGGAAAATGGGTGCTTCATGAATTGTCTGAAAACAACCTCAAATCCCGAGTTGATATCTGCTCTTCTCTCCATTCTCGCCAACTTGTTTCACCTTTTTTGGATAGACTTGTGACTGGCGACGAAAATTGATCTTTTATGGAAATGTTAAGCGTCGTAGACAGTGGCTTGGTAAAAGGGAAGGACCCCAGCCACAGCCGAGAAGGGAACTTCATGGGCAAAAGGTTCTTCTTTCAATCTGCTGGGATCGCCAAGGAATAATCCACTTTGAATTCTTACCACCTAATGCAATATTTAATGCTCAAATATACTGTCAGCAATTAGAGCGTTTGAACCAAGCTTTGAGGGAAAAAAAGACCTGCTCTAGTGAATCGAAAAGGGGTGATGTTTCATCAGGACAATGCGAGACACCACACAGCAAGAATCACGTCACAAAAGATCGAAGAACTTGGTTGGGAGAAAATTTCTCATCTACCTTATTCTCCCGATCTTGCTCATTCAGACTACCAGTTGTTTCGTAGCTTACAGAATCATTTGGAAGAAACAGCTTTTGTAACACAGGAAGAGGTTAAAACTGACATTTGTGAGTTCTTCGAATCAAAGCCAAAAGAATTTTACACTAATGGAATTAGTAAGCTTGTTAATAGATGGAAGGTAGTCATAGATAATCAGGGAAAATACATTGTTGATTGAATCTGTAATTAAATGTAACATTTGGTCACTTGTTTTCTTTATTCAAAATTCGGACAGAACTTATGGGATGACCTGATATGTCTACCATTTGTCCATGCTTAAAATATTACTGCTACATATAGTCCGCTGCCCCCATTATGAGCTCCTTGATAATTTAATGCCTCTAAAATGAAACTGCTCTTTATTAATCAACTCAGAGACCTCTTCCTATCTCCCATCAGCATGGCTGATGCTGACCTCCAGGAGAGTGACTCGTTGCGCCTTCTCGGGCTAACATTCTCTGCTGACATGAAGTGGAAAGACTACCTTGAATCCATTGTTAAGTTAGCTCGTAAGAAACTTGGTTTACCTTTTCGTGCTGAACATTTTTTCTCTCCAGAATCTATCTTACATATTTAAAAGTATACCATTCGCCCATGCTTTGGATATTGCTGCCACATCTGGCCTGGTGCTCCTGCTATATGTTTAGAGGTTTGATAAAATCCAAAGAATGAATCGGCAATATTATTCGTCCTAACCTGGCACCTCGGCTTGATGTAGCTTCCCACTGATGCAATATCTCCAGTTTGACAACATCCACCAATGTTGACTGGTTCTTTTAGGCACATGCTGTTCTAGCTTAGTGGGATTAAACTAATTCAACATCTTTATCCACTTTAAAATTCCCTGCACGGGGCATTGCTTAATATCGCAAGACCCCTTTTTTTTTTCTTGTTGGTCTTAAGAACAAAAAGCTTGATTTTTTTTAATTGTTCAGTTTAGCGCTCCATATTCGTTTAAAGTGCAACTAAGTCTTACAATGATATCTTATGATCGTTATACTCAATGATAACTAAAGCAGAGGTTGCCACATTTTTGTCTAGATTTACTCAGTCAGTTATATGGCATGCATGACACACGCGTAGTCGATCATGTATCTTTCGATACATGACTGACGAGGACAATTTTTTTTCACCGCAGTAGGGTGCCATTTCTTGCTGCGGTAGACCAGTTGCCATTCAAGGCTATAGAATCCAGTCTGTCTTGCTATTAACCCATAGCTGGGGAGAGAAGAAGAGGATTCATACCTTCCCCAAGGATATTAGCACGTAAGTGAATATAATGGATTCGACTGGAAATCGAACTCAGATCTCCGACTTCTCAATCCGAGCCGCAATTCATTACGCCATCATTTACGTTTTATCATGACTTTATGGCTGTTGTATCCTCCGACCTTTCATTGCTGTCTGTGAAGAGAAATTAGGCAGGATTACTATTCAAATACGGGGTGCTGCAATGGTACCACTCTATGTAACTTACAGTTTGTTAGTATATATATTTTACTTAGGGGGTTACCAGCTTGATGGAAAAATGGATAATGTTTACAAATGTATCCACCCACCAAAAATCGCTGTCTCGAAAGCAAAACCTTTTTTTTCTTGTTGGTCTTAATACAAAAATAGGTAATCCTAACTTACGAGAGCTTAAGCCTGATTTTTTTAAAAAATTGTTCAGTTTAGCGCTCCATATTCATTTAACGTGCAATTAAGTCTTACAATGCTATCTTATGATGGTCATCCTCAATAATGAGGTGGAACACATAACTAAAGCAGAGGTTGACACATTTTTTTGTCTAGATTTACTACTGTCCTCATTGTAGTTTTATCATGACTTTATGGCTATTGTACCCTCAGACCTTTCATTGCTGTCTGTGTGAAGAGAAATTAGGCAGGATTAGTATAGGTTGCTGCAGTGGTATGCACTCTATAGTTAAGTTTCTACCATTCTATGTAACCTACAGTTTTCTACTCAGGGTTACGAGTTTGATAGAAAAATGGGCAAAGTTTAACAAATGTACTACCAAAAAATTGATAATAAAACTGATTTTAAACACTGTGTCGTGCTAGATTTTTTTTTCTCTTTCCAGAATCTACACGTTTACCATTCGTACATGCTTAGAATATTGCTACAACATATGATCCGGTGCTCTTGCTATATGTATCTAGTGATCCTAGATAAAATGCAAGGAAGAATTAGCAATATCACTGGTTCTGATCTTGCCTCTCGACTTTTTGCTTCTTTTGGTTTGCTTTGAGTATTTCTACTCTTAAATCTGTTGGAATTACCTTTTGATCAACCGCCCTACCAAGATTGAGACAGAAGGAGATTAAAACTAGATTTGGAATCCTGGTTCTTTTGTGTCCATCTTGATATATATTGTGTTCTTCTACTATTAAATTGGCTATCCATAAAGAAGACCAGACCTTGCTTCTTAATCGACCCACCTACTACTATTTAGAAGGAAGGACTCTCTATCTATTAGTATCCTGGGATTTTTGACTGTGTCGATACAAGGGCGCAGTCATAAAAAAATGACTTATCAACCATGAAAAATTAATCTCTTACTCTGCAACAATATTTTGAGAAGAACTTTCCAATATTAAATAAATATTTACTCACGATGTCCTTACTAATGACATGGTCGGCCAACAAATAGAATTATATTTTACAGACAATTAATCATGGTAATATACATAATAAAACTGATTTAAAACTAGATTCTTAGATTCTTTTTTCTCTCCAGAATCTATCTATAAATCTCTCATTCGTCCATGCTTAGAATATAGTTGTCATCCAAGGTGTGGCGTCTGTTACGGTTTTTTGCGTATATAGGACTAGTGAGACAATCCAGATGACTTAACTTCCTTTATAGCCTACCAATAGAAGTTTAACCAATCAGAAGCCGCAGGACATGGTATCCGTCGTGTATAAAGGCGGCCATCTTTGTTTACCCTACCGAAGGACCAGTGCCAACTTGACCAGGCGAAGATGACAGAAGGAAATACTACGCTCTGCTACTTTGCTGCGATATCCACTGCGAACCTGAACTACGCTTTCCCACTGTCTCCGAAATATTCACTGCCAACCTCTGGATTCTATACTCGAAGACGATGAATTCGTAACAGTGTTCCTGCTATATATCTAGATATCCTTGATAAAAAAAACAAATGAAAAATCAGCAATATTATTGGTCTTGATCTGGCTTCTAGGCTTCATCCACTTTCCCAACGCCGTAAAGTTGCATCCCTGTGCCTTTTCTATAAATATTTTCATGGAAACTGATCGAGAGATCTCTTCGCTATGTTTCCTAGACCTTAAAGATTTAAGCGGAGTACTAGACTGGCTACAAGGTCTCACCAATTCATCATTGAGTTGTCTAAATGTAGTTGTAAATTTTATGCTATCAGTTTTTTTTTCTCGCACTTCTTGTTTGTGGAACGCTTTTCCGGCTGTATACTTTCAATCTTCGAAATTTTAAATGCAATCCCTACACGCAAGCTGCTAGTGGCCTAAGGGCAGCAACCGACGGACAACCGGTGGGCTTCTAGCGGTCCACCAATGATAACATTGCCGAGACGAACACGCCGACGGTCCGACAGCGGGCCACCAGCGGTAAACGCTACTGGCATGCCACCCAGTGGCAGCTTGGTGGCTTGCATGCAGCGATGTCAATCGCTATCTACTCTTCTCTTCCTTACTCTTCTTTTGTTCGCGTTCTATAGTAATGTTTCTGTTTTCTAAAGATCCCTCTCTAACAATCCCTTGTGTCTGAGTGGCTTTACCGTCTTATCTGGGATGAATTTGATAAAAAAAAAAAGTACTTCCACAGTCCTTCTATATGGCAGTAAATACTGGACAATTTCTTCACAAACGAAGAGCAGATTGAGGCAATAGAAATTTGATTCTACAGAAGGATGCTGAGAATATTATGGATTGAAACCAAAAGAATACTTCGATTAGAATCAGAAAAAAGACAATTGAAAGATGTTGGATATATAATGCGGAAAGAGGATTTGGAGAATTTGATACTCATATAACATACCGATGGCAAATGAGACATAGTCAAGGAGTAGTTAACTTACAAAAATAGTTTTGTAAATGCATAGCAGAATATGGGTAAATATGAATAGCTAACACACAATTGTGCAGAGCCATGGTCCTAAATTGTGGAGAAACAGGATATACCGAGTCCAGAATTGTGAAGAGATAAGATAGCCTACGTTCTGAATCATGGAGAGCAAAGATAGACTCGTCTAGAATTGTAAGGCCAATAAAGCCCACAATAGGATATCTGGAGAGCTAGGAAAAACCCTATCCAGATTTGTAGTGAATCAACTTAGCCCACGTCTTGAAATGTGGAGAACATATAACTTATGTCCTGCATTGTGGAGAGCCAAAATAGCTTACGTCCTGAATTGAGGAGAGCTAGGATAGACACCCGTCCAGAATTGGGGAGAGCCAACATAGCTTACTTCCTGAATTGAGGAGAGCTAGGATAGACCCCGTCTAGAATTGTGGAGAGACAACATAGCCTACGTCCTGAATTTTGAAGAGCAAGGATGGACCACCATCCAGAATTGTGGAGAGCCAAGACAGCCCACGTCCTGAATTGTGGAGAGTGTTGATGTGGAGAACCAAGATACACAGCGTCTTGAATTGTGAAGGGACATGATAGCCCACATTAATAATGTTTATATATATATATATATATATATATATATATATATTTGTGTGTGTGAGTGTGTGTTTAGGTAGCAAATTCTCTTTTAGGCATATCTGATTAAATAAATTACAAATATTATATCTCCTTATTATTATGAAAGGATTATGCTAAATATAAGCAGAGGTTATGTTTGCAAATAATTTAATCATATATATATATATATATATATATATATATATATATATATATATATATATATATAATTCATAGGAAATGGATAAAATTCGACAAAGATTTAATATATATTCTGTTTATACATTCATTATTTCTATGGATACCCTTATTTAAGTAAACGCTCTGTTCTTTAATTAAACAATATAAATCACATTTACCAGCTTCAATGTTCGAGAAGTTTCGTAAAAAATACGCGTTCTCCGGCAGTAATCGAACTTTCGTCCTATGAGGAAATTACGAGCTTTGCTACACCGAAAGTTCTCTGTGGCTGAATGGTTATAGCACGTAAACCTTAATGATGGTCCCACATAGAAAGCAAGTTGTATTCCTGCAAGAGTATGGTTGTTTTCTACAAAATTTCTGGAACATTCAGGCCGTTAAATGTATTTAATAATGTTTAATAAAAGAACAGAGCATTTACTTAAATAAGGGTATACATAGAAAATAACGTATAAACACAGAATATATATATGTGTGTGTGTGTATGTGTGCGTGCGGTTGTTTGTGTGCCCAATCTATTTACCTGTCTTTCCAGTGTGTTATAACGACAGAATTCATCGAAAATAACGCTCACCACCATCTTGTAAAATTTTCAAATCTAGTATAAAAATATTTTTTTTAATGTAAACAAAATTTTGATATTAAAATAAATTTCGTGCCGAGTGAAGTTTATAAAAAAAAAAATTATAAAATTTCTTTTAATATCTACCCATTCACGCACGCTTCGGCTAAGAAAAATCTTTCCCTTGTCTGTATTCGTCTTGTCTTTTGACAGGTATATCTTTATTTATATCCGACTTATACACGCACACACGAGCCCGCGCACACATATATTTATATCTGAATTTTACATACACACACAGACACACACACACACACACACACACACACACATATATATATATATATATATATATATATATATATATATATATATATATATATATGGGAGGTGTGAAAATTGAGATATAAATAATATATATATATATATATATATATATATATATATATATATATATATATATTATTTATATCTCAATCTCACAAGACAGACATGCTTACGGAGGTGTGGAGGCCTCACACTTACACACTCACCCACACGAATATACACACTTACACACATCATACTCACTCACTCCCTAAGAGCCAAATAACACACACACGCAAACACTTAACAGAGGCACATCCCCTCTCCAGGAACCAATAAAACTGTCAAACTGACCAGAGAATTCATAGCAGCATGTATTTATCCAGCACTTATCTCAAATAACAACTTAAAAGAGACTGTTTGACCAACACAAGGAATGTTAAAAGATTCATGTTAAAAAGATAAAAAAATAAAAAAAAAACAAATGAAAACTACAGACAAAAGTTCATTTTCTCCATCAAGACATTCATTTCTGTAGTTTAGTGCTAGCAGCAAGCAGAAATATTTCTTCTCCTGATGATGGCCATTTTGGCCGAAACTAGTCGAGGAATCTAAATGAAATAATAATAAAAAAAAAACGAAAGAATATTAATCTATAACCCAGTGTGTCTAAAGATTTTAATTTTTTAATATCTTTGTAAAAGATATAAATAAAAATATCTCTGTCAAAGGACAATATGTATAAACTCAGAAGGGAAACTTTTCGTCCTTTGATGGACTGTATGAAGGCAAATGTAAGGACTTTGCTATCCAACGAGTACTTATATACAGAAATAAAAATGTCGTTAGATTTACAGGAATTTTAAATTCAAGAACACTCATCTTGTGATAATTCTGCTTGTGCCTCTATTAGTTAGTACGGCCATTACATCCTGCCAATACGTCACAAATATTGGGCTGTTCTGTTTTGATGGTGGGAAAAGGCAAATGAGAGGCGCTACTTGGTTTCAGTGAGAAACAGAAACAAAGAATTCTTCACGTCTGTTTCAATGAAATATTTTAAATATTTAAATATTTTTAAAGGGATAGATAGATATACGCATACATAGATATGAAACACCGAAATAAACAGATAGATAAATATGAAAACAGCGAAGCAGATATATATATTTACACACACACACACACACACACACATACATATATATATATAGATAGATAGATAGATAGATGTGAAAAACTGAAATGTGTATATATATATATATATATATATATATATATATATATATATAGAGAGAGAGAGAGAGAGATAGATAGATAGATAGATATGAAAAGACCGAAGTAGATAGATAGATACATGTGAAAAACTGAAATATATATATACATATACATATATATATATATATATATATATATATATATATATATATATATATATGAAGAACTGAAATAGATAGATAGATAGATAGATAGATAGATGTGAAAAACTGAAATGTGTATATATATATATATATATATATATATATATATATATATATATATATATATAGAGAGAGAGAGAGAGAGAGAGATAGATAGATAGATATGAAAAGACCGAAGTAGATAGATAGATACATGTGAAAAACTGAAATATATATATATATATATATATATATATATATATATATATATATATATATATATGAAGAACTGAAATAGATAGATAGATAGATAGATAGATAGATATGAAAAGAAAGAAAGAAAGCAACTCAAGTATAATGAGATGTGATTATTCTGTTTTAATAAATATTAATGTTGTCGGTTATTTAATGCCGAAAAGAGTTTTTTTTTAAATCTATGACATATAAAACAAGACATTCGCTTGTTGATTCCATCACTCTCCAGTTTTTCCTCTAGAAAAGAGTTATTTAGTGCTCCAACTTGTGATATAGATCAACCATGTTCAAGTAGAGGCTAGGATAGTCTCTACTTATATGTTTTTTAAGAGTTCCTCAAAACTAGTCATCTCATAATATTATTGTCGTGCAGGGGCCATGGTCACTACAATCGCTTAGAATATGTTTTATGGATCCATACGCCTCTTGACATGATGTGCATTGGGGATGATGTTCATCTGTTTAAGTACAAATGAGTGAGTGATCAAGGTGTGTCCTGTTTTTGTTACTTGGTAGGACGAGTTCTTCGTTCCGAGAAAGTCTGAGATACATGATGCCATTCACCCAGAATGGGTTTAATTTAGTGAAGATTTGGTTTGCATGGTAGTCACTTGTTACTTGCTCAAAATGCCTGACTTTATCGTCTGTTCAGTGGATTTTCAAATGTTAATACTTTTAAGGACCCTTTGCTGACATGTCCGGTTTTTTTTCCCCATTTCCGCGGATGCCAAGATAGCGAGGTACTCAGCAGAAGATAAGTCTTCTTTTTTTTCTTCTATCCAGGTGAGATTCATAGTGTTTAGTAAGTTTACCATTATGGGATTATCTGTGTTTTTACTTCTCTGTGACGTCAATACGGATGGTGAATCTGAGAAAACTATGAAATTGTCTGTTATGATGTCGAAAGCTAAGTTTATGGCTATAACTTCAACGCTAAAAACAAAATATCACATAGATAGATAGATAGATAGATAGATAGATAGATAGATAGATAGATAGATAGATAGATAGATAGATAGATAGATGGAAGAAAAGAGTACGATGATATATATATATATATATATATATATATATATATATATATATCCAAGTATATGATTGGTGTATATGGAATGAATTCCAATAACCAACAATTACTATTCTTAAAAGAGTGCTCAATACAAAGTAGAGCAGATATAATTATTTATTTTTAAAGAAAAAAAATTTATAACATAAATATGTTATAAAATCACTACAAAAATAGCCATTTTGTTTCAACACCTTCGGTGTCTTATCAAGTACGTCATCACTTGATAAGACACCGAAGGTGTTGAAACAAAATGGCTATTTTTGTAGTGATTTTATAACATATTTATGTTATAAATTTTATTTCTTTAAAAATAAATAATTATATATATATATATATATATATATATATATATATATATATATATATAGATAGATAGATAGATAGATAGATAGAGAGAGAGAGAGAGAGAGATAATGAACAAATTGAGATAGATAGATAGATAATGAAAAGAGTACGATGATAGATAGATAGATAGATAGATAGATAGATAGATAGATAACGAACAGACTGAGATAGATAGATAGATAGATAGATAGATAGATAGATAGATAGATAGATAGATAGATAGATAGATAGAAAATGAAAAGAGTACGGTGATAGATAGATAGATAGATAGATAGATAGATAGATAGATACAGCAATATTAATATGGGCATACAGACGTCTAAATATATACATAAGGTTATTTATATAGATATAAATTGAATATATACATTTACGTGCGTATTTAGCTCTACACAAAAGCCTGTTTAGACGCACTTAAAAACTATCTCATGTCAATTTGGTTATTTCCACTAAAAATAATTCGGCCTCTACGATTTTTTGTTGAAGAAATTCCCTAAATATTACAAGAATATATTTTTTTAAATAGAAAAGTAACTACAACTCCACCTGAAAATCGATAAACATAGAAGAAAACAGAAAATGTTGAGTAAAAAGTAATTAAAATATATTAAATATAAGTATAGAAATCAAACAAAAGAAGCGACATTGATCTGCGCCGGCAGTAAAATTAATTTAACATCGTGCGAAAATGCATCTAGTTATTGTCGAACGATCGCTTGCCCCCGGGGGAGAGATAATCCGAAATAATGTCGTTAGCGACAGAATTGAAACAACAACAACAATAACAAAGACAACAAAATACCAAAGTTTAAAAAAAAAAAGAGAAATGAAACAAGTGAGGAATTGTTTTTCTCGATGTTGTTTGTAATTCTACGAGTCGAATATCGATGACAAATGAATTTAGTCGGACTGCAATAGAAAGAGGGGGAGAGAGAGAGAGAGAGGAAGAAAGACATCTGGAAATATGGATGGATGGATAGTGATGCTGGACGGGCGTGAAAGGGAGACAGAAAGGAAGGAAAGAAGAAAGAAAATAGGGGAAGGAAGGAATGAAAGAGGGAATTAGATAGAATGGAAGAGAAGAAGGGCGGCACAAAGGAAGGAATGAAGGAGGGAAGGAAAGGGAGGAAGGAAGGAAGGAAAGAAAGAAGGATGGGAGGAAAGAAAAAACGAAAGAAAGAAGGAAGGAAGGAAGGAAGGAAGGAAAAAAGGAAAGAAGGAAGGAAGGAAAGAAAGAAAGGAGGAAGGAAGGAAGGAAGGAAAGAAAAAAGGAAGGAAGGAAGGAAAGAAGGAAGGAAGGAAAGAAAGAAAGGAGGAAGGAAGGAAGGAAGAAAGGAAGGAAGGAAAGAAAGAAGGAAGAAAGGAAAGAAAAAAGGAAGGAAGGAATGAAGGAAAGAAAGGAGGAAGGAAGGAAGGAAGGAAGGGAGGAAAGAAAGAAAGAAGGAAGGAAGGAAGGAAGGAAAGAAAGAAAGAAGGAAGGAAAGAAAGAAAGAACGAAAGAAGGAAGGAAAGAAAGAAAGAAGAAAGGAAGGAAAGAAAGAAAAGAGGAAGGAAGGAAGGAAGGAAAGAAAGAAGGAAGGGAGGAAAGAAAGAAGGAAGGAAAGGGAAGGTAGGAAGGGAGGAAGGAAGGAAGGAAAGAAGGAAGGAAGGAAGGAATAGAAGCAGAGAGTTTCGAATTAAAAACCGTCTAGGAATTCATTTATAAAAAAGAAAAACAAGCTTGCACCAAGTCAGAAGGAAGTTGTGTCCGTCCCAGACTTCTTTACTTGAAGGAAAACTGTCGATACAGTATGGAAGGACGTAAGTTCGCGAATTTTTATGGAAATTATTATGATGAATGAACAAAGGAAAGAACGAACGAGGGAGCGAAAGTAGGACAGAAGGATTGGGATGAGATTTGCTTTCGATAATTCATTTGTTGAAAGAGAAATGGTTTCAAAGGAAGGAAGGAAGGAAGGAAGGAAGGAAGGAAGGAAGGAAGGAAGGAAGGAGGGAGGGAGGAAAGGTTGATGTGGTTATTATTCAAAAATTAATTACTTAAAAGGAAGGTACCAAGTAAGTAAGGAAGGAAAGAAGGAAGTGACGAGGGAAGGAAAGAATAAAGGGAGAAAAGAGTTGTATGTATGGTTTCATTTCGGACATTCCACGGTAAAAGGAAAACAAGTTTGAATGAATGAAGGAAGGAAGGAAGGAAAGAAGGAAGGAAGGAAGGTTGATTAAAATTTCATTAGTTAAGGGAAAACTAACGCTAGAGAAAGTGGAAGAGCAAGAAATAGAGCGTATAGCAGAGAACTAGGGTAAGAGTAAGAGCGAGAGAAGAAAGAAAGAAAGAAAAAGT
>OZ010615.1:31594052-31609052 GCA_963932145.1 Acanthosepion lycidas | reverse complement strand
GTTGTTCTTCAGTTGGAGATTCAATTTGGAATTCACTTAACTCACTCCTAGCAGTTGACTGCTTCTTCTACGCGCCGCTGGCGAATCTTATATGTGTTGTTCTTGTCCTAAGTATTATCATTAATTACCAACCTTCGTGCGATTGTTCTATTCAGTAACCTTCCCTAGGTTACAATAGACTCTATCAAGGATGGAGAGTGAGGTATGTCAGCTCACGTCCGAATATAACAACAGTATACCTGTTTCGGCTAGATCTGGCTCTTGTAAAAGACGCTTTCTCTTAACAAGCTTCACAGACAATGTTTACTTGTTTTATTTTTATTTTTTTATTTCTGTTATTGTTGTTTTTTTGGTAATTCGTGAAAAATCCCAACTCCTCCGTAAGGTATGTTTAAGAATTGTTGATTTTTAAATATTCATTTTACCCCAAGCAAGGCATTAAAGCCACTAAGACGCAATGGAGTGATACGGAGTATTGAATAATATGAAAAAAAGAAAAAGAGCGAGAACAATAATGAGAACAGGAATTAAGATGACAGAAGATAACGATCGATATTGCATTTAAATTATTGAAAATCAAACTTGACTGGAAAGCAAGAAACCGGAAGATAATTCTGCAAGCAAGAAGAGCGAGAGAAGAAAATATTAGCATAGAGCTTACGGTAATATCTGGCAATTTCAAGTTGAAACTGATGAGAACTAACTGCCAATTTAGTACTGCGCTTAAATTCGTAAGGTCGAGGTACCAAAGGGGAAAGATGATCATCATCATCATGATCATCATCATTATTGAGTGTTCTTCAATACTGAGATAGATATATAGTTAGATATGAAGAGACTGAGATAGATAGATGTGAAGTCTTATATATATATATATATATATATATATATATATATATATATATATATATATATATATATATATATTAAGAAATGGACAAAGTCCGACAATTTATTTATTAAAGACATTTTTTTATGTTTAACGTTCTTTTTATAGATACAAGTATTTAAGTAAATGCTCTGCTTATAATAAACAGTATTAAATAACATTTATTATAAACAGAGCATTTACTTAAATACTTGTATCTATAAAAAGAACGTTAAACATAAAAAATGTCTTTAATATATATATATATATATATATATATATATATATATATATATCGAGAGATAGAGATAGAGGGAGAGATAGATATAAATAGTCTTAGATAGATCGATAGATAAATATGAAGAGACTGAGATAGATAAATAGTTAGATATGAATAGTCTTAGATATGAAGTGACTGAGATAGATAGATAGATAGATAGATAGATAGATATGAACAACCAGTGATAGCTAACTAGCGAATTAGATAGATAGATAGATAGATAGATAGATAGATAGATAGATAGATAGATAGATAGATAGATGTAATAGTCTAATTTGTAATAATGATACTGCTTCATCAAAGAAATTCGTTGACGAAATAAAGTAGTTTTTTTTTTAATTTTCCTTTCTATATACTAATTATTCATCGTACTTAGCAACAAACTCACATCACTGAATCGTGACAGGAATATTGATCTTAATTGGAAATATAATTAAATTTCTGACCGACGTAAAAAAATAACACCACACACAAAAAAAACAAAACAAAAAAAAACAACAACGAGAAAGAGGCAGAGAGATTCAGACTGAATTCTTTTCGATATGATCAAACGCATTTACAGAAATAACCACACTTGTTACTCTTCTTTTCCCTCTTCACAAAAAAATGATATGAAGAAAAAAAAAGAGGTGAAAATAATTTCAATAAGTAATAATTATTGGTAATTAAATCAAATCAGTTTGTAGACACGGCGGACATGATATGTTAATTTATTCCATGCATTCTTGTTATGTATATTTTAATTAGTTTATTTATTTAATTTATTCTTTAATTAGTTTATCCATTTACTTATTTATTTATTATATATCTATATTGCACTCGACATTGTTAGCCAGTTCATGTTTTATCGATATATAAAATAAGTACTTACTTGTATCTAAAGTGTTGCATGTTGAACGTTCGCCAACCGTTACTGCGCAGTTAGGAGGAAATCTGGTTCGTTCTACGCAGATGTAAACAGCCGCCATTTGCAAGAAATGTCCTGAATTTTGAGGTCACAAATTGATAGACTTGTTGCGAGATAATAATAACTCACCTCAGCCCTTCCCTTCAAATTCGGAGGACTAAGGAGGAAGAAGAAAAGGAATTCTATGTGAAATTGCTTTTGGACAAATGAAAACTTTGCCTTCGTAGAATTTGAGATTCAGCGAAAAAGAAGTAGAAGAAGAAGAAGAAGAAGAAGAAGAAGAAGAAGAATGATGATGATGAAAACCGAAATTGGCCTGTGAGCTAAGAAGAAGAAGGAAAGGAATTCGCGACCCTATATGAAATTGTTTTTGAACCAATGAAAACCATGCCTTCACAGAAATTAGCCGGTGAGCCGAGGAGAAAAAAATATAAAATATTCAACCTACGCGAAATTCTTTTTGATATAAAAATGATGAGAAAAATGAAATTAATAAAAAGAAGTGTGTCTGAATTCATGTGTAAGGTCTCGTTTCAGTTCCTCACGACCAGCGTTGAAGTTCTTGCCAATATAAAATTATTCGCCAATTATATTATCGGCCTCTAGCCAGCATGGGATACTTCGAAGAATTTTTTTCTGAACAATCCAAGAATTTTAACTATTTGAAGCTTTCTCTCTTCGTTTACTTTTGAGCCTATGTCAATCATATGACCCTTCGCTGAGCAACGAACTCTTTTACCTTTGTAAATTTTTGAATATTATTTTGTGTAAGATCATTTAATCTGTTGTATGAACCATTCCTCTTCATCGCAATACGTTAAAACTAAGGACTTTAAGAATGCTGATTTATTTTCCTGAAACGAGCTATTGACACGACTTCAAGCGAATAGATGCCTTATCGTGTTTTGTTAAAATTAAACGTGTGTTTTCTCGTTCGTGTCTTTCTCGTATCAAAGGAGCTTTTTTTTTTTAAATAAATCTCTGTAAGTTTGTAAAATTATTATTTGTCCATGCTATTTTAAGTCGCTAAACTGATAGATATCACATATGTAGCGGACCTGTGGTTTTACGTGCTGTTAATTTAGGAACACGTGCGTTTATTCCTGCTAGAAGGTCCACTACGATAATATGGCGGACTCAAGTTGAGTCCAAACGAAGATGTAAAGAAAACAAATAAGACCGATATATATATATATATAGTTGGATTGATATATTAGCTCTATCTCTGATATTGAGCGCTTTCTAATAAGTACCGCGCATATAATATATAAATAATTATATATATATATTTATTTATATTTATATACACACACTTTTCACACACACACACACACACACACACACACACACACACACACACACACATATATATATATATATATATATATATATATATATATATATATAACATTAAGGGTTACAATTTATTTCCTCAGGTTTACGATTTTTACCTGGTTCGCCAGACCGCACTTCCAACAGAGAAAAATGTTTTAATATCTGTCTATATATCTGAGATGAGGTATTATGTATGTACATTGTTCGGAGTATCATCCTCATCTTTGTCGCGATATTTATCACAATGTTTCGGCCTTCTTCAGGTGGTTAGAAAGTCGAACTGAACACTTTATTTCGCACGCTAGGGTAGACTGTTTTAGTTCCACGTGCCATGTCTAATGGATGTAAATTGTCAGTTATCTTCTGTTAATTCCCCTCTTCAAGTTCTCCACTGCCTTAACCAGGTGTTGAACTCACACTATTTGGGTCCTGTCACTGGATCTAACTAACTCCTTTATTCATTGTGTCATTTGTTCTTGAGAACATCTGTGTATGAATTTCTGCGACTTAAGAATGTAATGTCTTCAGCAATCATTTTGACCAGTTTTTGCTGTTATGATTTCATTTTTTTTTTACCAGAGCTCATATTGTTTTAAATTTACATATAATTCATTTGGACTTTTGAGTTGTAGATTTAAGTTGATGTAAGGTGATATATAGAGAGGGATATATATATATATATATATATATATATATATATATGAAAGTGAATATTGAAGTCAACACTGTTTCATGAACACTGTTTCATGCTAGATGCAATCGTCAAGCCTGACGATTACATCTAGTATTAAACAGCCTGTCGCCTCTAAGTGTTGACTTCAATGTTCACTTTTATATTTACACACGCTTTATCTCTGACATTGAGCACTTTATCCCGTAATATAGCACCCCTTAAGACTATATTTCTTCATATATATATATATATATATATATATATACAAACAAATATATGTATTAAGCAACAAAGTTTACAATCGATATAGACATTTATATTTGTGTTTGTGTGTGAACGTAAAGAGTTTGTATATTGGTGAATGTTCGTACGTACGTTTATGTGTGTTTCATGGCGTTTTACCACAAGTGGGCAAAAACACTGAGCTCTGCGAGAGATCACATTTTTAAATGTGTCGCTGAAATGAAAAAAAAAGAGAACGAGGCAAGAAATCGCTGAGTATTTATAGTGTAGTGAGAGCGTGTCCTAGTCAACAATCTGGAAATTAAGGAGTTAACACCGACATATATATATATATATATATATATATATAATGTCATCCACAGACAGACTGTTTCGCTGTATTACTGCTCATCAGTGCGGCTAGACATCCGGTTGCCTCTAGCTAGGGTCGAAACCCGACTGAATTGGTATCAGGCGGATATTCTACCACTAAGCTGTCGGTGGATTTTTAGCGTATTTATTTTTGGAAACACGCTCAGTGACCGACAGTGACTCAATTCGGCTTGCGAAGAGTCTCGCTATATAGCTATAATAGTCACTGTTTACAAACCCATACCTCAGCCCGAGAAGAGTCTCGCTATATAGCTATAATAGTCACTGTTTACAAACCCATACCTCAGCCCGAGAAGAGTCTCGCTATATAGCTATAATAGTCACTGTTTACAAACCCATACTTCAGCCCGAGAAGAGTCTCGCTATATAGCTATAATAGTCACTGTTTACAAACCCATACCTCAGCCCGAGAAGAGTCTCGCTATATAGCTATTATAGTCACTGTTTACAAACCCATACCTCAGCCCGAGAGTGCTCAACTGGAATTAAATTTAATTCAGGAGCTAATATAATGTCATCCACAGATAGACTGTTTCGCTGTATCACAGCTCATCAGTGCGGCTAGACATCCGGTTGCCTCTAGCTTGGATCGAAACCGATTGGTATTAGGCGGATATTCTACCACTAAGCTGTCGGCGCACGGTCGGGATGAAGGTGGATTTTTACCGTATTTATTTTTGGAAACACGCCCAGTGACCGACAGTGACTCAATTCGGCTTATATATATATATATATATATATATATATATATATATATATATATAGATAGATAGATAGATAGATAGATAGATAGATAGATAGATTGCGACGGAAATACCTCCCACATTTTAAAGGTTGGCAAAAAGAGCAAGGTAACTCCTATTCAAAAAATGGTTACGCTATTGTTTAAAGATTTGGTTACAATTTCAAAAAATGACATCCGCCAAACTGTGGCCTCTATTCGCCATATACTTTTGTAGACAATCTCTAAAGTTTTCCATCTCGCGGAAGTTTGAACGTTTCGAGGTCTTCCAGGTTGCTTTCTTTTAACCGCTGAACCCGGGGCCCTGAAATTTTCAGCGCAAAGCCCTATAGATTTTCTAACCGGAAGCAGCTTCATTACGACGTAACATGAAGTGAGCACGAAAAGCTCTCTGTGTTGCGATTACAGATTCACCAGTCTTCATGTGTGTCCCGGCCCAAGCAATGCTGGTAACAGAGGGTATGTAAAAAAAATTATAAGACATTAGCTCGATGAAGGTATCCTAAGTTCACTAACACAAGAGATTTCCTTCCGGGCCCCAACCAGAGACCCAAGCCCAGAAATGGCATCTGAACATTTTTGAACGTAAAAGCACAGGCAATTTACATTGATAAAACCCTTGGTAGGATGTGAGCTGTACTTGTGAGAAACATTTTTATTTTGTATTTCTATAAGGCAGAGGCTACGAAGAATCCCTTCAATGAGTCTATTGGAACCTTTTCCCAGTCAATCCGAGTGCTCTAACTACAACTGGAATCATTAATGTCCTTGTGGCACATTTTTGAGATTTCCACTTCAAAATCCTTTTATGTTGATAGTTTTTTTTTTTAAAAGAACTTCAAAGATACTTTACAATCTACAGGGACTACGATGTCAATAAGAAAGCAAATTCTATTTTGGGGGTTTTTAATCACGATGTCTGGGCGATTAGCTTTCATTGTTCTCTATGTATGTATGTAAAGTCCCATAAGATTGTTACACGTCCTATCTCTGTAAACGTGTCTGGGTGGTGTTCATGCCAATTTCTTGCAGTTTCATTCCAGTAAAAGTTGCAGATTTTCCAATGCAGATATTGATCTACTCTATCATACCGGGTTTCATATTCAGTGGATCGTAACATCGTGAAATCTTATAATGAGGTGCCCACTTGCTTCTGGTTATTATTAATCATAGAATCTGCAATTTCGGGTTAAGACAATTTTTCAGTACTTTTGCTTGGTTATTTCTAGTTAGCAAGTATTATTATTATTATTATTATTATTATTATTATTATTATTATTATTATTATTAAAAAGAAACTATTCACGGAACTCTTCCCATGTTTGTCTCCAACACAGAAGGGTGCGATTTAAGAAAAGAAAAAGAAAATATAAAAAGTGTTTGACAATGCTCAACAATATTTCGGCACTATAGACGTCGTCTGCAAGTTACGTTTAAAAATTGCAAGCATAAAACGATAAGAAAATGTACGAACGTCGCTTGTCTTGAGAAAAACGGTTGTACTGGTAACCAACGCGTCGAAATGAATAAAACCGAACCAACGTGATGCAATTGAAACATGCTTAATAAGATGGTGATCGTGTTCATGTCGGAAACTTAAGTTAGTTGATAGGAAGAATTAGTATCTCTCTATATTTCGAAAATGAGGTATTATGTACATTATTCGGACTATTGTCTTCATCTTTGTTGCCATTTTTTTTTTACAACGTTTCGGCCGTTGTACGCTTCGGCCTTTTTTTCAGGTGGTTGGAATGTCGAACTGAACCCTTTATTTCGCTCACTGGGGTAGACTGTTATAGTTCCACGTGCTATGTTTAATGGATGTCAGTTATCTCCTTTTAATTTCCCTCTGAAAGTTCTCCACTGCCTTAGCCGGGTATTGAACTCACATTCTTTGGGTCCTGTCACTGGATCTAACTAACGCCTTTGTGCCATGGGTCCTTGTGGATATCTGTGTATGAATTTCTAGGTTAAGTGATGTTTCTCTTTGAATTTGTGACAGAATTGATTTGACACATGTTGCTCCGCAACAAATGCTTCAATTAGTTTTTCTTCGAAGTTTATCATGAAAATATTCGCGAAGTCAGTGGCCATGGGGGTCCCCATTGCACGACCTTTGATCTCATAGGAAAATAGGTTTTGTCCAAACTTCATCGCGTTGCTTTCCAAGACGGACCGTATAAGTCTACAGAGAAAGTTTGACGGAACAGTTTTGTTTTTGCGTTTCTCAAAAGGTTTGCTACGCGACTCAATCCCTTCATCGTACTCATTGTTAAGATACAGAGGCGTGACATCTAGGGTAACCAAAAAGCAAATATGAAAACCATTTTGTCGTCCTGAGAATTTATTTTATTAGGTTGGTGCAAAAATAATGACGTAATAATGTCGTTTTCGACGTTAAAAAATAGGTCAAAAAACGACATTATTACGTCATTATAGAAATAAAATCAAACATGTGTCTGTCAAGGACACATAGCACAGTGGACAAAGGCGTTGGTTAGATCCAGTGACAAGACCAAAAGAGTGTGAGTTCAATACCCAGTTAAGGCAGTGGAGAACTTTCAGAGGGAAATTAACAAGAGATAACTGATAACCGACATCCATTAAACATGGCATGTGGAACTAGAACAGTCGACCCCAGATAGCGAAATAAAAGATTCAGTTCGACATCCCAACTACCTGAAGAAGGTCGGAGCGTACAGCTGTCGAAACGTTGTCATAAATATGTGGAACTTGTCTATATTTCTGAAATGAGGTATTATGTACACTATTTACATTATTCAGACTATTATCCTCATATTTGTCGCCATGTTTATCACAACGTTTCGGCCGTTGTACGCTCCGGACTTCTTCAGGTAGTTGGAATGTCGAACTGAACCTTCACTGGGGTAGACTGTTCTAGTTCCACGTGCCATGTCTAATGGATGTCAGTTATCTTCCGTTAATTCCCCTCTGAAAGATAACGTAATAAATATGGCGATAAAGATGAGGACAATAGTTCGAATAATGTAAGGTTCTAGTACTTGGGGACAAAAATTCAACACTAGTTCTAAGATAAAGTTCTCATCTAGCAAAAGCTTCAATTTTGATAAATTTATTTTAGCTTTATTTTCCGGTGTGTTCAAAATTTTGATAGTAGAATTATATATATATATATATATATATATATATATATATATATATATATATAAAAGTGAACATAGAAGTCAACACTTAGAGGCGACTGTCGCCTCTAAGTGTTGACTTCTATGTTCACTTTCATATTTACACACGCTCTATCTCTGATATTGAGCACTTTATTCCATAAATATAGCACACCTTAAGACTATATTTCTTATATATATATATATATATATATATATATATATATATATATATATATATATATATATATTCTGAAAGATTTTGTTGCGCTGAGCTTCGATGGCGTTTTGGTATTCTTCACTGAGTACGAGGAATTTGTTTCGTGCTAGAAATTCTTGTGGCGGTTCCTGATATGTTAGGGGAATTTTTAGCAGGTCTTTTATGAGTGACTCGTTTTCAAGTAAGTGCTAAGCATATAGTTGTGTCTATTGTATTATGTTGGAATTTGATGAATTTTAGTTTTCGGAAACTGATCAAATCTATTATTTTCATGACAAAATTGAAAATGCGACCTCATTTTGGATTGGTTAAACAAAAACTTTGAATATAAAATAAAATAATAATAATAATAATAATAATAATAATAATAATTATTATTATTATTATTATTATTATTTATGTATTTCAAGATGTAGGCGATCATGACTCTCCACAATTTCTTGTCCTTTGTAGCTCTTAACAAATTAAATCTTTTTGTTATTTCTCTTAAAGCCTGTTCAGCCATCCATTTAGTCAAGTTCCTTCTTCTTCTTCTTCTTCTTCTTCTTCTTCTTCTTCTTCTTCTTCTTCTTCTATGGGCCATATCCCTTCAAGATGTAGGCGATCATGACTCTCCACAATTTCTTGTCCTTTGTAACTCTTAACAAATTGTATCTTTTTGTTATTACTCTTAAAACCTGTTCCAACATCCATTTAGTCAAGCTCCTTCTTCTTCTTCTTCTATGAGCCATATCCCTTCAGGACGTTGGCGATCATGACTCTCCCCAATTTCTTGTCCTTTTTAGCTCTTAATATATTTTGCCTTTTTGTTATTTCTCTTAAACCCTGTTCCGCCATCCATTTACTCAATCTCAGTAAGTACATTATGCGTAAATATGATTTGCTAAAATAGACGAGCATCAAATATGGTTGAAACTCTTTTTAGTCGTTAAGTACTGTAATTGCTACAAAAAAAAAAAAAAAAAAGAAAGAAAAAAGATACTGACAATTTTCAGTTTGTCCAGAAATATTAATTCTCTCAGAATTCTTGCCTCCAAAGCAATTAAGACTATTTTCCCGTTTTAACTTTATAAAATTTTACAAAGAAATAAATATTACAAACTAGAAATAGAAGTTTAACGAAATTATTTTTTTTTTATTTTCTAAAAAAAATAAAATATAATTTTTGCAAAATTATTTTTGATTTTCTGAAAAAATATAAAATAGAATTTTGGCAAAAAAAATGAAATGAAAATTTTTGCTAAATTCTTCTTTCTTTCTTTTCTTTAAATATAATATAGACATTTTACGATTTTTTTTTTAATTTTCTAAAAAAATAAAATAGAATTTCTTTTCGAGAAAGAAACATTTTTTCAATACACTGTATTAATTTACGTAATTACTAAACGTATTTACTTTTTCAACGTTATCTTCCTTGATTATCAATCGCATCATTTAATACTATTCAAACCTTTCCCGAGGGCATCAGTACGGGGTTGATGATCTCTTCTGAAATTTGACTATTATATTTTTGTGTACTGTTAACTGTTCGCCTACAGGCACATTTCTTTTTTAATTATACAAGTGGTTACATAGAGGAACCTTTCTTGACAGATATATAGAGAGGAAGCGAGAGTCTCTGGTACAATTCGCCAGGATAAAGAAGGGAATGTCCCTTGGGAGCTCAAAATTTATTCTTAATCGTTTTATACCAAGCAAGGCGATCAAGGTATTATGATGCAAGGGGTTACTGAGCATTTGAGACAGTGGAATGGAGGAGATTTGAAAAACGCTACTGAGAACAATAGAATGAGTAGCGTTAAACGAGACGGAAGATGACGATTGAGCTTACATTGATATTTTTGTAAATGCCACACTTTTCTTCTGAAGAACTTATAGCAGAAAAATGGTCCACGAAATCTCCGAAAATGTCTCATGTTTTATTGTCGCAATGTTTAACCTTTCTTTCTCATTTAATCTTTCTTAAAAAACATTTCAGGTAAAGAGGTAAAAGCCTTGAAGGCGAAACGGGGTTTACAGAGAATGAATGACTATAGGGTGCAGAAAAATGAGAAAGCATTAGTGAGGAGGAAAGA
Organism: Acanthosepion lycidas; assembly: GCA_963932145.1. NCBI lineage: Eukaryota > Metazoa > Mollusca > Cephalopoda > Sepiida > Sepiidae > Acanthosepion > Acanthosepion lycidas. Next base: position 31,598,194 of record OZ010615.1, on the reverse strand, counting down.
CAATAAAAGAACAGGTTTCAAGAAGACGACCGCAGACATTTCACTTAATTTTTTATAAAAAAAAATTTTTTTTGAATAACTGATAAATGATTCACAAAAACCATTTCACATAAGGTAAGGGAATAAAGCCATGAAGGCTAGACGGGGTTTACAGAGAATAAGATGAGGACCATACGGTGAAGAAAAAGGAGAAACTATTACTGAGGAGGAAATTGAGGATTCAAGAAGACAGAAGACGACGACTAATGATGCATTTACATTTTTGTAAAGGCCAGACTTTTCTGAAGAACTGTATGCAGAAAAATGGTTCTCGAAACCTCCGCAATGTTCTCCTTATGCTTTATTGTTTTGTCTCGGAAATAGAAAATGTTGGCACACATATAGAAAACAAGAAGTAGTTTATTCCGAAGAATAATATGGTACAGACTAATGTCACAAACAGTTAATCGACGGTTTTTACACGAGACCTCCCCACAAAGCGGGATGTGGCACAAGGTCGGTTTTTTTAAGTGTGGAGTTCCGAGCCCGTCGGTTCGAGAAAAACTGCCCGTTAGGCATAGCCTCGCCTGGGTTCCCTGCCCAGAAGCAAACAGTCGGCAAGCAAAGTTAACTGTAATCGTTGACTCATCGGTTTTTACCCGAGACCTCCAGACAAGGCGCAATGTGGCACAAGGTCGACTTTTTTACATTTGGACTTCCGAGGCCGTCGGTTCGGGAAAAATTGCCCGTTCGGCATAGCCTCGTTTGGGTTCCTCCGCCCAGAAGCAAACAGTCGACAAGCAAAGTTAACTGTAATCGTTGACTCCTCGGTTTTTACCCGAGACCTCCACACAAGGCGGAATGTGGCACAAGGTCGGCTTTTTTTAAGTGTGGAGTTCCGAGCCCGTCGGTTCGGGAAAAATTGCCCGTTAGGCATAGCCTCACCTGGGTTCCTCCGCCCAGAAGCAGACAGTCGACAAGCAAAGTTAACTGTAATCGTTGACTCCTCGGTTTTTACCCGAGACCTCCACACAAGGCGGAATGTGGCAAAAGGTCGGCTTTTTTTAAGTGTGGAGTTCCGAGCCCGTCGGTTCGGGAAAAATTGCCCGTTAGGCATAGCCTCACCTGGGTTCCTCCGCCCAGAAGCAGACAGTCGACAAGCAAAGTTAACTGTAATCGTTGACTCCTCGGTTTTTACCCGAGACCTCCACACAAGGCGGAATGTGGCACAAGGTCGGCTTTTTTTAAGTGTGGAGTTCCGAGCCCGTCGGTTCGGGAAAAATTGCCCGTTAGGCATAGCCTCACCTGGGTTCCTCCGCCCAGAAGCAGACAGTCGACAAGCAAAGTTAACTGTAATCGTTGACTCCTCGGTTTTTACCCGAGACCTCCACACAAGGCGGAATGTGGCAAAAGGTCGGCTTTTTTTAAGTGTGGAGTTCCGAGCCCGTCGGTTCGGGAAAAATTGCCCGTTAGGCATAGCCTCACCTGGGTTCCTCCGCCCAGAAGCAGACAGTCGACAAGCAAAGTTAACTGTAATCGTTGACTCCTCGGTTTTTACCCGAGACCTCCACACAAGGCGGAATGTGGCACATGGTCGGCTTTTTTTAAGTGTGGAGTTCCGAGCCCGTCGGTTCGGGAAAAATTGCCCGTTAGGCATAGCCTCACCTGGGTTCCTCCGCCCAGAAGCAGACAGTCGACAAGCAAAGTTAACTGTAATCGTTGACTCCTCGGTTTTTACCCGAGACCTCCATACAAGGCGGAATGTGGCAAAAGGTTGTTTTTTTTTTAAGTGTGGAGTTTCGAGCCCGTCGGTTCAGGAAAAATTGCCCGTTAGGCATAGCCTCGCCTGGGTTCCTCCGCCCAGAAGCAGACAGTCTACAAGCAAAGTTAACTGTAATCGTTGACACCTCGGTTTTTACCCGAGACCTCCCCACAAGGCGGAATGTGGCACATGGTCGGCTTTTTTTAAGTGTGGAGTTCCGAGCCCGTCGGTTCGGGAAAAATTGCACGGGGTCGGATATCTGACTACCTCCCCAGACGAGACTCTGCCCTTCGGCATAGCGACGTCTGGGTTCCTTTCTGCTCGGAGGCAAAGAGTCGACAAGTAAAGTTAACTGTAATTGTTAACCCGTCTGTATTTACGCAAGAACGTCCACAACGCGGGATGTGGCACAAGGTCAGTTTTTTTACGTGTGGCGTTCCGACCCCGTGGGCTCGGGAAAAATTGCCCGTAGACCCTGTATACACGGGTCGGGTATCTGATTACCTCCCGAGACGAGACTCTGACCTCCAACATTACCCTGTTTGGGTTCCTCTCCGCCCAGAGGCAAAGAGTCGACAAGCAAAGTTAACTATAATCCTTAATTACTCGGTATTTATTCGAGAACCCCCACAAGGCGGGATGTGGCAAAAGGACGGATCTTAACGTGGGGTTGTTACGAGCACGTACGGCCGGGCAAAATTTGCCAGTAGATCCCGTATACACGGGGTATGGTAGCTGTCTATGTCCCCAGATGAGACTCCGCCCTTCGGCAAAGCTTCGTCCGTGTTCCTCCGCCCAGAATCAGAGAGTAAACAAGCAAAGTTAACTGTAATCGTTGACTCTTCGGTATTTAATCGAGACCTCCTCACAAGACTGGATGTGGCACAAGGTCAGTTTTTTTACTTGTGGCGTTCCGAGCCCGTAGGCTCGGGAATAAATTGCCAGTAGACCCCGTATACACGAGGTCGGGTATCTGTTTACCTCCCCAGACGAGACACTGTCCTTCAACAGAGCCTCGTCTGGGTTCCTTTCCGCCCAGATGTAGAGAGTTGACAAGTAAAGTTAACTGCAATCCTCAAATCTTCGGTATTTACCCGACACCTTCCACAACGATGGATGTAGCACAAGGTGGGTTTTTAACGTGCGGCTTTACGACCGCCTATGCGCAAGCAAAAATTGGCCGTAGACTGCGTATACACGGGGCCGTGTAGCTGTCTACCTACTCAGATGAGACTCTGCCTTTCAGCATAGCCTAGTCTTGGTTTCTCTCCACCCAGAGACAGGATTTAGACTGAGTTAGCTGTAATCATTAACACCTCTTAACAGTGTTGATTAAATAGTCTTACGCTAGTCCATCTTGTGGGGGTGTTCAGCTACTCCATATCCAAAATATTGTCAGAAAAACCTAATCACTATTTTTGAAATTATTTAATTTCAAGGTGATAAAGATATACATACGCAAATCGTTACCGCTGATTAATAACCATAGAGTTAGGAAAACTGAGAAACCCCTCCGGAGAAGGAGGGAAAATAAAAAGAACAGATTCGATTGACGTTGCATTTAAATCTTTATAGACTGACGTTTGTCCTATAATGACAGCGAATGCTGAACAATCTCCTCAAAGATAAAGAAGAGACTTGAACCAACAGAAATGTAGTTCTACAGAAGGTTCCATGGACCGAATATGTGACCAACAAGATTTTAGAGAAAATGGGAAAAAATGAAACTTACACTTAACATCAGGAAGATGCAGATAAAATTTTTGGCGCACATAACGAGGAAGTGTGGCTTGGAAAATCGGATACTCACAGGACGGAGTGAAGGTCAAAGGAAAGCATCGCTTAACATACTTGATAAACTTCAGTAAATGAATGGCAGAACAGGTTCTTGACCATGTTCACCATATTCTATGGATATAGAATACAGCGCAGTACGTAATCTGCTCAATGAAACAACGTTAAAGATTAACACTCACGAGTCAGACACTCTACTGAATCTGACTATATCGCCAATACCATCAGCAGCTGTTCCATAATTCTTCAGTCTTCGATATCAAAGGCTGGCAGTGATACTTAGCGACTCCACGAGGGTTACATGTGGCACAAGGCCGGGATTAACGTGGGATCTTCGAGCCCGTAGGCTCAGCCAAAAAATATTCCCTATTCGAACGCGTATAAACAGGTTCAGGGGCAGTCAACCTCCCCGAACAAGACTCTGCCCTTCAGCGGGGCCTCGTCCGGGTTATCAAAGGCTGGCAGTGAATATTCGGAAAAAGACATGGCCGCCTTTATACACGTCGCATTGAATATTTTGAGCCTTCTGATTGGTTAACACTTCTATTGGTGAACTCTAAAATGAGTCAGCTCATTCTGGCTGGCTCACTAGTACACCAGGGTACCC
>OZ010615.1:31564052-31579052 GCA_963932145.1 Acanthosepion lycidas | reverse complement strand
CTATTTGTTCTATCTCCAACTCTCTGTAAGCCCTTGCGTGCTAGTGACTTCTCGTTGAATGCTTTTAAAAAAATTCCGCAAATCCCTTTGCATGTTCGTCACAAATGAGCATTGATAACACTCCTACAGAGCCGCTTTTCACTCAAAGACCCCAGAAGGAACTTGGTAATTAGGCACTTAAAATTACTCCCTAGCAAGATGAAACCACATCCAATAATAATAATAATAATAATAATAATAATAATAATAATAATAATAAGTCTCTGGATATCCAGAACAAGCAATAAATGAATATACCCACAGACATAACAAGGTAGCGACATTTGGGCACTGGAAAATATGCAAAAAGCACAAAATCGAAACCACTGAGAGATGGTATGACCACCAACCAGACACAGTTACGCAAAATAACGATGTAACTATCCTCTGGGACATGCCAATTCAAACTGACTGGGAAATAAAAGCCAACAGACCTGATAGTATCAAAAAAGACAAACAATTCAGCAAGTGTATGCTTATTGACATAGCAGTACCGTCTGAGAGAAACACCTCCATAAAAATTATTGAGAAATTGTCCATATACAAGAACCTGGCGAGTGAGATTATATGCGGAAGATAACAGTTAACCCTAGACTTCAACAGGTTAAGATTTTAGTGATCGGGAAAGCATCCTCTTAGGAGTCGGTTCGCAAGGTAATAAGTAAACAGTTACTGAGTAAAAAGCGCAGTTTATGAGGATAGGAGGGAAAGATAACGGCTAACGCTAGACTTGGAAAGCTTAAGATTATAATGAAAGGGAAAGCATCCTCTTGGGAGTCGTTTCGCAAGGTAATAAGTAAACGGTTACTGAGTAAAAAGCGCAGTTTATGAGGATAGGAGGGAAAGATAACGGCTAACGCTAGACTTGGACAGCTTAAGATTATAATGAAAGCGAAAGCATCCTCTTAGGAGTCGGTTCCACAAAACAGAGTAGAGGGTTACAGAGTAAGAAGCGCAGTTTATGAGGATAGGTGGGAAAGCCTAGACTTGAATATGTTAAAGTCATAATGATCGAGAAAGGAGTCGCTTCCGCAAAATAAGTAAAGGGTTTCAGGGTAAGAAGGACAGTTTTTTTTACGGATATGTGAGGAAATAACGACTAACCCTAGTCTTGAATAGGGTAAGATTGTTGTGATCGGGAAAGCATCTTCTTGGGAGTCAATCCGACAGAGCGACGGTCCGCTGGAAGAAGCTTGAATGAGTAGACGATACATCTCACCAATAAGGGGATGAGAATGATCAACAATTTGATGATTTGTGATATATTTGCTATCACAACATACTACTACTACTACTACTACTACTACTACTTCTTCTACTACTATTACTACTACTAATAATAATAATAATTTACAAGAAGAAAAGAAGGAAGATTTGTTGGTTGGTACGGTTTTATGGCATATCAACTACTGTGGGTCATTTAATGCCAAATTAAGGTATACACACACACACACACATATATATATATATATATATATATATATATACACATACACACATACATACACATATACCTATACACATTAAATATACAGTACTATCAAATATATAGCTGGCAACATTATTGTTTCAAAAACACATAGCTGAAACATTATTTTTTACAAAAAACGTATAGCTGGCAACATTATGTTTTTCAAAAAACGTATAGCTGGCAACATTATTTTTTCAAAAACATATACATGCCAACACTGTTGTTTCAAAAACGCATAACTGGCAACATTATTGTTTCAAAAACACATACCTGGCAACATTATTGTTTCAAAAACGTATAGCTGGCAACATTATTGTTTCAAAAACCCATAGCTAGCAACATTATTGTTTCAAAAACGTATAGCTGGCAACATTATTTTTTTCCAAAAAACGTATAGCTGGCAACATTATTGTTCCAAAAACGTATAGCTGGCAACATTATTTTTTCCAAAAAAACGTATAGCTGGCAACATTATTGTTTCAAAAACGTATAGCTGGCAAGATTATTTTTCCGAAAACATTATCTGAAACCTTGTTGTTGGACGTAGTTTATTTGTCCTACCCGGGACGCGGATGTAGTTTATCGTCCTACCCAGGATGCGGATGTATTTTATTGTCATACCTAGGACGCGGATGTAGTTTATCGTCCTACCCGGGATGCGGATGTAGTCCATTGCCATATACAGGACGCGGATGTAGTTTATCGTCTTACCCAGGACGCGGATGTAGTTTATCGTCATACCCAGGACGCAAAAGAAGGAAGAAGAAAACAAAGCCAAGAATAGTTTTAGTGCTGTTGGTCTTCAATAGAAACGACACCTTACAGCATAACATCAAGAAAAATAGCTGGGGTTTTTTTAGCTAACATTTAAAAGAATTATTATTATTGCTACTTTTATTCACGTGATTGCATAACTAATGAAAAATAAAACAGAATAAAATTAATGAGGAAAAAAAACATACAATGAAAACGACGATTATTCGCCATTGTTTGCGTTTTCTTTGGTGAGAATGAGCCAAACAAGACCCAACCTGTGAAAACGAATGTTTTACGTTTTCTGTTTATTAAGAAAACAAACGGTGTTTCGTAGTTTATTTTTGCTTCGTTTTTTTTTTTTTTTTTTTCCTATTTTAAATAAATTAAATGTAAATTCGAAACAGATGAAAGATAAGTTGAAAAGAAAAATACATTTATAATTGGAAAGACGCCAAGATGTAAATTCCGACCAAGAACCGTCCAAGAGAAAATACACATAAATCCACAGACATAATTGACAAAAGAAAACGTAAATAAAATAGATACGACCATCATCATCATCTTTTTCAGATCACACACACACACACACACACACACATATATATATATATATATATATATATATATATATATATATATATATATATATATATATATTAAAGACATTTTTTTTTATGTTTAGCGTTCTTTTTATAGATACAAGTAAATGCTCTGTTTTATAATAAACAGTATTAAACAACATTTACCGGCCTGAATGTCCGAGAAATGTTCATAGAAAGGACCAATATTTTCTATGAAAATTTCTCAGACATTCAGGCCGGTAAATGTTGTTTAATACTGTTTATTATAAACAGAGCATTTACTTAAATACTTGTATCTATAAAAAGAACGTTAAACATAAAAATGTCTTTAATAAATAAATTGTCGGACTTTGACCATTTCTTAATGTATGACGTCATTTGTTTACATTTGATACGCCATGAGCAGTTATGAATGTACGAGATTCATGGAAGATTGAAGTTTATAAGCAATAAATTCGACCTTGCAAACCGAACGATCCTTTGCGGCCGAGCGGTTAGGCACGTCAGCTAAATGACGGTTCCGTATAGGATGCAGGTTCGAATCCTGTCAAAGGACAAATATTTTCTATGAAAATTACTCGGACATTCAGGCCGGTAAATGTTATTTAATACTGTTTATTATAAGCAGAGCATTTACTTAAATACTTGTATCTATAAAAAGAACGTTAAACATAAAAAAAATGTCCTTAATAAATAAATTGTCGGACTTTGTCCATTTCTTAATGTATATATATATACATATCAAGTATATGGTGTAGTTCAATTTACATTACATGAATCATTCATACAAAAAAACAGATATAGAAGTTAATGAGTCGACTGAGGGTACATAGTATGGTGGGTCCTGACTGTGAACGTCCGGAGTGGTATTCATCACCCACAAGGCCGTGTCGGAAGTCGTAAAGTTCAGATGTATCAGCAATGATCCCGTTTTGGTCTGGTCTGACAGTTGTAATGATAGAGCATGTCATGAGGTAGCAGATACTATCAGGAGAGTTAAAAGGAGTAGGGCATTTTTTTCCCCCTTGAATCTTTAGCGATAAATCGTATCCATTAGATCAAGGATTACTATTCAACGAGGAAGGGTGCCTAGTGGGAGAAAAATATGTAGAAGCGAATGGCCAATTAAGTTCGACTAATAATTCAATACTTACTGATTGAAAAAGGAACATTTCAAAAGACATTCACCATCAGATGACAGAAGATATTTCCACCAGAGAGAAGTGCGAATGAAGAAATTGTCAATATAGAACCTACGGTTATATCTAGCCATTTCAACTGTACAATCCGGTAGTGCCGTCAATCTTGTACTCCGCTTAAATTCATAGGTGTTACTGAACGTGAAAGAATAACAGAAATATATATATATATATATATATATATATATTGAAATTTATATATATATATATATATATATATAAATATAAAAGTGAACAGAAGTCAACACTTAGAGGCGACAGTCTGTTTCATGCTATATGCATATATATGTGTGTGTTTGCATCTATGTATATATATATATATATATATATATATATATATATATATATATATATCAAGTATATGGTTCAGGTCAATTTACATTACATGAATCATTCATACAAAAACAGATCTAGAAGTTAATGATATAAATGGCGAGAATACATCTTCGCAAACAAATTTAATAAAGTACATTAACCCGGAACCTGTAGATAAATGTTATGATCCCTGCTTATAAATTCCAGTTTCATAAGGTCTTTTTTAGTTTTTACAAGCTTTCGTCTGTTCCTACAGACATCCTCAGGTATGGAAATAGATTTGTTCTTGTTTTTTACTTCTCGGTAATAAGAGGACAACGAAAATAGAGATGTAATCCGAAAAAATGTAAAATATACATACACACACACACACACACACACACACACACATATATATATATATATATATATATATATATATATATGAAATGGGAGATATTAAAAAAATGTTATAAATATAAGGAAGCTGATAAGTTATTCTCTATGTATGAAGGAAAAACTAGCGCTCGCTAACTGGAAGGTACCTAAAAATTTATTGAACCAAAAATCGGAAGGTCTTCGTAGGTATAAACATAGGAAATGTCGGATTATTAAAATAGTTTTTTACTTTTATTTTATTTTATTTTATTTTATTTATTTATTTTTTCTTTTCTTTTTTTGTGATTTCCTTTCATCTTTCAATGATAATGTTAAGCTTATCAGACAATATGAAGGGAACTTACTTAAAATAAATAGACAAAACTTATCTATATTATATATATATATATATATATATATATATGTATGTATGTATGTATGTATTCAGGCAGCAATTTTTCATTAATGCATGTTTCATTAAATAATATAGACAAGTTTTGTCTATTCATTTTAAGTAAATTCCTTTCATATTGTCTGATAAGCTTAATCACATTATCATTGAGAGACGAGAGGAAAACACCATATAGATACCTGTTTTGTAATCCAATCAAAGCTTTCGGCTTACATAAGCCATTATCAAAGACGACAATTACGTTTCAATATATGAACCAATACAAGAACGAAACAATAATGATAGTCTGTTACATGAAAAATTTCAAGGCAACGACAAACTTCCGCGTCTCGTATACACGAGTTGTTGCTTTGAAATTTTTCATGCAACAAAAAACACACTATCATTATCGTTTCGTCCGTGTGTTGGTTGTTATATTGAAATGTAATTGTCATCTTTGATAATGGCTTATGTAAGCCAAAAGCTTAGATTGGATTTAGACATGTATCAATATGGTGATTTCCTTTCGTCTTTCAATGATAATGTTATTAAGCTTATCAGACAATATGAAAGGAACTTACTTAAAATAAATAGACAAAACTTATCTATATTATATATATATATATATATATATATATATATATATGTGTGTGTGTGTGTGTGTGTGTTTTAATTACACTAGAGGCCCCTTTAAGATAGTTCTGAAGCATTTTTTTTTTTAATCTTGAAATTCCTACAAAAATTAACATTTTGGTAGATATAACTCTCTGTCTCCACTCAAACTTAATTTTATATTTATAACCGGATGTCGTCTGTCCTAGACGTTTGTCTTATATCACCTTATCTGGGCATAAATTAATGACCAACCTACTCCTACCTTCTGAGCTTTTAATTTTTCTATTTTAGTTTTGATCCGTCTTTTGATTGGTTAGTCAAGACATACCCACAAATGTGTTTTTTTTTCTTTTCTTTTCTTTTCTATTTTTTGGGGGGAAGGGGAATCTTGGTTTTCACCCCTGCTTTTAACTCTCAACTCAGCCGCAGAATTGTTTTCTGCTTTCCAAAGTAAATCATTTTCATCATATGCTATCCAACATCGCCTGCCGAGGAACAATTTTAAAGTTCCGTAACAGAAATTTTTGTGTAGCGATGTAAAATATTGCTATAAAAATATTGTGGTGAATTACTTTGTTGGTCCAAGATAACGAGAGCAGCGTAGCCTATATGTGCGAGCATTATTGCTAGCGAGGCAGACTGTCCGAGCATCGGCGCTGGAATGACGTGACACATGCGTCAGTGAGTCAGATCGAAGCTGGCAGAGTGCCCAATATGCAAATTCTCTGGCCCGGCAAGAACGTATAAAAAAAGTCGAGTTCTTGTTGAGTCCGCCGAAGCAATTTTGTGCGTTCAGTGGAGTTCATGTCGGTGTGTAGTAAACCAGAATTCGTTGCGAAGGTGTTTCCAATGTCCGTGCTACGGAATCCCAGCTTCCCTGCTACAAATATATATATATATATATATATATATATATATATATATATATATATATATATATATATATATATATAAAATAAAAAGGCTTAAACACTAATATTCCATGGTCATAATTGATTCCATTGGAATGGTAAATACGATCCAATTCATCAGACCTACAAATTCAAAAAGAAAACAGAAAAAACAACTCCGGAAATAAAAAAAAAAAAATTTAGAGAGAGTGTAATTATGAGAGTGTGGGACGAATGTTAGAGCTAAACAGATGGGTAACAGACTAGAGAAGGTGGGAGATTAAAATTTAACAGAGAGAAGTTTTAAAGAGGGAGTCAAAGAGGGTTTAAGAGAGAGAAATATGAATGTTGTCGGATGTCTAATACATTAAAGATGTAACCGGAAAGGATACATTTCGTGGTGACATACACACACAATATAGACGTCTAATCTTAAAGATCAGGAAAAGGCGATATATATATATATATATATATATATATATATATATATATATATATATATATATATAATATATCCTAAAAATGTCGGCATTAAATAACCCATTGAGGTTGATATACCGTAAAACAAAATAAACGAAACCAATCTAAACAGAAGAATACATAATCTATTCAAACGAATCTATCCTAAAAATGTTGTCGGCATTAAATAACCCATTGAGGTTGATATACCGTAAAACAAAAAAAAACGAAACCAATCTAAACCAAAGAATACAAATTCTATTCATACGAATCTATGCTAAAAATGTTGTCGGCGTTAAATAACCCATTGAGGTTGATATGCCTTAAAACAAAATAAACCAAACCAATCTAAACCAAAGAATACATATTCTATTCATACGAATCTATCCTAAAAATGTTGTCGGCATTAAATAACCCATTGAGGTTGATATACCTTAAAACAAAATAAACCAAACCAATCTAAACCGAAGAATACAAATTCTATTCAAACGAATTTTTCCTAAAAATGTTGTCGGCATTAAATAACCCATTGAGGTTGATATGCCTTAAAACAAAATAAACGAAACCAATCTAAACCAAAGAATACAAATTCTATTCATACGAATCTATCCTAAAAATGTTGTCGGCATTAAATAACCCATTGAGGTTGATATGCTGTAAAAGAAAATAAAACAAACCAATCTAAAACAAAGAATACAAATTCTATTCATACGAATCTATCCTAAAAATGTTGTCGGCATTAAATAACCCATTGAGGTTGATACGCCTTAAAACAAAATAAACCAAACCAATCTAAACCAAAGAATACAAATTCTATTCATACGAATATATCCTAAAAATGTTGTCGGCATTAAATAACCCATTGAGGGTGATATGCCTTAAAACAAAATAAACGAAACCAATCTAAACCAAAGAATACATAATCTATTCATACGAATCTATCCTAAAGATTTTGTCGGCATTAAATAACCCATTGAGGTTGATATGCCTTAAAACAAAATAGACCAAACCAATCTAAACCAAACAATACATATTCTATTCATACGAATCTATCCTAAAAATGTTGTCGGCATTAAATAACCCATTGATGTTGATATACCGTAAAACAACAAAAAAAACGAAACCAATCTAAACCAAAGAATACAAATTCTATTCATACGAATCTATCCTAAAAATGTTGTCGGCATTAAATAACCCATTGAGGTTGATATGCCTTAAAACAAAATAAACGAAACCAATCTAAACCAAAGAATACAAATTCTATTCATACGAATCTATCCTAAACATGTTGCCGGCATTAAATAACCCATTGAGGTTGATATACCTTAAAACAAAATAAACCAAACCAATCTAAAACAAAGAATACATCTTCTATTCATACGAATCTATCCTAAAAATTTTGTCGGCATTAAATAACCCATTGAGGTTGATATGCGTTAAAACAAAATAAACAAAACCAATCTAAACCAAAGAATACATCTTCTATTCATACGAATCTATCCTAAAAATGTTGTCGGCATTAAATAACCCACTGAGGTTGATATGCCTTAAAACAAAATAAACCAATCCTATCTAAACCAAAGAATACATAATCTATTCATACGAATCTATCATAAAAATGTTGTCGGCATTAAATAACCCATTGAGGTTGATATGACTTAAAACAAAATAAACGAAACAAATCTAAACCAAAGAATACATATTCTATTCATACGAATCTATCCTAAAAATGTTGTCGGCATTAAATAACCCATTGAGGTTGATATATCTTAAAACAAAATAAACCAAACCAATCTAAACCGAAGAATACAAATTCTATTCAAACGAATTTTTCCTAAAAATGTTGTCGGCATTAAATAACCCATTGAGGTTGATATGCCTTAAAACAAAATAAACGAAACCAATCTAAACCAAAGAATACAAATTCTATTCATACGAATCTATCCTAAAAATGTTGTCGGCATTAAATAACCCATTGAGGTTGATATGCTGTAAAAGAAAATAAAACAAACCAATCTAAAACAAAGAATACAAATTCTATTCATACGAATCTATCCTAAAAATGTTGTCGGCATTAAATAACCCATTGAGGTTGATATGCCTTAAAACAAAATAAACCAAACCAATCTAAACCAAAGAATACAAATTCTATTCATACGAATATATCCTAAAAATGTTGTCGGCATTAAATAACCCATTGAGGGTGATATGCCTTAAAACAAAATAAACGAAACCAATCTAAACCAAAGAATACATAATCTATTCATACGAATCTATCCTAAAGATTTTGTCGGCATTAAATAACCCATTGAGGTTGATATGCCTTAAAACAAAATAGACCAAACCAATCTAAACCAAAGAATACATATTCTATTCATACGAATCTATCCTAAAAATGTTGTCGGCATTAAATAACCCATTGAGGTTTATATGCCTTAAAACAAAATAAACCAAACCAATCTAAACCAAAGAATACAAATTCTATTCATACGAATCTATCCTAAACATGTTGCCGGCATTAAATAACCCATTGAGGTTGATATACCTTAAAAGAAAATAAACCAAACCAATCTAAACCAAAGAATACATTTTCTATTCATACGAATCTATCATAAAAATGTTGTCGGCATTAAATAACCCATTGAGGTCGATATGCCTTAAAACAAAATAAACGAAACCAATCTAAACCAAAGAATACAAATTCTATTCATACAAATCTATCCTAAAAATGTTGTCGGCATTAAATAAGCCATTGAGGTTGATATGCCGTATAAGAAAATAAACCAAACAAATCTAAACCAAAGAATACAAATTCTATTCATACGAATCTATCCTAAAAATGTTGTCGGCATTAAATAACCCATTGAGGTTTATATGCCTTAAAACAAAATAAACGAAACCAATCTAAACCAAAGAATACAAATTCTATTCATACGAATATATCCTAAAAATGTTGTCGGCATTAAATAACCCATTGAGGTTGATATACCGTAAAACAAAATAAACGAAACCAATCTAAACCAAAGAATACATCTTCTATTCATACGAATCTATCCTAAAACTGTTGTCGGCCTTAAATAACCCATTGAGGTTGATATGCCTTAAAACAAAATAAACGAAACCAATCTAAACCAAAGAATACAAATTCTATTCATACGAATCTATCCTAAAAATGTTGTCGGCATAAAATAACCCATTGAGGTTGATATGCCTTAAAACAAAATGAACCAAACCAAATCACAGCCGTCTTTCCACTTGAAATGTCTTGAATCTTTTTAAAGAATTCATGTATTTATTTTTAAACTCACATATTTCTGATTACTTTAACGTTATATTTTAACAGGTATACGTGTTTCACTATACATCTTGTTGTGGAGAGCCATCATCGCTCATGTTCTGAGAGGATGCGGCAGACAGAAGTAAAAGAAGAATTAAAAGAAGGGGTATATCGAATACTATTTATTAAGAATTACGTTTTATTTAGTCGTAAATTTATTCTATATGACTCCTGCTCACAACTCTTCAGGAGTAGACTGGGCCTTCACGGACATCTCCGTCACCTCCACCAGAGGGCAGTAAGGGAATACGGAAAGAGGATGATGATCCCAATGTTCTGATCAGAGCGGGTGCTGACAATCAACGAGAGAGACAATAGTAATGTTAATATCGAATAATATTTAAGCAACATTTTCCATGGGACATGGCCAACCCTTTCAGTCTATACCATTGAGACCTACTTAAAGGATTTCGGATTTAGAGATTAGCCAACATCTCATTGAAAATCAAGTTTGTGTCGACACTTATTCTATATTCAAAGTTTTGCACAGTCGCCTTTCCACTTGAAGTGTCTTGGATCTTTCTAAAGAATTGCCTTTTCGACAAATGTTCCACCAGATTCGACGATAAGGGCTCTTGGAAAGAGATAGAAAATATCACAATGATCTCCGAAGTCCTCTGTAGGCATTAGTACATCTTGAAGCTATTTCAATAACCCTCATTTTACAGGGGAAAAGATTTTCTTTACTCCTTGAAATTATCCGCTATAAGAAAGTTGTGGAGAACCATGATCTCCTATATCCGGATGAGAGGCAGGAGATAGAAGACGAAGAAGGTAATATCGAATTATCTATTGAAAACTAAGATTTATTGTTAAGTCATAAATTTATAAACGAGATCGAAAATAGTAATGGTAAGTTAATATCGAAAAATATTTAAGCAGCATTTTCGATGAGAAATGGTCAGTCCTTTCCGACTACAATATTTGAGATTTACGCAGAGGTTTTTGGATTTAGCGACTGGCTAACATCTCATTGATAATCCAGTTTGTAACAATACTTATTCATACGGCCATTTGCAATATTCCAAGTTCTTCACAGCCGTTTTTCCACTTGAAGTGTCTTGAATCTTTCTAAAGAATTAATGGATTTATTTTTAATCTGACATATTTCGGGATACTTAAAACGTTATATTTTAACAGATATACGTGTTTCAGTCGACGCCCCTTTCTTTTTTAAAACACAGAGAATTACATCTATCGGCTTGTGCATTCCGGTCTTTAAAATTGAAAATGTTCCGCGGGGTGGGGGTATTATTAATGACTCCGTTAAAATATAGAATTCTTGAATCTCTTAACAAATTATACGTGTTTGAGTAGACGTCTTGTTCTAAAAAAAAATCGACAAAACTTAGAATATTGAATAAGTGTTGGTACAAACTGGATTATCAACGAGATGTTGGCTAATCGCTAAATCTGAAATCGTTTGCGTAGGTCTCAATGGTATAGTCTGAAAGGTTTGGACATGTCTCATCGAAAATGCAGCTTAAATATTATTCGATATTAACATTACTATATTCGATCTGGTTGATTGTCAGCACCCGCTCGCATCAGATCATCGGGATCATCATCCTCTCCCCTTATTCCCTTACTCCCCTCTGGTGGAGGTGACGGAGATGGCTGGGAAGACCCAGTCTACTCCTGAAGAGTCGTGGGCAGGAGTCACGGAGGATAAATTTAAGACGTAATTAACGTAATTCTTAATAAATATTATTTGATATTCACCTTCTTTTTTTTCTGACGCCTCCTCTCAGCACATGAGCGATCATGGCTCTCCACAACTTTCTATCCCTTGTGTTCTTTAGCAGTTTTTCTCCCTTTTGAGTCATTCTTAGAGAAAATTTGTCGGACAGTTTTTTTTATTATATATATTAAAGACTCTTTTAGAATATAGAGTTCTGGAATCTCTTAACAGATTATCCGTGTTTGAGTAGACGTCACGTTGTGGAAAGCCATGATCGCTCATGTCCTAAGAGGACGCAGCATATAGAAGAAGAAGTAGTAGAAGAAGAAGAATGAGAAGAAGAGTTATGTCGAATAGTATTTATTAAGTGTTACGTTTTATTTAGTCCTGAAATTAACCGCCATGACTCTTTCTCGCGACTTTTTAAGAATAGTCTGGGACCTCTCAGCAATCCCCGTCACCTCCACCAGAGGGGAGTAAGGGAAAAAGGGGAGAAGATGATGATCCCGATGCTCTGATGAGAGTGGGTGCTGACTGGGATTTTAGAAACAGGGGCGTAATTTTGTAAATTTTAGGAAATGCATTTCCTACAATTTCTAAAAATATGGTGGATTAATAAAGAGGCATTACTATATATATATATATATATATATATATATATATATATATATATATATATATATATACTGTGATACAGCGAAACAGGCTTGAATACATATGCTCTTGTTCGCCGATTGAGCGCTATAGAGAAAGGAAATTTTAAAAATAGCGGCTGATCTTGCTATTGACGCCTCGCTCTTCAGTTATGAATTGAACACTCTTGGCTACTGATTTGGCGTTTGTATACATCACGTATATAATACGATAAAAGATTCCCTTTCCCTGCCGTGCGCTGCTACCTTTGGGGTAGAATAACTGACTCATGCCAAATCGGTCGAGTTTCGATACCAGCTTGAAGCAATCAGACACCTAATCACACTGATGAGCTGTGAAACAGCGAAACAGGCTTGTATGTAGATGACTATATATATATATATATGCTTGGAACAATAAAAAATATTAAAAAAATTAATATCTTTGGACACACTGGGTTATTAATATTCTTTGGTTTTTATTATTATTTCAGTTAGATTCCTCAACTAGTTTCGGCCAGAATGGCCATCATCAGGAGGAAAAAAAATTTGCTTGTTAGCCGCAGTGAAATACGAATTTAATGTCTTGATGGAGAAAATGAACTTTTCTCTGTAGTTTTTATTTGTTTTTTTTTTCTTATTTTTTAAAAAGAATTTTGGTCTATCCTTATATATATATATATATATATATATATATATATATATATATATATATATGTAATTATTTATTTAAAAAAAATTTATAACATAAATATGTTATAAAATCTCAACAAAAATAGCCATTTTGTTTCAACACATCTGGTGTCTTATCAAGTGATGACGTTTTTTCATGCAGACCGTGAAGATGTTCTCTGTCTTGTCTCTTTTTGTGTGTGTATATATATATATATAAATATGTCTTGGTGCTTTTATATATTAGAATCTGATTGCGCTTGTTTTACGCGTGAGTTTAGGACCCCATTCACACACCATGAGGATTAAAATGTATACATTGTCAAAGGACCGGATATAAAATTAGCTAAAGTAACTTCAATGAAGAAATAAATTGAATAACATATATATTTCTTCCTTTCTCCTCAGTAATTTTATAGTTGTAAACTTAATAGCGAATAAATTTTAAATTTTGATTTTGTAATTAGCAGTTTTAAATTTTAATATTAAATTTTATCATATAATTTAGTAATTATTGGTTGGAATAAATTCTTTTTTAATACTACCCATATTTTAAACATCTGAATAGATATTATAACATGACTTCGTTATCAAGCTTTTTGAATTTTCCTATACTGGTGTTTTGATTGGTCCATTAACCCTTTGTAACAACGTTTTCCCCTTGCGAAGGATTGTTAATTAATTTGAAACTTTTAAAACCATTTATTTTACATTCAACGTCATCACTTGAGAAGACACCGTGGGTGTTGAAACAAAATGGCTATTTTTGTAGTGATTTTATAACATATTTATGTTATAAATTTTTTTTTTAAATAAATAATTATATCTGCTCTACTTTGTATTGAGCACTCTTTTAAGAATAGTAATTGTTGGTTACTGGAATTCATTCCATATACACCAATCATATACTTGGTATATATATATATATATATATATATATATATGAGTATTTCATTGAATACGACATTATATAGATTTTATGCAATTTCTCATGTGATTTAATATTTTTTTCTTTTCACATGATAAATTATATAAAAACTCTCCGAATATAATTTATCATCTGAAAAGAAAAAAAATATTAGATCGCATGAGAAATTGTATAAAAACTAAATAAAAGCACCTTGTCTGTCGTATTCAATGAAATGTGCATGAAAGACGGATTGTTGCCTAATTACACAAATATATATATATATATATATATATATATATATATATATATATATATATATATGCACGATAAATTATATTATGGGTTAATGTGCTCAATATCAAGGACAGAGCCTATGTAAATATGAAATATGGCCTGAATATTGTGTTTAAGCAGGAAACAGACTGTCGGCACTGGGTGTTGATTTCAATGTTTGTCGATTTTGTTTAGCGACATATCAACACCATCGTGGGTCATTTAATGCCGAAGAAATTTGTAAGAAATTAAGCTACACTTAGAAAATATCCATTTAAACTTCAGAGGATGTCAACGATTAATGAACTCTTTATGTAACGTCTTTTAAAATAGAGTATATCTGTTAATAAATTCAATATATTTAGCATTTTTGTGGGATGCTTGGGTCCTACTAACATCTTTTATGTTTAGTTTAAACATTT
>OZ010615.1:31516552-31559052 GCA_963932145.1 Acanthosepion lycidas | reverse complement strand
CCCTTAGCCAACATATAGAGGAATGCGGAGGACAAAATCTGCCAAATTTTACTGTCTTTCCATTCTCTTTCTCTCTCTCTCTCTCTTTCTCTCTCTCTCTCTCTCTCTCTCTCTCTCTCTCTCTCTCTCTCTCTCTATATATATATATATATATATATATATATATATATATGTGTGTGTGTGTGTTGTAATGAAATGTCCTACACTCCCTATATGGACTGACTATATCAGTAGATATATATAGTGAGCACTGGATATATCTAGGGACTTGCTGCGGCAATTAGTTGGAGATTCGTCTCCACCTAAGCTGGTCGAACTCTCTGCTTTCGGGCAGAGAGGAACCCAGATGAGCCTATGCCGAAGGGCAGAGTCTCGTCTGGGTGGCAGACAGCTACCCGGCCCCGTTTTTTACAGGGTCTACGGGGAATTATTGCCCGAGCCCACGCGCTCGGATACCCCACATTAAATTCGGCCTTGTGCCACATCTTACCGTCTGGTGCGGTTAGCAAATATCCTTGCTTCGGCATTTAGTTGGAGGTCAGAGTAATAGACTTTTCATTTTTTTTTTTTTTTTTTTTTTGTCCTTTTAGTAAGATTGGTAAAATTTAGTTGTATATGTCTCTGTAGATTTCTGTGTTCTTTGGGTTGAAAGTTGAGATATAAAAGATGACCTTTTTTTCTTTTTCTTCTTTTGTTTCTCCGAGTGGAGACTAATTTTAATTTTTTTGGCTCTTTCAATACTATTGTTGATCAATCTTTGAGAGAATTTTCTCTTGATGAGTATTTTTTTCATCTCTTCTAGTCTGTGGTCTCTTGTGGTTGTAGTTGCCTTACAGACATACATATCCGCTTGGCTAGGTTGAGTGGTATGTTGATACGAGTTTGTTTCGGGTGGGAAGATGTAAAAAGCAGATAGTGTGGAGAGTCATTAGGTTTAATATATATATCGGTTTCTAGTTCAATGCTTGTTTTTGTTATTAATATGTCTAAAAAGGGAAGTTATTTTGTTGCTGTGTTCCATAGAGAATTAGATGCTAGGATTTATATTATCAATGGATGTTTGGAATGTCTTTAGTTTGTAAAAAATTTCATTCCACCGAATGAAACAGTCATCTAGATGTCTTTTCCAGTTTTCTTTTTATGTTGCAACTGAAGTCATTCCCATAGATTTTCGAGATTCTGTCATAGATTTTTAGTTCAATGACTAGGTTGGTATATGTTGCTAGAAGCTTTGTGCCCATGGATATTCCTGATTTATGTTGGTAGTGTGGTTCATTGAACATGAAATAGTTGTGTTTTAAGATGAATTCAAGGCTTTCTATGATGAAATTTCCTTTGATACGATTTCGTAGCTCACGAGGGAAGCTTTCTAGCCAGTATTTAATGGCCTCTATTCCGTATTCATGTGATATCTTGTTATATGGATTCACAACATCCAATGAGATCGAATAAGTATTATGGCTTACCTCGTTGTTCAGATGATTTAGAAAATCTAGATCATCTCGGATGAAGCTCCGAACGTGTTTGATAAGAGGTTTCAAGAGGATGTCTAGAAAATTGCTTAGATGATGTGTCTCGCAAATTGGGCCTGCTATATAGGCCTTAGCTTTAGGTCGGTTGGTACGGGTATAGTCACGCTATCAGTTTTTATAGCATTGCATATTTCGCTGATGGGTTTACTTTTGAGTATTTTAGGTAGTCAATAAAAATTGCTTGCTTTATATCTAAAGTTTGCCAGGTAGGCATGTTCCTTATGTTACGTTTTTTTTTGGATATATATAACTAGTGAGCCAATCCAAATGACTTAACTTCCTTTATAGTCTACGAATAGAAGTTTAACCAATCAGAAGCCGCAGAACATATATATAAAGGCGGCCATTTTTGTTTTAATCCTATCCGAAGGACCAGTGCCAATTTGTCAGGCGAAGATGACAGACGGAAGTACTACGCTCTGCTACTTTGCCACGATATCCACTGCGAACCTGAACTACGCTTTCCTACTGTCTCCGAAATATTCACTGCTGACCTCTGGATTCTATATTCGAAGACGACCGTCAAGTAAGACAACATCTTTATTTTGTGATATTTTCTGGCTTCTTCATCTCTCTCTCTCTCTCTCTCTCTCTCTCTCTCTCTATATATATATATATATATATATATATATATATATATATTGAACAATAAAAAATATTAAAAAATTAAAATCTTCAGACACACTGGGTTGTATATTAATATTCCTTCTTTTTTATTATTATTTCATTTAGATTCCTCGACTAGTTTCGGCCAACATGGCCATCATCAGGAGAAAAAGATTCTGCTTGCTGGTAGCAGTGAACTAGAGAGTTTAATGTCTTGATGGAGAAAATGAACTTTTGTCTGTAGTTTTCATTTGTTTTTATTTTTTTTTATTTTTTGTTTGTTTTTTTTTTTAACATGAATTTTAGTCAGGACTTGTGTTGGCCAAACAGTCTCTTTTAAGTTGTTATTTGAGATAAGAGCTGGATGGATCCATGCTGCTCTGGATTCCCTTGGTCATTTTGACAGTTTTATTGGTTCTTGGAAGGAGGATGTATCTCTGTTAAGTGTGTGTGTGTTATTTCATTCTTACGAAGTGAGTGAGTATGATGTGTGTAAGCGTGTATGGGTGTGTGTTATCATTTGGCTCATTAGGGAGTGAGTTTGATGTGTGTAAGTGAGTATATTCGTGTGGTTGTGTGTATAAGTGTGAGGCCTCAACACCACCGTAAGCATGTATGTGTTGTTTGGGTGAGAAATGTGGGTAGGTCCTGATTTGTAGGGTTATATATTAATACTATCTATATTGTTAAATTTATGGTTTAGCCCGGCTGGATAGTGTTTTTAAACGTTGTATCCACTTATTTTCATGGAACTCTAAAAACTTTCTAATGTTATCTACTCTGAACTTTTCTATTCTCTCAATTATAGTGTATTTGGCATGGGTTTTGAAATCGTCTTTTTCTAGGCGAAAATTTTGTACAGATAATCTTTCATGGGTAGTCGACTTCATATATATATATATATATATATATATATATATATATATGTATCTTAAGGGTAAAAGAAATCCGTGGGTATATATTCCGAGTGGATCCTAACAATATGAAAATATTAAAACTGATCCACAAAAGAGACCTCGATGTATCTTATTTATAAGAAAAAAAAAACTTTTTACCTCATGTGGAGAATAGACTATTTCGGCAGACGACGAAAGTGGTTGAAAAGACAGACGAAGTGAAAAGAGAGAGAGAGAGGGGGGGAGAGAGAAAGATAGAGAAAAAAAGGAAGCCGGAGAGAGAGAATAATTTTCATATTTGTATTAATTATGCTTTCTTATCTGTCTGCTTATCGCCAGGCGTTACTAATTAATTAATTACTAATGCCTAATGAAATGTGATGATACACATCGAAATATGACTGCTTTATATAGCGGTTTATAGATGTTTGAATGTAATATCCTATAATAAAGTCTATATATATATATATATATATATATATATATATATATATATGAAATGAGAACGAATCAAAAATAAAATTCAAACGTTCATGACATTAATTTAACAAGTTGTGTATTTTTCCTTTCTCTCCTTCCTTTTCTCTGGAAAAGAGATTATACCTTGTGTCTTTCTTTTTTGCTCTTTTTCTGTTCTTTCTTTTTTGGCGGGAAAGGCGGTATTATGTAAGTAAATCCTTATAATTGTAATAATCAGTCATTTCCTTCCTTTTCTCTGGAAAAGAGATTATACCTTGTGTCTTTCTTTTTTGCTCTTTTTCTGTTCTTTCTTTTTTGGCGGGAAAGGCGGTATTATGTAAGTAAATCCTTATAATTGTAATAATCAGTCATTTCCTTCTTTTTCTCTGGAAAAGAGATTATACCTTGTGTTTTTCTTTTTTGCTCTTTTTCTGTTCTTTCTTTTTTGGCGGGAAAGGCGGTATTATGTAAGTAAATCCTTATAATTGTAATAATCAGTCATTTCCTTCCTTTTCTCTGGAAAAGAGATTATACCTTGTGTCTTTCTTTTTTGCTCTTTTTCTGTTCTTTCTTTTTTGGCGGGAAAGGCGGTATTATGTAAGTAAATCCTTATAATTGTAATAATCAGTCATTTCCTTCTTTTTCTCTGGAAAAGAGATTATACCTTGTGTTTTTCTTTTTTGCTCTTTTTCTGTTCTTTCTTTTTTGGCGGGAAAGGCGGTATTATGTAAGTAAATCCTTATAATTGTAATAATCAGTCATTTACTAACACCTGATGAGATGTGATGATACACATCGAAACATGTGCGCACTTATGCAGCGGTTCATACATGCTTGAATGCAATATCCTATAATAAAGTATATATATATATATGTATATATATATATATATATATATATATATATATATATATATATATAGGTAACTATACTCGTTTCGAAAAACCTTCGAATTTTTGATTTGCCAATAATCAAATCAATCACGAAGAAAAAAAATGTTTTTAAAAAAGAAAGAGTTAGAAACATGAAAGTCTGTTGATACAGGTTCAAAGCCCAAAGAAAAAACCCCGACACGTGTAAACAGCTAACTAACAAAGGAGCTCAATACAACCGTAGAGCAGAGCTAGACAAACCTAGTGAGCCAGACAAACCTACCCAGGTTTCCCCTAAGCGGATCGTCAGGGAAAGCTGGCTAAAGAGGCAAAAAATAAAAACAGCATATTTATAGGCGATAATCAAAATCATACCACGTGACCAAAGAAAAAGAAAAAGAAGAAAAAACACAAGAAAAACAACACCGGGTGGGGGGTAAAGATTTATTCAACCGACTAAAAGGGGAGGGGATAATTAAAACACGGCTGATGATTGCGTCTAGCATGAAACAGCCTGTCACGTCTGACTGTTGACTTCAATGTTCACTTTTATATACATACATACACATATATATATATATATATATATATATATATATATATATATATATATATATATATATATATTCAAACATCTATAAACCGCTATATAAAGCAGTCATATTTCGATGTGTATCATCACATTTCATTAGGCATTAGTAATTAATTAATTAGTAACGTCTGGCGATAAGCAGACAGATAAGAAAGCATAATTAATACAAATATGAAAATTATTCTCTCTTTCCGGCTGCCTTCTCTTTCTCTCTTTCTTTCGCTCTCTCTCTCCCCCCCTCTCTCTCTCTTTTCACTTCGTCTGTCTTTTCAACCACTTTCGTCGTCTGCCGAAATAGTCTATTCTCCACATGAGGTAAAAAGTTTTTTTTTTCTTATAAATAAGATACATCAAGGTCTCTTTTGTGGATCAGTTTTAATATTTTCATATTGTTAGGATCCACTCGGAATATATACCCACGGATTTCTTTTACCCTTAAGATATATATATATATATATATATATATATATATATATATATATATATATATATATATATATATATATATATTGCGTTTAGCATGAAGCAGCCTGTCGCCTTTGCGTGTTGACTTGAATCTTCACTTTTATATTTATATATGCTCTATCTCTGACATTGAGCACTTTATCACATAAATATAGAGCACTTTAAAATTATATTTCTGTATACATATATATATATATATATATATATATATATATATATATAGAGAGAGAGAGAGAGAGAGAGAGAGGGGTAGAGAGAAAGGGAGAAAGAGAAAGGGGTGCTATAGAGAAAGTGAGAATATTTTTTTTATATTTCTATTAATGATGCTCTATCATCTGTCTATTTGCCGCCAGTTAATTTAATGCACGACTTAAGAAGAAAAAGACGTCGGTGAAGCGAGTTAAAGAAATTCTCAGAACACATGAAGATATAATGGCAACAGATTACAAATCTTGCTGTCACATGTGGCTTGTTAATGAGCAACAATGGGGTTGTGGTGACGAATGTCAGAAGCGGCCCGAAGAGTAAGAATAATTATAGACTTTGTCGGATATTTTAACCTAACTTGGAGTCTTCTTCGTGTTCGCTAAATTAATTAAATTTTTAATTAAAATCTAACAAGCACTTGGTAACAATAAAACAGAAGAATGAGGATTGACGTGTTTATTTATTGATTCATTGATTTATCCGAGTCTCTTCTACCGATTCTCTTACTGCATATAAGTCTTTTTCATTATCTATCTATCTATCTATCTATCTATCTATCTATCTATCTATCTATCTATCTATCTCAGTCTGTTCGTATCTATCTATCTATCTCAATCTGTTCGTATCTATCTATCTATCTATCTATCTATCTATCTATCTATCTATCTATCTCAGTCTGTTCGTATCTATCTATCTATCTATCTATCTATCTATCTATCTATCTATCTCAGTCTGTTCGTATCTATCTCTCTCTCTCTCTCTCTATCTATCTATCTATCTCAGTCTTCATATCTATCTATCTATCTATCTATCTATCTCTCTCTAGATCAGGGGTCGGAGTTGTTCATCGATGTTCGGGGTTCGGTTGCGTTATATTCGCTTACATGCAAACACAGTTGGGAAAGATATGGAGTCACTTATTTCCCTAATCTACGGGATAATTAGTAAAACTTGCATCACTAAATCCTTATTAGACTGAAATAGATAGATAGATAGATAGGAACAGACTGAGATAGATAGATAGATAGATAGATAGATAGATAGATAGATAGATAGATAGATAGATAGATAGATAGGAACAGACTGAGATAGATAGATAGATAGATAGATAGATAGATAGATAGATAGATAGATAGATAGGAACAGACTGAGATAGATATATAGATAGATAGATAGATAGATAGATAGATAGATAGATAGATACGAACAAAATGAGATAGATAGATAAATAGATAGATAGATAGATAAGAACAGACTGAGATAGATAGATAGATAGATAGATAGATAGATAGATAGATAGATAGATACGAACAAAATGAGATAGATAGATAGATAAGAACAGACTGAGATAGATAGATAGATAGATAGATAGGAACAGATGGAGATAGATAGATAGATAGATAGATAGATAGATAGATAGATAGATAGATAGATAAGAACAGACTGAGATAGATAGATAGATAAATAGATAAGAACAGACTGAGATAGATAGATAGATAGATAGATAGATAGATAGATAGATAGATAGATATGATCAGACTGAGATAGATAGATAGATAGATATGAACAGACTGAGATAGATAGATAGATAGATACATAGGAACAGATGGAGATAGATAGATAGATAGATAGATAGATAGATAGATAGATAGATAGATACGAACAAAATGAGACAGATAGATAGATAGATAGATAGATAGATAGATAGATAGATAGATATGAACAGACTGAGATAGATAGATAGATAGATAGATAGATATGAACAGACTGAGATAGATAGATAGATAGATATGAACAGACTTAGATAGACAGATAGATAGATAGATAGATAGATATGAACAGACTGAGATAGATAGATAGATAGATAGATAGATAGATAGATAGATAGATACGAACAAAATGAGATAGATAGACAGATAGATAGATAGATAGATAGATAGATAGATAGATAGATAGATACGAACAAAATGAAATAGATAGACAGACAGATAGATAGATAGATAGATAGATAGATAGATATGAACAGACTGAGATAGATAGATAGATAGATAGATAGATAGATAGATAGATAGATAGATATGAACAGACTTAGATAGACAGATAGATAGATAGATAGATATGAACAGACTGAGATAGATAGATAGATAGATAGATAGATAGATAGATAGATAGATAGATAGATAGATAGATAGATACGAACAAAATGAGATAGCTAGCTAGATATCTAGCTAGCTAGCTAGCTAGCTAGATAGATAGATAAAGAACAGACTGAGATAGATGGATAAATATGCCCAGACGAGGCTAGCTACATATCAAGAAACATGTCGGTGTTACACAGATCTTCTTGTCTACACATGTTCATGTATGAAACCTGGCCGCCCGCCTTGCGTCTTGTAATCACAAATTTCAAATCAATGTTTTTCAAAGTAAACATTCAATTTGAAGGAAATAACAAGATGAAAAGAAAACTAAATGTGAAAGAAATTAAAAGAGATTCAGTCGCCTAAACTACATGAAAAGTTAATTTAAATATTTTAATTAAATATAAATAAAGTTTGATACTTTTTATTTTATTTTATTTCAGTTCGATCTCCTACCACGTCTGGGTTTTTTTTTTTTTATCTTCACTGCTTTCACTGAAAATCTTTTGAGATGCAAAAAAAAAAAAAGAAGCCCAGCCTGAGGAAACGCGTGTCATTAATCGTTCTTAACGGAATAATTCTTGTTTTTTTTTTTTTTTTTTTATTTTATCAAAAATTAAAATGATAATCGTAGTAAAAGTATCTGTAACACGTGGAAAAAAATCCGTAATGGGGACGATTATGGTGCTAAAAAATTCTGTAGAACATTGTCACTCAAAATGGTTGCCCCCAGATCGGTGCCAGTATGCGATCCATCAGCTACCGGTACGCGGCCAGAGACCAAGCCATTGTAAGGAATCCTTTGTAAAGATTAAGGTCATATAATTTTTGTTTTTTGGGTTAATAAACTGCATTTTATTACTTTTTATATCTATGTATATTTCTGAGATGAGGTATTATGTACACTATTTACATTATTCGGACAATTGTCCTCATCTTTGTTGCCATATTTATCCGATCCTTCAGTATCTGTCTATATTTCTGAGATGAGGTATTATGTACACTATTTACATTATTCGGACTATTGTCCTCATCTTTGTTGCCATATTTATCCGATCCTTCAGTATCTGTCTATATTTCTGAGATGAGGTATTATGTACACTATTTACATTATTCGGACTATTGTCCTCATCTTTGTTGCCATATTTATCCGATCCTTCAGTATCTGTCTATATTTCAGAGATGAGGTATTATGTACACTATTTACATTATTCGGACTATTGTCCTCATCTTTGTTGCCATATTTATCCGATCCTTCAGTATCTGTGTATATTTCTGAGATGAGGTATTATGTACACTATTTACATTATTCGGACTATTGTCCTCATCTTTGTTGCCATATTAATCCGATCCTTCAGTATCTGTCTCTATTCCTGAGATGAGGTATTATGTACACTATTTACATTATTCGGACTATTGTCCTCATCTTTGTCACCATATTTATCACAACGTTTCGGCCGTTGTACGCACCAGCCTTCTTCAGTTGGTTGGAATATCGAACTGAACCCTTTATTTCGCTCGCTGGTGCAGACTGTTCTAGTTCCATGTGCCATGTCTAATGGATGTCAGTTATCAGTTATCTCCTGTTATTTCCCCTCTCCAAGTTCTCCACTGCCTTAACCGGGTATTGAACTCACACTCTATGGGTCCTGTTACTAGATCTAACCATGGCACAGTGGATAAAGGTGTTAGTTAACGGCTCTCTCGTTCTTTCTTTCTTTTCTTCTCTGTTACCTTTCTGTGGCCATTTACTTTCACCCTCTCTCTCTCTCCCCCTCCCTCCTGCTTGCCATTCTTTCTCTTTCACTTTCCTCATCCGTTCTTTCTTTCTTTCTTTCTTTCTTTCTTTCTTTCTTATTACACAACTCCCCTTCGCTATCTTACTCTGACCTTTCACTTTCTCTCAGACTCTCTCTTTTACTCCTGCCTTCCAGACTTTCTCTTTCACAATCCTTAGCCGTTCTTTTTTCTTCTTTCTCACTCTCTTTCTTTCTTTCTTTCTTTCTTTCAACACATTTCCTCTTCTCTACTCATCTCTGGCCTTTTACTTTATCTCATACTCTCCCTCTCTCTCTCTTTCCATCTCCTACCATTCTTTCTTTTTCGCTATCCTCTTCCGTTCTTTCTTTCTTTCTTTCTTTCTTTCTTTCTTTCTTTCTTTCTTTCTTACACAACTTCCCTTCTCTATCTTACTCTTGCCTTTTACTCTCTCTCACACTCTCTCTCTTTTACCCCTGTCTACCATTCTTTCTCTTTCATTATCCTGTTGTGTTCTTTGTTTGTTTGTTTGTTTCTTTCTTTCTTTCTTTCTTTCTTTCTTTCTTTCTTTCTTTCTTTCTTTCTTTCTTTCTTTCTCTCTCTCTCTCACTCTCTCTCTCTCTCTCTCTTTCTTTCTTTCTTTCTTTCTCTCTCTCTCTCTCTCACTCTCTCTCTCTCTCTCTTTCTTTCTTTCTTTCTCTCTCTCTCTCTCTCACTCTCTCTCTCTTTCTTTCTTTCTTTCTTTCTCTCTCTCACTCTCTCTCTCTCTCTTTCTTTCTTTCTTTCTTTCTCTCTCTCTCTCTCACTCTCTTTCTTTCTTTCTTTCTTTCTTTCTTTCTTTCTCTCTCTCACTCTCTCTCTCTCTCTTTCTTTCTTTCTTTCTTTCTTGACATCTCCTTTTCTCCATATTCTTTCTGACCTTTTACTTTCTGTCATACACTGCCCTTTTCTCCCGCCTACGATTCTTTCTTTCACTATCCTCTTCTGTTCTTTCTTTCTTTCTTTCTACACCCCCTTCTCTATCCTTCTCTGGCCTTTTCCTTTCACTCACCCTCTCTCTCTCTCTCTCTCTTTCACACACCTCCCAGTCTTCCTCTTTCACTATCCTCTTTCTTCTCTTTCTTCTTTAGAATATTGCATTTAATACTTTACCCTGTGTCTCTCTTTCATGTTATCTTATATTTTTGAGTGGTCATTGCTCTTCACAGCTTCCTGTAAATAACTGAAAGACGGAAGGACAGAACGAGATAAAAAGAAAGAAAAACTAAAAGGCAAAATAAGTCAGTGAAAGAGAAAAAAAAATGGGGGATACAAAAAAAGAGAAAGTGAGAGAAAGAGAGGGCGAAGAAAATAGAAAAAGAAAAGGAAAGGAAGAGAGAAATAGGAAGAGAAAGATATATAGGGGAAAGAAAGTAGAAAAGCGATAACAAAGAGAGAAAGAGTGAAAGAAAAAGAGAAAGAAAGAAAGAACGAAAAAAAAGGGAGCCTAGGAAAGAGAGCTGGTATAAGTGATAAAGAGAGGGGGAAGAGATTGAAACCGATAGTAAAATAGGAGAAATAGGGAGGGTGACAGAAAGAGAGTGTACAAGAAAGAAAAAGAGAGACACAGTCAGTGAGTTACAATGAGAGTGGGAAAGAAAGAAGAGAAAGGAGGGAAAAGAGAATGAGGAATAGAAAGCAAGAAAAAGAGAAAGAGAGAAAGAATTAGAGTGGTAAGAAGAAGGAGTGCAAAAGAGAGAAGTGAGCAAGGAGAAAGTGAGAGAGAGAGCAAGAAAGTGAGAGAGAGCAAGAAAGAGAGAGAGAGATCAAGAAAGAGAGAGAGAACAAGAAAGAAAGTGGAACTGTTAGAAATAGAGCGTATAAGAGAGAACTAGAGTAAGAGTGAGAGCGAGAAAAGAAAGAAACGAAAAAAGAATGAAAGAAAAAAAGAAAGAAAGAAAACAAAGAAAGAAAGAAAACAAAGAAAGAAAACAAAGAAAACAAAGAAAGAAAAAAGAAAAGAACGAAAGAAAGAAAAGAAAAGAAAGATAGAATGAAAGAAAAGAAAGAAAGAAAGAAAGAAAAGAAAGAAAGTAAAAAGAGAATAGAACGAAAGAAAGAAAAGAAAGAAAGAAAGAAAAGAAAGAAAGAATGAAAGAAAACAAAGAAAACAAAGAAAGAAAACAAAGAAAGAAAGAAAAGAACGAAAGAAAGAAAAGAAAAAAGGAAGAATGAAAGAAAACAAAGAAAGAAAAAAAGAAAAGAACGAAAGAAAGAAAAGAAAGAAAGAAAGAAAGAAAGAATGAAAGAAAAGAAAGAAAGAAAGAAAGAAAAGAAAGAAAACAAAGAAACAAAGAAAAGAACGAAAGAAAGAAAACAAAGAAAGAAAGAAAGAATGAAAGAAAAGAAAAAAAGAAAAGAACGAAAGAAAGAAAGAAATAAAGAAAGAAAGAAAGAAAGAAAGAAAGAAAGAATGAAATAAAAGAAAGAAAGAATGAAAGACAGAAAGAAAGAAAAAAGAAAGAAAGAAAGAAAGAATGAAAGAAAAGAAAGAAAGAAGAAAGAAAGAATGAAAAAAGAAAAGAAAGAAAGAAAGAAAGAAAGAAAGAAAGAAAGATTGAGCGAAAGAAAATGCACCGGAGAGAGAAAAAAGAAAGTGTGACGAAAAAGAAAAGACAAAAGTGGGGAAGTAAGAAAGAGAAATAGTACAAGAATGAGAAAGCGAGAAAAAGTGGCCGCAGAGAGAGTAGCAGAATGGGAGAGAGAGAGAGAGAGAGGGAGAAAGAAATATACAGATATAGAAGAAAGGTTGAGGCAGAAAGAGAGAGAAAGAATCAAAATGAGAGGATGGGCGAAGGGAAGACAGAAAGAGAGTGAATGAGGAGGAGAAAATGAACAGGCGTGAAAGAGAGAAAGAAAAAGAAAAGCAGCAGTGAGAGGGGGAAAATCGAAAAGAAGTGAGCGAGAAGGAAAGAAAGATGCAGACAGGCTGGAGAGAAAGACAACAGAAAAAAAAATGACTGTGTAGAGAAAGAGAGCGAAGAGAGAGAAAAATAAAGAAAGCTATCGAAAGAAATATGGAGCCAAATCAGCGTAACTCAAGCTCGTTGGTCGTAACAAATAAAACCGATATAAAAAAAAAAAAACAAATTGAACTGCGTTTTTCAATCCATGAATATCCGGTTATGGCCGGCTGATTTTTGCCGCTGTCTTCTCACAAACCGAATAATTCAAGAAGAGTGCGATTTGTGCTGATAAATCAATCAGGGGTGCGGCACAATCACAAAAAAATGATGTTTCCTCCCACCCACCCACAAAAAATAAAAGTGTTCGGGGAATTTCTAAGAAACGCTGGAGAAGAAAAAAAACTTCTTTTGTTTTTTTAAATTGAAAGAACGAAAAAGGGAACAAGATGAAGAAACATTAAATTTTAGAAGAAAATTTAATAAAATATTTCCAAGCGAAATTTAATTTTGCCTGAAAGTTCTCTTTATGCAATAATCTCACAAATGATTTGAAAAAGAATCGTTTCTTAAAATTGTGTATATCTATCTATCTATCTATCTATCTATCTATCTATCTATCTATCTATCTATCTATCTATCTATCTATCTATCTCAGTCTATTACTTCTATCTATCTATCTATCTATCTATCTATCTATCTATCTATCTCAGTCTATTACTTCTATCTATCTATCTTGCTATCAATCTCAGTCTATTACTTCTATCCATCTATCTATCTTGCTATCTATCTCAGTCTATTACTTCTATCCATCTATCTATCTTGCTATCTATCTCAGTCTATTACTTCTATCTATCTATCTTGCTATCTATCTCAGTCTATTTCTTCTATCTATCTATCACAGTATCTTCATATCTATCTATCTATCTATCTATCTATCTATCTATCTATCTATCTATCTATCTATCTATCTATCTATCTATCTATCTCAGTCTGATCATATCTATCTATCTATCTATCTATCTATCTCAGTCTATTTCTTCTATCTATCTATCTATCTCAGTCTATTACTTCTATCTATCTATCTATCTATCTTTCTATCTATCTCAGTCTATTTCTTCTATCACAGTATGTTCATATCTATCTATCTATCTATCTATCTATCTATCTATCTATCTATCTCAGTCTGATCATATCTATCTATCTATCTATCTATCTATCTATCTCAGTCTGATCATATCTATCTATCTATCTATCTATCTATCTATCTATCTATCTATCTATCTCAGTCTGATCATATCTATCTATCTATCTATCTATCTATCTATCTATCTATCTATCTATCTGTCTATCTATCTCAGTCTGACCAGGTCTGTCTATCTATCTATCTATCTATCTATCTATCTATCTATCTATCTATCTATCTATCTATCTATCTCAGTCTGATCATATCTATCTATCTATCTATCTATCTATCTATCTATCTATCTATCTATCTATCTATCTATCTATCTCAGTCTGATCATATCTATCTATCTATCTATCTTTATATATATATATATATATATATAAATAAAAAAATTATATATATATATATATATATACATATATACATATATATATCTATATCTATATATATATATATATACATATATATATATATACATATATATATACATATATATATATATACATATATATATATATATATATATATATATATATATATATATATATATATATATATATATATATATATTGGTTGTAACAGCATAATTGTCCATCGCACAAAATATTTCATTCAAAGGAGAAGCTCTCGACTCGCCACTCTTCCAGCAGTTGTGCATTGAAATGGCCATCATTTGCCTCTTATTTCACACAAATGTTCTAAGGCTTTTACAAGTAATTACCTACATATTTTCCCCACAAATATCATTTAGCAACAGATTTACCAACAATTTTTCTATTTGAGCTTATTTTTCAAATGAAGAGTAGGATATTTTTTTTTTTTTTTTTTCCTGGCTGGATGATGAGGGATGGATTATGTGCCTTGCCAATTTCATTGACATTTTAAGCAAAGGAATAAACTTAGTCTTAAGATGGAATTTGGTTTTTATTTAGCGGCATATCAACACCTTTATGGGTTAGTTAATAGCGAAATCTAAATATTTTGAACACAATTTTATGGCTTCAACTAAATATATTTTGAACGCAATTGTATGCCTTCAACTGCAGATAAAATGTCTTGTTGGTCATTTTGTTTAGCGGCATATCAACATCTCTATGGGTTATTTAGTGCTGAAATCTAAATATTTTAAACACCATTTTATGGTTTCAACTAAATATATTTTGAATGCAATTGTATGCCTTCAACAACAGGCCATTTTTCAGCGACATGTCAACCTCTATGGGTCATTTAATGCCAAAATCTAGTAGATATTTTGTACATAATTTTAAATTTTCAGAGTGGTTATTTTTTTTGTTTGTTTTTTTTTATATATTGTTTATAGATCATAAAATGTATTATTGATAATGCCTATTAAAATGCTATTATTGGTAATACCAAAATTTCATTTTCTTGAGAACATCTGTCATTTTTCACCAAAAAAATGCATTGCTGGCAATATTTTTTTTTTTTTTTTGCTGGTACTTGATTTAACTGTGAATATATATTGCTGTGATTTTTACTGTAAAAATGTATTTTTATAATTTCATAGTGTTTTGACCCAGGTTTAGGGGCTAACTATTTTCCCGTAACCCGCTTCCTAACTGGTGCTACCACCCCGGGTCAAGATAGACCCGGGAATAATTGCAATTAAGATGTGGTTCCACGCTCCTCAAAATTTCCCGGTCATAAACCTTGCTGACAGATGTTGTTTATCGTCATCCCCAGGATGTTTTTGAAAGTATTGCTGGAAATTTTAATAAAAAAAAAAGAAAATGGTAATTTTTTGTAAAGATATATTTCTTGTAATTTTAAGTTTAAAATGCATTTTTTTTTTTTTTGTACTTTTTAGTGTTTTATTGATTGTCATTTTGTTATAAGAATGCATTGCTGGTCATTTTATAATTAAAAAAAATGTATTGTTGTTCATTTTACTAATAGGTTGGTGCAAAAATAATGTCGTAATAATGTCGTTTTTTGACGTTAAAAATACGTCAAAACACGACATTATTACGTCATTATTTTTGCACCAACCTAATATAAAGCTGTATTGTTATTCATTTTACTATGAAAATGAATTGTTGGTAACAATTAAGAGGTACTATTGTTTATTGTTTGCAAAATAACGACTTGCTCATAGCTTGGGCCTTAACAAGTGGTACAACCTAAGGTCAGGGTGGAGCGGGGAACAGCAGTTAAAAGGTGGTTTCACGATATTACAATGTACCAGTTTCCGGATCAGATGCCTTGATGCCGGATGTAGTGTATCGTCATATCCGGGATGATTCAGAGGAATTAAAACATGCATGGATTCCTTCAACGCTTAAATGAGCCTGCTGGGAAATTAAAAGAGGGAGATCAATATGTATAAAAAAAAAATTTAAAAAATTGCAATGATCCATTTTTTGATGCAGGTCTTCAAAACGACAGATTGCAATAAATAAATAAATAAATAAATTTTGAAGCATTTAACACCTGGAAAATAAATTCAAATGTACTCATCAGTGAGTTGCATTGAGTTCGATATATATATATATATATATATATATATATATATATATATTGTCCGTTCAAAGAGATACATTTCTTTCGCTGAATGCTGTTTCGGAAATATGGAAAATCAGTCACGGAATTTTGTCCCTTGATTGGCGCGTAATATAGACAAACATATAACTTGCAGGTATTTACTGGCAATAAAACTGTTCAATATCAAAATATTAACTGAGGTCAACACGGAGTGGCGACAGTCTGTTTCATGACTGAATGCACTTTTATGGCCCTTTATGGCCTTAAGATTGCGTTCAAGTATTTAAGATATTGTTGCCACTCCTCAGGGTGTGTGTATATATATATATATATATATATATATATATGTATATGTGTGTGTGTGTGTGTTTGTGTGTGAGTGTGTGTGTGTGTGTGTGTGTGTGTGTGTGTGTGTGTGTGTGTGTGTGTGTGTGTGTGTGTGCGCGCGCACAAATATATGGAAAAATAGGAAAGAACCCGTTAGGTAAATAATCCGAATTTCTTTAGTATTTTTGTTATTGTTTTTTAAAAACAGTGCTCGATACAAAAGTAGAGCCTAAATTATAATTATTATTTTTTTTATTTTTTAAAAATATGATCTCAACGTGATATTTTAAAAAAATAATTATATACATATATATATATATATATATATATATATATATATATATATACCTCAGTGTAGACACACACACACACACACACACACACATATATATATATATATATATATATATATATATATATATATATAATTGACTCTCCCGTCAGCCCCGTGGTATTTGTTTCAAGCAGCACCTTATACATATTTCTGTATGTGTGTATGCATGTATGTATGTGTATGTATGTGTGTATATATATATATATATATGTATATATATGTGTGTGTGTATATGTTTGTATGTATGTATATATGTGTATATATGTGTGTGTGTGTTTACTTATGTAGGTTTGCAGTTGTATATATGTATGTTGACACCTACTATATATGAAATTGTTTATGTGTACGTGTAGGTAGGGAAACTTGGGTATGTCATTACGGCCACATGAGTTAGGATATATGTGTGTATATATGTTTATTTTTGTGTATTGCTGTGTATATATATATTTATTTGTGAATATGTGTACACATATTTGTGTGTATATTTGTGGGTACATATAGGTATATGTGTATGTATGTGTATGTGTACTTGATACCATGGAAATGTATACGTATGTATATGTTTATGTATGTATGTGTAGATGTTTCGGTGTGTATGTATGTATGTATATTTATGTATATGTGTGAGTATGTGTGTATGTGTATGTATATATGTATATGTATGTGTATATGTATGTGTATATGTATATATATGTATATATGTGTGTATATGTATATATGTGTTACACATATATACATATATATATATACAGTATATATATATATATGTTTGTATGCGTATATATGTGTGTGTGTGTGTGTGTGTGTGTGTATATACTTATATGTATATGAGGTGGACATCGTAGCTACCGATGGGTGTTGAATTTAATGTCTTGTTTTTTTTTTGTTTTTTTTTTTTTTTTTACATACACTATATTTTAATATATTAAATAATATTAATTTTGATCATTTTTATCTTTGTATATTTACTCGCTTTAATTAGATTTCAATAGGTTGTTAACATTCATGCAATGACATTTTCTGTCTTAAATATTTATCGGTTGGGGTATGCAACTGTCTGGGTCAATGTCTGTGGATGTGTGTGCATGTATTTATATGTATCTATGTGTATGGAAAGTGCATCCACTTTTAATTATGTATGTATGTACGTGTGTGTTGGTTTCCCTTCTCCCATTTTCCCCCCCTTTTTTTTTTTTTTTTCATGACAGACGGTGGAGATGTTCTCTGTCTTGTTCCCTTTTTTGTGTGTGTATATGTCTTGGTGCTTATGTATTAGAATCTGACTGCGTTTGTTTTACGCGTGAGTTTGGGACCCCATTTACACATCATGAGGATTAAAATGTATACATTGTAAAAAGACCGGATATTAAATATAGCTAAAGTAACTTCAATGAAAAAATAAATTGAATAACATATATATTTCTTCTTTTCTCTTCAGTAATTTTATAGTTGTAAACTTGATAGCGAATAAATGTTAAATTTTGGTTTTGTAATTAGCAGTTTTAAATTTTAATATTAAATTTTATCATATAATTTAGTAATTATTCGTTGGAATAAATTATTTTTTAATACTAAACATCTGAGTAGATATTATAACATGACTTCGTTATCGAGCTTTTTGAATTTTCCTGTAATTGTGTTCTGATTGGTCCATCTAGCCTTTGTAACGTTTTCCCCTTGCGTAGAATATTAATTATTTTGAAACTTTTAAAACCATTTATTTTACATTCAACATCATCACTTGATAAGACACCGAAGGTGTTGAAACAAAATGGCTATTTTTGTAGTGATTTTATAACATATTTATGTTATAAATTTTTTTTCTTTAAAAATAAATAATTATATATATATATATATATATATATATATATATATATATATATATATATATCGGACCATTCGATGCATGAGGGTCAAGCAACTCAGTTCCTATGAACCGACAGCCCCGACACCTTCACATACGATTTGATTATAATGTTGAAGGCTTTATGTAGAACCAACCACAATTTTTTGAAGGGCCGAATACCATAAGGTTTTGACTTCAGTGATCTCCTTATCTCAGAGAACATTAATCTATAGAATATATAGCTTGGGGTGGGGGAGAAGAAAATTCATACCTTTAGTTATTAGCACGTAAGTGAATGTAATGGATTCATCTGGAATTCGAACTCGGCTCTCCGATTCCTCAATCTGAGCCGCTATCCACTATTCCGCCGTACCTCCTCAGCTGCCGGGAGAAGAAGAGGATTCATACATTTTATATATATATATATATATATATATATATATATATATATGTGTGTGTGTGTGTGTGTGTGTGTGTGTGTGTATTTATAAAAAGAACGTATAAGCATAAAGAAAAGTATTAAAATAACTGTCGGACTTTGTTCATTTCATAATATATATATATGTGTGTGTGTGTGTGTATATATATTAATTAATACAAATGTGAAATTTTCATTTAGCTGATTGGTGTTATATTCAGCAGCCCGACTCCAGAGTTTCTTTTAGTAATCACTCTGTCCACTCGTCAGGCGGTACCAAGCAACTGACTGCTTGTTTTCTCGTTTTCGGTATTTTTATACTGACTTAAAAAAATAATGTATGCAGTTTTTATTAGAGTAAATGTCAGATATTTTGTGGCTATTCATTTTAATGGTTGAGATTTCCAAGTTACAAATGACACTTCCCAGACCAAGAAGAAATTCCTTCCTTTCGGAAGAAGAATACAGTCGAAGCTCTTGGGACCCCTCCCACACCATCGGCCATTTATTTTCAAAATTTATATGGCCAACTTAGAAAACACTATATTCAACAAAATAAATGAAGCCATAATTTATCCTAGATACATTGATGACGTCTTCATCGAAACTGGAACCGTTCATAATATTATAGAACTTGTAATATAATTGAAATACATTCTATTTTAAAGTTCACTTCTGAACTAAATGCCAATAAAAAAGAATTCAAATTCTAGATATCCTCGTTGATTATAACAGAGAATGCCCTGAAAAATATAAGATTGCAGGCTTTAATAGCCAGGTCCAAAGAGCTAAACTTATTTCATCATGTAAAATAATTTCCCTGAAAGAATTAAATAATATAAAAGAAACAGTTATTAATAACGGGTACCCTAATTATACGGTGCAGGACAACCTAACACCGTCGACTCAACACCGACGACTCAACACCGTCGACTCGACACCGTCGACTCGACACTACCGACTCAGCACCGCCGACTCAACACCGCAGACTCAGCACCGTCGACTGAGCGCCGGGACAACTCGGGATTGAAACAACACTAAGACAACTCAACACCAGGCGAACATTCATTAAGGATTAAAACCTTAATTACTAAGTATTTTCCTCAAATAAGGCATTTGGTGAGGTATTATGTAAAATATGAACCAGTTTTTTTTTTTTTGTTTTTTGTTTTTAATTATTTTTAAGAATGCAAATCGTACAGAAATTTATTTTTTAATAAAGTAAATAGCAGTGTAACCCTTGTTTTAATAAAATAGTGAACATTATAAAATAATTTTATAAAAAATAATTTACGATTTATTTTAAAATTAATCGACTCATAATGTATGTCGATTTAATAGTATTTACCATGAAGAATATTTTCTACCTAAATAGACGGTCTCTCTCTCTCTCTCTCTCTATATATATATATATATATATATATATATATATATATATATATACACAGTAGCGGCCATAATATAAGGAACAGAAACAACAAAGGCATAAATATGTGTATTACTTAAAAAGTTATGCATGATTAGCAATGAAATTCTTACCGAATAAAGATTAGGGTGTAATGCATAAATATTATACAAAGTTACAAAAATTTACCTAATAGTCTTTTTTTTTTAAATAAAGATTAAATGGAACAAAGGAAATAAGCTACTAGACAAAAGTTAAGGAACGATCTTGTTAATACTTGATTGTGAACAAGATATCAACAAAATTTAATATTTGGTAAACATCCCCTTATTTTCAATGACTTCTCTGCATCGTCAACCACATGGTCTAATTAATTTCTTGCAAAAATCAGCAGTAATTCCCTTCCATTCGTCTTTCAATAACTCCCATAGGCGATCCTGGTTTTTGGGTTTTCTTTTCTGAGCCCTTTCTCCAATTATCTTCCAAACATTTTCTATTGGATTCAGTTCGGGGCTCTGGGCTGGCCACTTCATTAGGGCGATTCCTTCTTCTTCAAATAAAGCCATAACCTTCTGAGCCTTGTGGTAAGGTGCATTGTCCTGCATGAAAAGATTATGGTGTAATCTTGCTACCACATGCTGCTCAAGAAGCCTTTTGTAAATCTCAGCATTGATATTCCCATGTACATGGATGATAAGGCCAACTCCTGCAGATGAAATCATTCCCCACACAATCACACTGCCGCCACCAAACTTAACGGTTTTCTTGACACATTGAGAAGATAGTGTACGTAAGTTTTGCCCTCAGAACCAAATATAGTAAACTTGGACTTGTCACTGAAATAAATTGTATCCCATTGTGCGTCAGTCCAAACAACATGTTCTCTCACATACTCCAGGCGTTTGGTTTCGCCTTGAAATGAGAAGCTTTGAAGCTGGAATACAGGCATGCAATCCTGCATTTTTTAACCTGCGAGCAACCGTTTTCCTTGAGATCTTATTATCTGTCTCTTCATTAAATTTACGGGCAATTGATGTAGCAGTTTCAAAACGGTTTTTTGTTGATATTCTAAAAATTATTCGATCTTCTCTTTGCGATGTTTTTGGAGGTCTGCTGGTTTTTGGTTTTGCATCTAACGTTTTATCGGTTTTATATCTGCTAATTACACGATGAACGACACTTTTAGACCTATGAATAATATCAGAAATTCCTGAAATTGACTTTTTTCCTGATAGTTAGCGATAATGAGTTTTTTTTCTGCAAAAGAGAGCATTTTGTGTGTAGAATTTGCGACATGCTCCCCCTCTCACCTTCAACTGGCCGACCCTCGTGGAAAATCAACCTTCTCATCTCAAGTGTTAATAAAAACAAAGCATGTCAGATTTTTAAAGATTTCCTATTTGTCACTTATCCTATCCTTCTCTTGCATTCCTATGTATATTTGATCTTAATTCACACACACACACACACACACATATATATATATATATATATATATATATATATATATATATATATATATATATATATATAAATGATGCAAACTATGCCTGGAAGAAAAAATTAAAATAATTAAGTACGAAAATTGAACCAGAAATTATACTTAAATGTCATCATAAAAATAAGTTTATATATTCTTAAAAATAGACATTTATTTTGCATCAAACACTGAAAAATATATATTAGGTTTGTAACTATGTAAGTTTATATATATGTAGGTATATATGTATGTGTGTATTGTATATGTGTGTATCTGTCTATTACTTTTATTACTATTATTATTACTTTAAATATATTATATATATATATATATATATATATATATATATATATATATATATATATTTTTATTACTAATAAATGATGATGATGTTTAAATGAATAACAACATAGATTGCATTTCTGCGATTTTTATTACTGGTTGCGCAGTTAAAGTTTTATCCATCAAATTTTCCCCTACCTTCCCTTACTGCAATATTCTCAAAAAAATCTAAAGTAGGATCTGTAATGGAATCGGTACTGAATTAGCTTCTTGACTTCAGCCGCTTTCTCACAGATGTCATGTGGCTTCCCTCTGTCTTTTCTACAAATATTTTCATGGCTACTGCACTGATGAGCATTTTTCCCTAGTGTCCTGACTACATGAATTTAAGTGCACTACTAGATTGGCATCTAGGTCCCAACTTTTTACTGTTGAAATAGTTAAATGAAACCGCCCTTCTAACAGTTTCTTTCCTCGCACATCTCCATATTGGAACTCTATTCCTCTCACTTGCTTCCCTGATAACTACAATCCTCAAAAACCTAAATGCAACATCAGTCAGCATGTTTTGTTGCGTTGATACCCGTTCTTTTTTCCTTTCTTCAATCCCCGCTACACCCACTCTTTTCTCTCATTTCCACTCTCCATAACCCCCTGTGTGATAATGGCACCTCTGACTTGCTTGGGGTGAAATGCTTAACCCCCCCACCCCGCAAAACATTGAATATAAAATAATTAGGGTACTGACAAAAGCATCTAATAAAATAATTAGGATACTGAAAATAGTACCTACCACAATCAAAGGTAAAGCTCTCCCTACCAACAACTAAAATAATAAAAAAGTGCTCAATACAATATATATATATATATATATATATATATATATATATATATATATATATAATGCAGAATGTGTGTGTGTGTGTGTAACGAATGCACGGCCGTAATTTTCGATGGATTTGCACCAAAATTTACATGCATATGCTCCAAGTTAGCGGAAAGGCCAAGACTGACTTTGCATTTCCCAACTCCCATCAATAGTGGAAATAATTGCTTTTTTCCAGCTTCTACAGCAATTTTCCTGTAGTTTGCAGCCATTTTCTACTGGCCAGAGTGAGAGCCAATAGATGGCTGCCACGAATAGGGAGTAAGATTCTATTGGCCAGCGTGAGAGCCAACAGCTGACTGACACAAATGTTAACTAGCATGCTAGCATGCAAAAAAAAATCGATAGCTTCATTCGTTACAAGTGGGTAAAATTTGAATCTGCATAGCACTTTACTCCAATTGGCTCATTCCCTTGCTTAAACTCAACGTTGATTCTGATTCCGCAGAACTGGGTTGGGTGTGAAAAAGTATTTGTTGTTAACATTCTTTTTCATTCGATTTTTCCAGTTACGAGTCCTTTTTTAAAGCTGATCGTTTTGGGTTCATTTTGTTTAGTTCTTTTTTCATAACAGATTTAATGTTTAGTATAGAGCTTCGAAAAAATTCGCAATGTGAGATAGGCAAGAAGTAAGGCAACTAGCAGCATCAGCACTGCAAAGGGCACTCCTTTAAAGGCAAGGAAGGGCAAAAATATTTTAAGTCAAGTGATAACGATTGCTGTATGAGTCGTACGATTTTTGAATCAAGCACGGGCAACGCCGGGCCATGCTGCTAGTATCTCTCTCTCTCTCTCTCTCTCTATATATATATATATATATATATATATATATATATATATATATGTATATATATATATATATATATATATATATATATATATGTGTGTGTGTGTGTGTGTGTATGTGTGTTTGTGTGTTTGTGTGTGCAGATTAGTTTTTAATTATATATCTGTCTATCTATGGCTCTTCGTATATCTATCTATCTATTTATCTTCTCCTTATCTATCTATCTAAACTATTATTCCCCCCACCACACACAAATATATATATATATATATATATATATATATATATATATATATATATATATATATATATATGAGTATATGTTTCTTAGTCTTTATATCTATCTATCTATCTATGGACAGATATAGAGACAGACTGATATATTGATAAACACTTATCTATGTATCTGCATTATATATTGCTTATATTCACAACAGTTTATTTGGTTTTTAAAAAGACTTTGTTCCTTCTCTTCATATACATACATACATGCATACATATATATATATATATATATATATATATATATATATATATATATATATATATATAATTTATATGTTCGTGTGTGTGTGTGTGTGTACATATTCATGCTTCTTTCTGTTGTATCTAATTTTTTATTCCGTTGTTTGCGCCGTTTTTATTATTATTATTATTATTATTTGCTGAACGCTTTTTGCATTCAATAGAAATAAATTCGATTTCTATTAGGTTGGTGCAAAAATAATGACGTAATACTGTCGTTTTTCGACGCATTTTTTAACGTCAAAAAACGACATTATTACGTCATTATTTTTGCACCAACCTAATACTCTCCCCCGGGTCACTCACCACTCATCCGATCTCCGTTCAAATCACGTCCATCGTTTCACGAAGCCATCAACAAATTACATATTTTTGTTGGGGTTCGAAAGCGGTCAAGGCCGGCGATTTTTCCCCCTCATTTTTTTGTGAAAAACAAACAAACAAAAAAAAAAAAAAAAGGAAAAGAAAAGAAAAGAAAAGAAACAGAAGACAGCACTTGCGTGTCGAACATGCATTCGTGTCTAAAAAGCATGCGTGTTACGCATGCGCGTTTCTTCATACCTCATTTTGCGTGCAGCTTTGTTTGTTGTGGTAGTGGGGAGGGCTTCAGCGCACGCTTAAATAAGTGTTCTGATGTGTTTAGCTATTAATAATGATTAACTCTAGCACAACAATGACGCGGAGGAGAATCTTTTACGTATCAAAACCATGAGCAAGCGCCCTTCGAAGAACTATAAAATTATTAAGAATTAATAACCCCAAATGGTTTGGCCTTGTGCCACACACGATCTTAGAAAATCATTTGGGCACTTCGGCGTGATGTAATG
Source organism: Acanthosepion lycidas (assembly GCA_963932145.1). Lineage (NCBI taxonomy): Eukaryota > Metazoa > Mollusca > Cephalopoda > Sepiida > Sepiidae > Acanthosepion > Acanthosepion lycidas. Next base: position 31,533,774 of record OZ010615.1, on the reverse strand, counting down.
GTCAACAAGCTTGTCTCGCTAGAACAATTACGACTAAGTAGGGATTTCGATCCTCACTGGACGCCCCACGCATTCGGCCTTGTGCCGCATCAAAGCAATGCTTAGAAAATCGTTTTTGTACCTGAACGTGATGTAATGGTTAACAATCTTTTCTCGCTAGATCAGTGACGACATAGTCGTGAGTTCGATCCCTCACTGGATTCCCCAAACTGTCGGCCTTGTGCTACATCTAAACTACGCCGAGAAAATCAAGATTCAACCTGAGCAGATAGAGTGTAAGTCTTCTGACCACAAAACCCGAGTTCGAATCCCACCGACGTGCTGTAATGGTTAACAAGCTTGTCTCGCTAGATCAATTACGGCTGAGTAGTGATTTCGATCCTCACTGGGTGACACGCCTGCGCCATTAAGCCACATGTAAGCTAGGCTTACAAAATCATTTGGGCACTACTGTGTGATGTCCTGTTCACGAAGCTTGTCTCGATAGCTCAGTTACAATTGAGTAGTGAGTTCGATCTTCATTAGGTGCCCCTTGTGCTATATGTAAACTAGGCTGAGAAAACCATTCAAGGGCACTTCGACTTGATGTAATGGTTAACAAGCTTGTCTCGCTAGATCAATTACGTCTGAGAAGTGAGTTCAATCCTCACTGGTTACCCTACACCTGCGCCATTGGGCCACATCTAAGCTCTGCTTAGAAAATCATTTTGGACATTTCGACGTCGTTAACAAGCTTGTCTCTCTAGATCAATTACGACTGAGTTGTGTGTTTGATTCTCACTGGGTACCGCATACTTTCGGCCTTGTGCCGCATCTAACTTACGCTGAGAAAATTCGCATTCAGCCCGAATTGTTAGATTGTAAGATCATAAAACCCGAGTTCGATTCTCAATATAGTCGATTGGTCAAGATGGCGACTTCTTGATAACAGTGGATAAATGGAAGAAAGTGTTTGCAGACGAGAAAAAATTCAACCCTGATGGCCCAGACGGTTTTCAGCGTTACTGGCATGCAAAAGATGTCTCAAAATAAATTTCTTCAACACGACACAGTGAAGGTGGATCAATTATGGTCTAGGGTCCATTTTCTTAAAATAGAACTCTTGAGTTACAGGAGGTAAAAGGTCGTCAAACAGCTGCTAGTTACATTGATATGTTAAGAAAGGTATCACTAATTACTGAAGTCCCTCGTCTATGTGGAGAAAACTGGATTTTCCAACAGGACAATGCTGCAATGCACAACGCTCGAAGCTCGAAGGAGTTTTTATGGAAAACAACATTCAACTTTTGAGCCATCCACCGAGCTCTCCAGATCGAAACCCAATCGAGAATGTTTGGTGATGGACAGGCAAAGGATGTCTATAAACATGGATCGCAATTTGAAACTGTGGATGTTCTTCATGCTGCAGTTTATGCATCCTGAGCAAGCATTCCAAGCACCCACATGCAAAAGTTAATAATTGGTATGCCAAAGCGAATTTTTGAAGTAATTCGCAAAGATTGAGGTTATACTGAATATTAAATTGTCGTTGTGACCTATTTGTTCTGTATTTGCTATTTTTTATTTACATGGTCTTATCTTTATGACGAACCAAAAAATACTTTTTCAACGTTTGTTTAAATTAATCAATTAAAAGCTTAAAATTTTAATTTGTTTGTTGATAAACTACATTTTCTAATTAAATGTAAATGTTTCACGAATATATTCGGAACTAAGTAACAGTATTTTATATTTTTTTAACCTGTTTGTATCTGGCCTTAAGATTTTAACCAGTAGTGTATAAATAAGAAAGAATTCAGGGAGTGATTGTGTGCCATGCAAAGTTTGCTTTTATTTTTATTTGAACTGGATCCTCATTAAGCAATGTTTGTTTAAACTGATCAATTAAAAGCTTAAAATGTTCAATTGTTTATTAATAAGCTACATTTTTCTAATTAAATGTAAATGTTTCTCAAATATATTTCGAATAAAGTAACAGTATTTTATATATATTTTTTTAACTGTTTTGTATCTGGTCTTAAGATTTTGACGAGGGGTGTATATACGCTCCAAATTTGTTACAGAAAGGATGACATGTAGACTACTACATACGATAGAGTGTTTACTGTCAAATAGATAGACAATATTTATTGGACAATGCCAAACAGAGGTCAGTTTAAGAAAAAAGAAATTAATTATTTCATGATCGGAAGCAAGGTGATGATGCCACTAGAACACGGGTGGGTATAGCGAGTGAAAGAAAATGTGAAGACTTTAGTGAGAAGTGAGGTAAAGGACAGTGGAAGAACAGGGTTGAGGAAGATGTATTTTTAATTTCTTTATCACCCACCATAAAATGTGACCCCCAGTTCGTTTTTCATTGGATCAAAGAAATGAAAATTAGAGGTTGATTGACAATAGGAAGAAGAGTTCGAGAACGAACAGGATTAAGAAAAGATCGAAGACAAATATGAAGAAGAAGAAGAAAGTATGAACGAACAGAAAATGAAGGAAATGTTAATTAACAGAACAAAACCAGCCAACAACCAAGTGAGTAATTTAAACTTTTTACAAAAATAAAACCATCCAAGCTTGTAAATTTTCTAAAAGAAGTTGGATTGTACTCAAAAATATGAGTAATTGAAAAATGGTTCAAATATATATGTATACATACACACCTTTTTTTTTTTTTTTTTTTTTTTTACCAAACTATCGCTATAATAAATCTATTTCAAAAAATTTGTTGGCATTAAATGACCCAATGAGGTTGATATACCATAAAACAAAACAGCCAACCAACCCGAATAGATAGACAATATTTGTTAGAAAGTGCCAAACAGAGGTCAGTTTAGCAAAAAAAAAAAAAATCCTTTTATCATCCGGAGCAAAGCGATTATGCCACTAGAACACTAGTTACTAGAACACAGGTAGGTATAGTGAGTGAAAGAAAATGTGAAGACTTTAGTGCAAAGTGATGTAAGGACAATGAAGGAAGACACGTTTTTTTTTTTATTTATTTATTCATCGCAAACAATAAAGTTTGTCCCCCAGTTTTTTTTTCATTGAATCAACGAAATGAAAGTCGGAGGTTGATTGAGAACAGGGAGAAGAGTTCGATAACGAAAAGGATTAAGAAAAGATCGAAGACGAATATGAAGAAGAAGAAAGCATGAACGAACAGAAAATGAACGAAAAGTTAATAATTGGTATGTCAAAGTGAATATTCGAAATAATTCACAAAAAAGGAGGATATACTGAATATTAAATTGTCGTTGTGACTTATTTGTGCTGTATTTTCTGTTTTTATTTACATGGTCATATCTTTATGCCCAACCCCTCCCACGAAAACTACTTTTTAATTGTTTGTTTAAATTAATCAATGAAAAGCTTAAAATTTGTTTATTATTAAACTACATTTTCTAATTAAATATAAATGTTTCGCAAATATATTTCTATTAAAGTAGCAGTATTTTGTATTTTTTTAAACTCGTTTGTATCTGGTCTTAAGATTTTGACCAGGAGTGTATATGATTGTAATCAATTATTTTGTAAACGATTCGCCGTTAAACAACCCATGACGATGTTGATATGCCGTCAAGTAAACTTAGATAGAATAGCACTCAGAATGCGAAGATATTATCGTCTTGCGCATTAATTTATTGTTAATCCTTGAGGCCCTTACTTTCCAAAAACGGGGATATTTGGCTTTATGGCGACCTGAGCATTAACCCCAAAACGTCCATCAACCCGTCAGCATTGATCCTGAGAGATTTAACTCTGGTCGCCACTCTACAAAGCTAAAGCCAGGAAAATCACTCTTGCTTTAACATTCGCTCAACAACCTACCAGAAAACATCGCCTGTCTTAATCAACGTTATCTATTACGTTAATCTACGTTAATCTATTACGTAATCTACGTTAATCTATTACGTTAGTAACGAACACAGATAGAGGGCTTTTCTCAAATTTCGTTTCTTCTTTCACCTTCTAGCTAGCTAGCTAGATATGAACAGAGATAGACAGATAGATAGATAGATAGATAGATAGATTAATTAAACAGGGATTGGTTTTACTCAGAGAATACAGTTTCCACATCGAGCTCTCAATCTAACAAGAACATACCCCGGAAGAGAAAGTCCCACTTCTTTGTTATTTTCTCTTCTCGTTGCAAAAGGACACAGGCGGTCAGAAAATTCCGACTTCAAAATTTTTCTTTTCTTGCTTCAAATTAGTGAAATGTGTAATATATAATGAATATCATTAATCTTGTTGACACTATATATATATATATATATATATATATATATATATATATATATATATATATATATATATATTTGGTTGGATTGATGTGAGTTTGTGACCCTAGGTGAAACCCAGGGTCACAAACTCACATCAATCCAACCAAATATGTTAGCTCTAACAAGTACCGCACATATAATATATAAATAAGTATATATATATATTTATTTATATTTATACACACACACACACACATATATATATATATATATATATATATATATATATATATATATATATATATATATATATATATATATATACTACGTATATACACACACACATATATATACAAATATATATAAATATAAATATAAAACTGAACATCGAAGTCAACATTCAGACGCGACAGGTTGTTTCATGCTGTTTCATGCCTTAATCTATGTATTGAGAGGTCCTCCCCTTTTTACACAAATGGACTCACCCAGTATATACATATACCACACCTACGTGAAGATCCGACATAGCAAAACCGTCGAGTCCAGAGTGACAGAGTAAAAGGTTGTATGTAACCAGAAGAGTGAGGGTGAGGTAACAGCGTTGTAGGAGTCACATTGAGCAAGCACGTAGACTCAGTAAGAAGTCATACAGCGATACTTCAATACCAAAGACTGTATATATATTTTTGCTACTAACCCGTATTCCTGGAACTACTAACCTGCTTTACCAGTTTGTATTATTACGTTAATACATTATTTTCATATATTCATTCCTAGCGTTTGTTATTTATTGATACCGGATTTCACCCCGGAATTCACAACAGTATTACATTAATCTAAGTTAATCTATTACGTTAATCAACGTTAATCTATTAGTAATCCTCGTTAATCCATTACGTTAGTAATTTTGATCGCTTTTCTCAAATTTCGTTTCTTCTTTCACCTTAATACGCACATTTCTCTTCTTTCTTGTTTTTTTCTCTTTCTTTGTTTTAAATTTCCTCTTTAATATTTGCCACAGAATGTGAGGGTGTATATTTATATATATATTATATATAAATTCAGCCTGACGATTGCGTCCAGCATGAAACAGCCTGTCACATCTGTTAACTTCAATGTTCACTTTTATATTTATATTTACACACGCTCTATCTCTGATATTGAGCACTTTATCCTATAAATATAGCACACCTTAAAACTATATTTCTTCATATATATATATATATATATATATATATATATATATATATATAGATAGATAGATAGATAGATATAAAAGTGAACATTGAAGTGAACACAGGGTGTTTCATGCTAGACACAATCGTCAGGTCGATGAATTGCGTCTGGCATGAACAGCCTGTCGCCTCTGAGTGTTTACTTCAATGTTCACTTTTATATATATATTTATATTTACATACGCTCTATCTCTGATATTGAGCACTTTATCCCATAAATATAGCACACCTTAAAACTATATTTCTTCTTATATATATGTGTGTGTATGCGTGTGTGTGTGTGTTTGTGTATTTAACAATTCCAACTCACTGTAATATTGAGCACAGGGCCTAATATTACAGAAGGCATGACTTTTAACGAAGCTGGACTAGTCCCGTCAACAGGGTTTAACAAACCCCCGAATATTTTTTAGACACAATTGTAAACTGGACCTATGCCTATTTTTTTGACAGTGTAAATTCCTCGCTCTAGTGTAAACCGGACCTATATCTATATTCTTCACTCTAGTGTAAACCGGACCTATATCTATATTCTTCACTCTAGTGTAAACCGGACCTATATCTATATTCTTCACTCCAATGTAAACCGGACCTATATCTATATTCTTCACGCTAGTGTAAACCGGACCTATATCTATATTCCTCACTCTACTGTAAACCGGACTTATGTCTACTTTTTAGTCTCTTATTTAAATCTGACCTATGTCCATATTTTTGGAATGCACACAGTTTGAATTGGCATGTCCCAGAGGATAGTTACATCTTTATTTTTGTTAACTGTGTCTGCCTGATGCTCATACCTTCTCTCAGTGGTTTCGATTTCGTGCTACTTGCATATCTTCCAGTGCACATATGTCGCTACCCTTTTATGTCTGTGGATATGTTCATTTTTTTGCTATTTCCGGGCATAATATGGTCGACAGTTTCATCACACTTTCCGCATTTTTATTATTATTAGTTGTTGCTGTAACAGATTGTTGCAACAGAAATATTTTCGTTTTTTTTTTTTTAGTTGTTTGATAAAATCCTTTACTAAGTCATTTTTTTTAATTCATTTCACCCCAAGCAAGGTGATAAAGCCACTACAACGCATAGGTGGGTGGCAGGGAATGAAAGAGAATAAGAAAAGTCTTTTTTTTTTAGTTGTTTCTGTTTTCTTGCTTTCTTATTTATTCATTTCCTTCTTTGTTTTTCATTTACTTTTTTTCTTTTTTCTTTTTTCCTTTCCTATTTCTTTTCTTTCTTTCTGCCTTTTTCTGTTTATTTCCTTCCTTCTTTCTTTCTTTCTTTATTCTTTGTTTATTTAACTGTATCTCTCTTTCTTCTTTCATTTCTTATTAATCGCCTTCTTTTTTCTTTTTTCCTTTCTTCTCTGTTCATTTCTTTCTTTCTTTCTTTTTTCCATTCTGTTCTCTTCTAGTCTATCCTTTCTATCTTTTTTGTTTCTATTCTATTCTTTCTTTCTTTCTTTCTTTCTTTCTTTCTTTCTTTGTTTTCTTTCCCAATTTCTTTCTTTCTTTTTCATTCTTTCTTTCACTGTTTCTTTCTTTCTCCTTTTTCTATTTATTTCCTTTTTCTTTCTTTCTTTCTTTCTTTCTTATTTCTTTCTTTCATTTTCTATATATTTTCAGTTTCTCTCTTCCTTTTCCCTCTTTCTTTCCTATTCATTTACTTCTTTCTTTCTTTCTTTCTTTCTTTCTTTCTTTCTTTCTTTCTTTCTTTTTGTTTCTCTTTCACTGTTTCTCTCTTTCTTCCGTCCTTCCCTATTTCTTTTTTCTTTCTTTCTTCTTCCTTATATCTTTCTTTCTTCTTCCTTATATCTTTCTTTCTTTCTTTCTTTCTTTCTTTCTTTCACTGTTTCTCTTTTAAGTACATCTCTATTTCTTTCTTTCTTTTTTTTCTTTCCCCTCTATAGATTTTCATCCAGCGTTTTTTTCGCCATTATCGTACTATTTCTTCTGTCCTCCTTTCCAGCATTCCGCCCGTTACAGGTTAGGCCAACCTAACGTCCTCCAAGCGATTCCCCAAAAATCAACATGACACCCCCTACCCTCGGCCCCTTTCGCAACTTCAACGTTCGTTCATTTCGCCGACCCCTGCCTCTTTTTCGCAACCCCCCACTCCATATAGACACACACCTCAGCTTTCCCTTTCAGATAAATGCGCGCGAAAATAATGCTTTTATTGTTATTAGAAAGGGCGAAATTCTGGGAAAAAAATGTTTCGCCGTAATTTTTATTCTCAGAAGCTAGAGTTAGAATAATAGTAGAAAAGTGAAGGAGAGGGACAATGAAGAAGAAGAAGAAGAAGAAGAGAATAAAGACAAGGGGGAAGGCGGGGAGAAGAAGAAGAAGGTGAGAAGAGGAAAAGGAAGGAAGGAGAGAGAAAAGGGGAAAATGGAAATACAACTAAATAACAAAGAAAACGTTTAAGAAGAATATACAGATAAAGGAATATTGAAAGGGACAGAGACAGATGGAAGAGGGGGAAGAAGAAAAAGAAGAAGAAAAAAGAAGAAGAAAGAAGAAGAAACTAATCAACAAATTAAAAGAAATTCATGAGAAAGGGAAAAAATGGCTTAAGTTGAGAGGAATGAACAAAAGAAAAAAATAATTAAGCAACTTTTATTTTTATTTTTCTGGTGTTTCTTTACAAAAGAAGAAGAAGAAGAAGAAGAACAAGAACAAGAACAAGAAGAAGAAGAAGAAGAAGAATGAATGAATGAATATTGAACAATTGGAAGAGATGGGAACAGAAAGAAGAAGAAGAAGAAGAAGAGAAAGAAGAAGAAGAAGAAGAAGAATGGATAAATATTGAACAATTGGAAGAGATGGGAACAGAAAGAAGAAGAAGAAGAAGAAGAAGAAGAAGAAGAAGAATGAATGAATGAATGAATGAATGAATGAATATTAAAAAAATGGAAAAGATGGGAACAGATAGAAGAAGAAGAAGAAGAAGAAGAAGAAGAAGAAGAAGAAGAAGAAGAATGAATGAATGAATGAATGAATGAATATTAAAAAAATGGAAAAGATGGGAACAGATAGAAGAAGAAGAAGAAGAAGAAGAAGAAGAAGAAGAAGAAGAAGAAGAAGAAGAAGAATTAATGAATGAATGAATGAATATTGAAAAATTGGAAGAGATGGGAACAGAAAGAAGAAGAGAAAGAAGAAGAAGAAGAAGAAGAAGAAGAAGAAGAAGAAGAAGAAGAAGAGAAAGAAGAAGAAGAAATTAAGCAACAAAAACTATGATAAATTAAAGTGGAGAGAAATGAATAAAAAAAAGAGGAGATGTAGGAGGATGAGAGAAGAAGAAGAAGAAGAAGAAGAAGAAGAATGGATAAATATTGAACAATTGGAAGAGATGGGAACAGAAAGAAGAAGAAGAAGAAGAAGAAGAAGAAGAAGAAGAAGTATGAATGAATATTAAAAAACTGGAAGATATGTGAACAGATAGAAGAAGAAGAAGAGAAAGAAGAAGAAGAAGAAGAAGAAGAAGAATGAATGAATGAATGAATATTGAAAAATTGGAAGAGATAGGAACAGAAAGAAGAAGAAGAAGAAGAAGAAGAAGAAGAAGAAGAAGAAGAAGAAGAATGGATGAATGTTGAACAATTAGAAGAGATGGGAACAGATAGATGAAGAAGAGAAAGAAGAAGAAGAAGAAGAAGAAGAAGAAGAAGAAGAAGAAGAAGAAGAAGAGAAAGAAGAAGAAGAAGAAATTAAGCAACAAAAACTATGATAAATTAAAGTGGAGAGAAATGGATAAAAAAAAGAGGAGATGTAGGAGGATGAGAGAAGAAGAAGAAGAAGAAGAAGAAGAAGAAGAAGAAATTTGCTTCCTGAACAGAAAGGTGTTAAAATATGTAATGATTCAAGGGAGCCCCCCCCCCACCACCACTCTCTTGTAGTGCTACTCTCCTCTTTGAGAGAATTATTTTTGTTTACTGGGACTATAAAAGGACACCATACACGAACCATGTCTTCTCAGTTGAATAAATCTTCCTTAAAGCTTACACCTGCGTACTTTTGTCATTACAATGGCATAGAAGAAAATGTAAACAAAGAAAGTCAATCATTACTTAAAGAAGCCAACGAAAGGCTGTAGAGAACAAAAAAAGATGACGAAGAAAGACGAAGGATAAATAAATGACGAAGTGTTATTTGAGAGCAGACAAAAAAAAAATAAAATAAATCAGACAAAGGAGAAGGAAAGTTTGAAAAAAGAAGAAATTTAGTAGAAGAAGCAGAACGAGAAAGACGGGTGAAAAAAACAATAAAGAAAAACAAAATGGAGGCTCAACAGAGTCAAGGATATGAAAATATATCTCTGGGCTTTTAATTTTGTTCTATTTGTTGACGACCTGATTCGTTGCATGGCTCAATTTGATCTGCGATTTCTTCTTTCTTTTTTGCATTCCTTCATCTTTTCCCTTTTTCTAAATTACTCTATCTTTGCTCTATATTACGCTTTGTGTATGTCTTTATTTCTTTCTTTCTTTTTAATTTTCCTTTTTTCGTACCTTCCCTTCTTTATATTAGTTCAAATATACCCCCTCACTTTTTTCTTTCTTTTTTTCCGTTATTTTTGGTTTAATCCATATTCGCGCTTAATTCTCTATTTTTCCTTCCTTTCTTTCTTTCTTTCTTTCTTTCTTTCTTTCTTTCTTTCTACAGTCTAATTTTCTTTTATCTTTCTATTAAATTCCTCTTTCTTTCTTTTCTTTCGTTCTTTCTTTTTTTCTTTTTTTCTTTCTTTCTTTCTTTCTTTCTTTCTTCCTTCCTCGAGTCTAATTTGCTTTATCTTTCTTTTAAATTCGCCCTCTTTCTTTCTTTCTTTCTTTTTTTCTTCACTCTCTAAATTGCTTTATCTATCCTTTAAATTCGATCTCTCTCTTTCTTTCTTCCTTTCTTTCTTTCTTTCTTGAGTCCAATTTGCTTTATCTTTCTTTTAAATTTGTTCTCTTTCTTTCTTTCTTTCTTTCTACAGCCTAAATTTCTTAATCTTTTCAATTCGTCCTCTTTCTTTCTTTCTTTCTTTTCTTTCGTTCTTTCTTTTTTTCTTTTTTTCTTTCTTTCTTTCTTTCTTCCTCGAGTCTAATTTGCTTTATCTTTCTTTTAAATTCGCCCTCTTTCTTTCTTTCTTTCTTTCTTTCTTCACTCTCTAAATTGCTTTATCTATCCTTTAAATTCGATCTCTCTCTTTCTTTCTTCCTTTCTTTCTTTCTTTCTTGAGTCCAATTTGCTTTATCTTTCTTTTAAATTTGTTCTCTTTCTTTCTTTCTTTCTTTCTTTCTTTCTTTCTACAGCCTAAATTTCTTAATCTTTTCAATTCGTCCTCTTTCTTTCTTTCTTTCTTTCTTTCTTTCTTCACTTCTTCCTTTTATACATCCATGACTTTCACTTTCTTTCTTTCTTTCTTTCTTCTAAATTCCTCCTCTATTTTTTCATCTTTCTTTCTTCTAAACCCCTTCTTTCTCTATCTTTCTTTCTTTGTGTCTATATTTATTTTTTCTCTCTGTATTCTTCTTTCCATAAGAGAGGAATGATCAGGAATTAAAACAACCATTCCTGGCAGAATACGGTTAAATTAATAATGCTTCTTAATTTTTCTTAATCATTCACCCCACGCACAGCTTCATCTCTATATTTTTAACGTCTCCCCGCCTAAACACTTAAATTTTATTTAGTATTTATTTGTTTTTTTTTTCAGTAGCAGTAGATATATCTGCCTATCGTTCGGTTCACACTCCTCCCCGGTTTTTGGAACAGGAGTAGAGATTCATCCCTGGTTTCATGTTTAGAACTGTCTTTCTGGTTCCTTCTAAAGTCTACTTCAACTCTGTACTTCTAATGTTTCCGCCTAAGCCCTGAAATTTTATTTACTGTTTATTTTTTCCTTAATAGGAGGAGATAGACCCGCCTATCGTTCGGTTTATATTCCTTCCCGATCTGCCCAACAGGAGTAGAGGATTATCCCTTGTTTCTTGTTTAGGATTGGGTTTCAGTCCCTTCTTAAGACTTTTCGTTCTCTTTCACTCCTCCATCCTGGGTAAGACGATAAACTGCATCCGCGTCCTGGGTAAGACGATAAACTACATCCCCGTCCTGCGTATGACGATAAACTGCATCCGCGTCCTGGGTAAAACGATAAACTACATCCGCGTCCTGGGTATGACAATAAACTCCATCCGACAGTAAGGCCTCTGGTCAGGAGCTTTTGAGGAGCGTGGAAACACCTCTCAGTTGCTGGTGTTCCCAGGCCCATAGCACCTGTCAGGGTCGCAGCTATTTGCAAATAGTTCACCCTCTCAAATTGGGTGAAAACAGCATGAAAGCATGAAAATGGGTTTTAATATCAGAAATAATATTTTGAAAAAAAATTTAACCACCAATACATTTTTGAAAAAAAATATTACCAGCAATAAAAATCTTTTTGGTTATTGAATAACCAATTGAGGTTGATATACCGTAAAACAAAGTAAACAAAACCAAACCAAACCAAACCAAACCAAACCAAACTAAATCTTTCACTCCTAATGTCTTACTAACATTATCGCCTTGGGTGAATTGCTTAAAAACAAAAATGATGCTGTGGACACCAATATTAAACAGGTACATAAATTTAATCATCTAGTTTCTCAAGGCTGATTTAATGCCGAATTTAATTTTCTTGGAGTCATTAGTAATTTTCTTTAAAAAAAAATGTATATTGTTGGTAATTTATAGTTTTTTTTGAAAAATGAGTTGCTGGTAATTTTTTTACTATGAAAATGTATTTTTATACTTTCATAGTGTTTTTACCCCAGTTTTGGGATTCACTGTTTGCCCATAACAGGGACCCTAACAGGTGCTACCACCCAGGGTCAAAGTGGACCTGGGAACAACAGCAATTATGAGGTGGTTCTACGCTCCTCAAAACCTCCCCAAAAGAGGCCTTGCTCCCGGATATAGTTTATCGTCTTACCCAGGACGGCAAACAATGTATGTGCAATTAATTATTGCTGGTAATATTTTTTTCCAAAATAGTATTTGCTGGTATGGCTGACAATAATTATTTCTTAAAAAAATCATTGGTGGCAATAATTTTTTTACAAAAAATGTATTGCTGGTAATAAAACCTATTTTTACACGTTTTGTCTCTAGTTTAACTATTTGCCCATAGCTGGGACCCTAACAGGTGCTACCACTCCGGGTCAGGGTGAATCTGGGAACACCAGCAATTAAATGGTGGTTCTACGCTTCCCAAAAGCTCCTGAAACAGAGGCCTTGTTGCCGGATGTAGTTTATCGTCTTACCCAGGATGGCGCAATGTCGTAAAAGACTACAGGAAATGTGGCTTAGAAATTCGAAGTCTCTTTGGTATAGCGAAATATGTCTTGCAGAAACGTAACAACGTTTGAAAACACAAAGAATGAAATGGTAAAGTGCGCTGCCATATCTATCCTTCTACACAGCATGGGGAAGAAGAAACTTGTAGCTATAGAGATGTGGAGTCCACGTAAGTATAAGAAGAATAACATAGACAGATCATGTGAGCAAAAAGGAAGTTTTCAGGAAAATATAAACCACAGGGAAACATGTATTTATAATCGGAAAGATAGCGTTCAAAATTCTGTGGCACATAATGATTCTTTTTTTTTTAGTGATTGATTGATTCGGTTCTTTATGGTTTATCCACCCTTTGCAGGCTATTTAAAGCCAGAATGTATTTTTTTTTTATATTGTAAGAATTTTTTTTTTTTTTAGATAATATTAGTGATGGGATGACGTGGATTCATACCTAATCAGAATTTGATAAAAAAAAAAACCAGAAATTATAACATGGATATAAAGTGAGGGATCAATGCTAAATTACAATAAATACATAAAATGTTCCCCCACTTTGTGTCCATGGCAGTTTCTATGCATTTATATTCCGGAGAATGTAAATAAATCTAAATGATATGTCTGTGTACCGAATCAGGATTTGATAAACAAACAAGAAATTATAATGTGCATATGAAGTGGGGGATCATTTCTACATTAGAATCAATATTTAAAATGACTTCTCACTTTGTATCCATGGTAGTTTCTATACATTTATATTCCAGAGAATGTAAATAAATCTAAAAGACATGTCTGTGTACCGAATCAGGATTTGATAAACAAACAAGAAATTATAATTTGGATATAAATTGGGGGATCAATTCTACATTACGATCAATATATAAAATGATCCCTCACTTTATGTCTATGGTAGTTTCTATACATTCCTGTTTAGCTAATCAGTATTTCATTGATTGATTCATTCGTTTTATCAACAAACAAGAAATTATAAAATGAATATAAAGTGGGGGACCAATTCTACATTATAATCAATATATAAAATGACTCATCACTTTGTGGCCATGGTTCTTTCTATACAGTTATATTACCGAGAATATAAATAAATCTAAAAAAGAAAACATGCCTGTGTTGGTAATCAGCATTTCATTGATTGATTCGTTTTCTACTGTTTATCAACCCTTTGTAGGTTATTTAAAGCCAGAAATATTTTTAGATTGTAAGAATTTTTTTAAGATAATAATGATTTAATGATACAAGTCTTAATAATTAACCCACAGCTGGGGGAAAAGACTGGAATTGAAATTCGGCTTTCTGATAAACAATTTCGAGAACTATCCATTACACCAACCGCATATCTAAGCTTATATCATCTGCAATTTCCAAGCGGTCACCCATCTAGGTACTGACTATGCTCGACGTTGCTTAACTTCGGTGATCGTACTGGAACCAGTATTTCAATGTGATATGGCTGCAAGCGGCACATAATGTAGAAAGACGATCTGGAGATTTTAACACTCACATAGCATATTGACAGGATTTTTTTATTGACAGAATAAGAGAAAGTAGGATGGTAAAGGTATCAAAAGACAGGAAGCTGTGGAGAGCCGCGAACGATCACGTTTTTAAAACATATAAAAGAAGTGAATGGATGGCAGCAAAAGAAAAAAGAGGGATGATAAAGATTCAGAAGTCACTTAGAGATGCGAGAGGAAGTTGTGGAGAGCCATGAACAATCATATTAGTGAAGGACGTAGCATATAATGAGTGAATGAATGACAGCGCAGGAACAGAAAGAGATGCTAAAGACTCAGCAGTTAGAGAAGCAAGAGAGAGCAAGTTGTGGAGAGCCGCGAACGATCATATTATTGAAGGACGTAGCATATGAAAGGAGTGAATGGATGACAGTGTAGGAACAGAAAGATATGCTAAAGACTCAGAAGTTAAAGAAGCAAGAGAGAGAGGAAGTTGTGGAGAGCCACGAAAGATCAAGTTTTTGAATAACGTAGTTAATGGATGGCAGAGCATGAACAGAAAGAGATGCTAAAGATTCAGAAGTTAAAGAAGCAAGAGAGAGGAAGTTGTAGAGAGCCGCGAACGATCATATTATTGAAGAGCGTAGCATATAACAGGAGTGAATATATGGCTGAGCAAGACCAGCAAGAACAAAAAAGACAGGAAGTTGTGGAGAGTCATTAACTTCTACGTCCCGAGGAGACTTGGCACAAAGAAGAAAATGTGGAGGAATTTCGATCTTTATTAGTCGTCTGTCCTTATGTCATTGGGTGACTGAGAAATCACTGCAACGCCCGACAAACGACTGTCACTTTCCCGGCAAACTGCAACTTTTCATGACACCTGTTGATTTCCGCTTGACGCCTTTCTCACCTGAGCGACATCTATTTCCATCAAACATCAAAGACTTCTTAGAAAATAGTGTTGATTACAGGTGTAGATTCTACCATGGTTTACACCGGCTTTGATGTATCAGGTATCCCCCACTGCCATAATGATGAAATATGGCTGTCGGTGTTTTTGACGACATTTTCCTTCCAATCTAGAATCGAAAGTGAAAGTGAAAGTAAAAATCGGAGGAGAGTAAATAATACTTTAATTTTTTTTTTTCATCGTAATTTTTAATCATTTATTTATTCTGTTATTTTTCAAACATTTCTCGGGATTTTAAGCAAAACAGACTAAAAATAACGACGTGTTCAGTGAGATCGATCGATCGATCGATCTATCTCAATATGTTCAAATCTATCTATCCCAGTCTGTTCATAATCTATCTATCTATCTATCTATCTATCTATCTATCTATCTATCTATCTATCTATCTTTCCCGGTCAGTTAATATCTAGCTCGCTAACTTCATTTTTTCAAACATTTCTCGGGATTTTCGGGAAAACAACGCAAAAATAAACCACGTCCGGTGAGATCTATGAGTCTGACAGCCTTTGTCATGCCGATTCATCTATGAAATCTATTAGATTGGTGCAAAAATAATGACGTAATGATGTCGTTTTTTGACGTATTTTCTAATGTCAAAAACGACATTATTACGTCATTATTTTTGCACCAACCTAATAGTAGAGTTAATCGATTTCTCTCTTTCGAAGCATGATTAATTTGATGATGAAAGATATTATCTATCTATCTATCTATCTATCTATCTATCTATCTATCTATCACAGGATCTTTATATATCTATCTAATACTGTTTAATATCTAACCTTATATCTACTTCAATTTGTCCACGTCGATGTATCTGTATATAAGCATGTTGACATCTATCTATCTATCTATCTATCTATCTATCTATCTATCTATCTATCTATCTATCTATCCAAGTTGGTTAATATCTATCTATCTATCTATCTATCTATCTATCTATCTATCTATCTATCTATTTATCCCATTGTGTTGATATCTATCACACTAGCTATCTGTCCCACATTTTTCATTATCTATCTATCTATCTATGAAGAAAAATATACGGAAAAAACAAACAAAAATCCTAATACGCAATTATGCTGTTTTAATGTTAATATAATATCAACGTCGGACGTTTCGGTCAAATGGGCCATCTTCAGGGAATATTCATAAAACATAATTAACATTAGACCATATTCAATTCAACATGAAAAAGACGATGGACATAAAAGCAAGACGATCTATCTATCTATCTATCTATCTATCTATCTATCTATCTATCTCCCAGTCTCTTCATATCTATCTACCTAGCTTCATATTTTTCTTTTGACAACAAAACATCAGTGTACTTCATTAAATGTGTCCTGTTAACAACTGAAAGAGGAAATCCATTAAGATGCTCCAAAATCTAGTTAATCCTACATCATCATAAACCTTATTATCCATTAGTGTGCAGAAAAATTAATTCACTGTCAAATGCATCATGCAGCACTCCAGACTCATTATGAACGCTTACGAAAGAATATATATATATATATATATATATATATATATATATATATATATATATATATATATGTATATATTATAATAATAATAATAATAATAATAATAATAATAATAATAATAATAATAATGGACTTTCTCCGTCGGTTTCGACGTATGCGGATCTGAGAGCTTATTGATTCAGTTATGAAGGTTTGTGCGATAATCTTAAGTGACATTTAAGACCAGCTAGTGATTTACAAAGGAGGCCACATATAGAGGAAGTGTGAGGATTGTGAAATGAGATCACTGTTAGATTGGCTGACCTTTTAGATCTTGCTCTTGAAGATGATTCAGACAAGCAGATTGAAAACTGAAACACGTTGATCCCCATTCTACCCGCTCCAAGGCTAAGCGCTCTAGGGTGTTATGAGGTATATTGACAGCTGGCAAGTTGCTTCTTCAGCTTGTCTTTGTATCTTAGCTATGGGCGTCCTACATTCCTGGAGACCTGATCTAACCGGCTG
>OZ010615.1:31509052-31511552 GCA_963932145.1 Acanthosepion lycidas | reverse complement strand
AATGAAACTGTACTCTAACTGATTAAATTAAACTTTAGGAGTTAAGTTTCAAAATAGAGTAATTTCTGTCTTGCGATGGAATCATATTTTTTATAAAAATAATTATATATATATATATATATATATATATATATATATATATATATATGTGCGTGTGTGCATGTGTGCGTGTGTGTGTATTTGGGCAACAAGCCTCATTTTATACAGGTTTCATCGACGTCGACTGACAAGGCAATACGATTAAGGTTTTATTATATTTTTCTTGCATGCTCACAATAGGTTTCATTATATATATATAAATCTCTTGTAAGTATGCACGGAAAAGAAATGAAATCCTAATATATATATATATATATATATATATATATATATATATATATATATATATATATACCCATGAACACACACAAACACAATTCGACGGGAGTGTCGAGTATATATATATATACATATATATATATATATATATATATATATATATATATATATATATATATATATATATATATGTGTGTGTGTGTGTGTGTGTGTGTGTGTGTGTGTGTTAGTGTGTGTGAAATGTGTATGTATATAAATATTAATATATATATATATAATTATTATAAATTAACTGATTTAAGATACGGTTTTTTCGCTGCACAGTAATAACCATGTTTCAAAAAGGGAAGCTAAAAACTTCAAATTTACTTATATAATTAAGTTAAAAGGATTAATTCCGTGTCATCTTCAAGCGAATATTGGAATAACTTATTTTTAAATTTACTGAGTTTTAAATGCACATATAAATTCTTAATTTCCTGTTTCCAAGGATACAGAGAAATCCAATTATTCAGACAGGAGCGGTAGTGTATTCATTTTTATTAACTATTGTTCTATCAATTATATGTTCGAAAAGAGGTTAAGTTTAGGGAAGTAGGGTTGTATTTTCAACGAATTCTTTATATATATATATATATATATATATATATATATATATATATATATAATTATTTATATTCCACCAACATAACGACTTCTATAACACTGCACTAAAAAGTAGTGGTTATAAAAATGCTAACATTAAATATAGGGACAATTGCACTAACCAAAAGAAAAAAAACAGGAAAAGAAACATCATTTGGTATACACCTCCGTTCAACCAAATGGTTAGTATTAAACTAGGACAGAAGTTCTTAGCTCTAATCGATAAACACTTCCCCACCAAAAGTAGGCTTAGTAATATATTCAATAAGAACACACTAAAATTGAGTTATTGCTGCACTGAAAATCTAGAAGGTATAATAAGAAGACACAATAATAATATCCTGAACAAACCCCCTTACCTGAATAGTTTAAATAACTCTACACTTAAATCAGATAATGATAAGGTAAAATTATGCGATTGTAGAAACCCGGTAGACTGCCCATTAGAAAATAAGTGCTGCATCAAATCTGTGGTATACCAATGCACTATATCATCCACGGAGAACACTAACAATAATATGATATACATTGGGTCCACGAAAAATGCCTTTAAAACCAGATGGAGGCAGCATAAATGCTCCTTCAACAACATAAACTTTAGACATCAGACCTCTCTATCTAAATATTTTTGGCACCTGAAAGAAAAAAAATAGGACACCTAAAGTAAAATGGAAAATCATTAACAGGACTAGAACTTGCAAAACTTGGGATGACCCATGCCCTTTGTGCCTCCATGAGAAACTACACATTATTAAGCTTCTAAACAATAAAAACCTATTAAATAACAGGCAAGAATTAACGGTTTTCTGCCGACACAACCGAACTTACGCTCTGAATAACTAGCTAAAAACAGGCATACAATAAAATAAATTTTAAAATCCATAGCCCATAGACATAGTTTTAATACCCTACAAAAACTGACAACCCTTTATGAAGTCTTCAAATAACAAACGTTACGGCTTTTTTATATACACAAATCCCTTTCATAAAGAGATATAATAAAAGAATAAAATAAAAATAAATAAATAAATCTCCGTAGACGCTCCAGCCAGACTATGCGAAAACTTCCTCCGCCGTAAATGTAGCCACCCCCACCTTATCCTGACCCGGCATTTATGAAAATAACTCTATACTGATACAAATTATTAACACCCCTTCCCTGCCGATTCTAAACAATCCGCCCTTGATGTTACCATGGAAATATTTGATTTCAATTCTGACCATACTATTAAAACTCGTAAATTTCAGAAATAAGTCATTCCCAAAAAAATTTCGCTTGAAGATGGAACAGAGCCTACTTTAACTCAAGTTAATTCAAATATTATTTTGAAGTTTTCGGCTCTTGTTTTGAAACATGAGACCTCTTATGTAGCGAGTTGGAATCATATTTTTAAATAAATAATTATATTTATGCTCTACTTTCGTATCGAGCACTATTTTTAAAAAATAATAACAAAAATACTAAGGATCTTTGGATTATTTACCAAACCAGTTTCTTTCCTATTTTCTACAATATTTTCACACACACACACACACA
>OZ010615.1:31491552-31504052 GCA_963932145.1 Acanthosepion lycidas | reverse complement strand
TAATAATGAAGGCCGCAAAAGAAACAATGTATTCAATTGCTCTTCAAAGGAACCGTTGACGCAAACGAAAGGAAAATGGACGAAAATAAAATCCAAGATAACAAAACCTATAACGAAAAGGCCAACAGCTAGCAGAAAGGACAGAATCTGAACTTTTCCGTATTGATTGTATTTGAACGGACGAAGCCAAGCGGAAATGTTCCCTGGAAATGTGATCACCAAAGAAATCAACTCAAACAGAATCATAACATCGTATCAAGAAGAAAGATAATTAAAAAAAAAACAAAAAAAAATAAACAAAACACGATCTGATACGATTGAAAAGAGATCGCAACAAATTAGGTTTAGATCCATTATTTGACGCACATATTTATCTAAACATTTGTGTACTATTGTTCAGCCAATACGAGGCTGGGCTGAAAAGTTCATAGGCTGACTATGAAGAAGTGATGCTGGAGTTGTGAAATTTTGCATGCATTCATTTCAACCCTTATTAATAACTGAATTGTTTCATTCCAGGTACGAACGCGGGCTGAAATGTTCATAGGCTGACTATGAAGAAGTGATGCTAGAACTGTGAAATCTTCCGTGCATTCATTTCAACCCTTCTTATTAATAACTGCATTGTTTCTTTCCAGGTAACGAGGGTGGGCTGAAATGTTCATAGACTGACTATGAAGGAGTTATGATAGAAATGTGAAATCTTGCATGCATTCATTTCAGCCCTTCTACGTACGACGGTGGGCTAAAATGTTCATAGGCTGACTATGAAGGAGTTATGCTAGTGCTGTGAAATCTTGCATGCATTAATTTCAACTCTTGTTAATAACTGCATTGTTTCATTCCAGGTACGAGCGTGGGCTGAAATGTCTATAGGCTGACTATGAAGGAGTGATGCTAGAGCTGTGAAATCTTGCAGGAATTAATTTCAACTCTTCTTATTAATAAAGGTATTATTTTCTTTCCAGGTAAAGAAACATCGAACAGTTCAAAGAAGACTTCAAAAGTAACTTGTAGCGACTACGCTTGAAAATTTAAAAAAAAATATAGGTATCATCGTTTTATCGAGTAAATGTCGAAAAAGGGTTCAGCCCGCAAGGACATTCATGCTGACATGGTTGATGCATTACGGGATGACGCCCCAGCTTTATCAACAGTGCAAAAGTGGGCAGCTGAATTTAGGAGGATAAAAGTGAGTCTTGAATGTGACCCAAAGTCTGGACTTCCTGCAACTGCCACCACCGTTGGAAATATTGATCATGTTTACTACATGGCGATGGATGGCCGGCGATTGGCTATAAATCGAATAGCCAATGCTATTATCGTATCCCTTGAGAGAGTTGAGAATATTCTGCACAGTGAATTTGGCATGACGAAGGTTTCTTCTCGGCGGGTGACACGTCCTCTAACACTTGGCCAAAAGCGCACCAGGCTGATCACATCATGCGACAATTTATCATTGTTTGAGGTAAATCCAGCTGGTTTCATTGAACTTTTCCTAACCCAGGATGAGTTTTGAGCCCATCATCTCGAGCCAAAGGGAAAAAGACAATCCATGCAGTGTAAACACTCCCATCAACTGCTCCAAAGAAAGCCAAGTTCATTTCTTCTGTAGAGAAGGTGATGGCCTTATCTTGGGGGCGTTGTGTTTATTGACTATCTTCAAAAGGGACAGAGCATCAATGGAGAGTAATGTACCGGCTTGATGAGGCAGTTACAAAAAGCTATCAAGAACAAACGCCCAGTAAAACTGGAGAAAAGGGATCTTGTTTCATCAGGACAATGCACCAGCACACAATGGTTTCAATGGTTGATGTGCGCGACTGTGATTTTGAACTAGTTCCTATTCTCTTGATTTGACTATCATCTGTTCCCCAACACGAAAAAAATACTTGGCTGAGAACCACTATCTCAGTGATGATGATGTCAAATCTACTGTTTTTTTTTGTTGTTTATTATCGGAAGGTTGAAAAGTCTTCGTTGAAATGTCACAACTATTTTTCCCAGAATGCAACAGCTCTTGGGACAAAGTATTCTTAATGGAATGTCTTCTTAATCAGTTGAATAGGGGGGAAATGCGGTTGATTCAACTCTGTGTATGTGGTCTGGTGGCTCCTAGCTGTTGAGATCTGGACTTGTGGAGCCAATGAAATGTAGCTCTCTTGAATGTAATGACAGAGAAACGGGGTGTATGGTAAGTTTTCTTGTTGGAAAGAGGCTGTATGGGGAAAAACAATATATCACATAAATGCGTTTGAACTCTGTCAGGCCTGTAAAAGAAGGACTATGTAGATCCAACCCAGATGTAGCAGAAATTCTCTGCTTTTTTGGTTTGATCTGTCTATTTAAATATTGGGTATGGTATCAGGAACCAGGTACTTTCTGGAGAGGTGCAAGGAACCAAACGTTTTGTCTTTTTCTGGGAATAGCGTGAAACGAGGCATCGCGTAACTATGGAGGATCGAAAATACAGCCCAAGCAAGGGCTTGATAACTTTAAGTGGCTTAGGATATGACGTTAACTTGAGCGTTTCTTACAGACTTTCTTCCGTACAGTTCTCAATGTAAACTTGACCGATGTCATCACTTGCACAGCGGTTCGAAACCCAGACGGGGATAAAAGTGTTGAAGTTAGGTTACAGAAAACTCAAGAATGTTGGACAGACCAATTGTCGAGGATGGCAAACATATTAGGTGCACTTTCCTACCCACCAAAGAGGGTGAGTAACCATTGAAGAAATGCAGGGACTCCTTACAAATCACCGTCATCTTCTGTGGAGATGAATCGTGTACATACAGCATTCCTTGTTCGTGTTTGAAATTCATGTTTGTATAACGCTTGCAATAAGAGGTGGTGGCGACCATGCAACGAAGTTTGAATGGTATAAGGGAGATAATATGAAGATACAGATAAATGTGAAAGGCATGAAATAATGGGTAATCTTAGTTGTGACAAAAGGGATAAGAGAGAGAATAAGAAGATACAAGCAAATGTCGAGAGATGTACAGAGGCATATATATAATATATGTATAATGTAATATAATATAATGTGTGTATATATATAATATAATATAATATGCAATATATATATATATATATATATATATATATATAATATAATATATAATACGTATAATATAATATATAATATAATATTATAGTATATATTATAATATAATATTATATTATATATTATATAATATATATACTATATATAATATAATATATATATGTAATATAATATATAATACTTATATATAATATATTATAATATATTATAATATATAGTATAATATAATATTATATTATATAATACAATATTAGATAATATAATATATAATGTATATAATATATATATAATATATAATATATATAATACAATATATGATATATATAATATAATATATATATAATATATATAATATAATGTATAATATGTATAATATATAGTATATATATAATATAATATATAATATACATATATGTAATATAATATATATTTATATATAATAATATTATAATATAATATTATATTATATATGATATTATATAATATATATATATATATATATATATATATATATATATATATATATATAGATAGATAGATAGATAGATAGATAGATAGACAGACCTAGTAAGCCAGACAAACCTACCTAGGTCTACTCTACGGTTGTATCGAGCTTTTTTTTAGTTGTTTACTCGTATCGGGGTTTTTTCTTTGTGCGATTTTCGACAGACTTTCATGTTTGTAGCTCTTTCTTTTTTAAAACCTTTTTTTCCCTCGAGATTGATTTGATTATTGGCAAATCAAAAATTCGAGGATTTTTCGAAACGAGTATAGTTATCTATATTTGTATATATATATATATATATATATATATATATATATATATATATATATATATATATATAGAGAGAGAGAGAGAGAGATAGATAGATAGATAGATAGATCATCTTTCTTGAATCGAAAGTGATAAATAAGGCATTGTGAAGATACAGACAAATGTTGAGAGATGGACATGAGTCATGCGATAATAGATCATTTTATTTTATTGAGAGACTGTGAAGATACAGAAAAATAGTGATAGACAGAGGTACAGAGGCATGAAATAATGGATTATCTTAATTGTGTTAACAGGGATAAGGGAAATCATGTGAAGAAACAGGCAAATGGTAAGAGAAGAGTGTGGCATGGGATAATAGAGAATATATTTTCTTTTCATTTTTAGTGGATACCCAATTTAGTATTTTCCGAAATATGTCAGTTATATTACACAGCGCAGCCACACATACACACACACACACACACACACACACACACACACATATATATATATATATATATATATATATATATATATATATATATATGTATATATATATATGTAAATTAATGCTTAAAGTTTTACTCATATCAATCATATATATATATATATATATATATATATATATATATGCTTAAATGGAAAAGTAAATATTTGTAAATCTGTCTGAACTTACCCATTATTTCACTTTTTTACCATTTGATTTGTGTGGAGATATTGTTTTCTTTTTATGAGCCATAAATATTTTGATAGGGTTATGTTGTTTTCGTATTAATCCGTCAAATTACCTTTTGGGATTATAATATATTTCTTCTCGTGTTTTTCCTATAGCACCTATATAAACTTTTTCGTAAGACTTTGTATTATTGATTAACGGTAGCTTTGCGTATTATGTTATTGTTTAAGCATTTGTTATTAAGTGGGAAATATTCTTTGTATCTATATTAGATTTGATATAATTATTTTTCTGGTGGTTATTTTTAATTGCGATTGTTTTTGGTATAGATTTTGTTGAGTATTTTTTATTGCACTTGGTTATTATATAATTCATGTTGCCCATGTTATATATATGTATATTATATGTTACATATATGTAATTTATATGTTATATATATGCATATTATATGTTATATATATATATATATATATATATATATATATATATATATATATATTATATGTTATATATATATATATATGTATATTATATGTTATATATATGTATGTTATATGTTATGTATATATTATATGTTATATATATGTATATTATATATATATATTATACGTTATATATATGTATATTATATGTTATATATATGTATATTATATGTTATATATATATATTATATGTTATATATATGTATATTATATGTTATATATATGTATATTATATGTTATATATATATTATATGTTATATATATGCATATGTTATATATATATTATATGTTATATATATGTATATGTTATATATCTGTATATTATATGTTATATATATGTATATTATATGTTATATATATATTATATGTTATATATATGTATATGTTATATATATATATTATATGTTATATATATGTATATTATATGTTATATATCTGTATATTATATGTTATATATATATATATATATTATATGTTATATATATGTATATTATATGTTATATATATATTATATAATTCATGGTTTTACTGATTATCATTGTATTTTCATTGATATTTTATTTTATAATTTGCTGATTTTAAGGAAATATTTATTGATTAATTTAATATTTTACCTATATCTGTTTTTATTATATTTTTGTAGAGGCGTTGAATCAAATTATATTTCGTTTTCTGTTGTATTTATATAGTTTTCCTCTTATATTCTCGTTTGAATATCCAGAGCTGATTCTTATGTTTGTTTTTTATTGAAGTGTGCTAGAATTTGTTGAAAGTCTTTTATTTATAACTTGTTTCAACTGAAGACCATATCTAGGAAATTGACTATTTTATGGTTATATGTTATATCGATTTTAAATGGAATGTTTGTGTTATTTCATTTTTGATTAAAATTTCTTAGTATTAGTAGACCATATTTTTTTTTCTTACAACTGGAATTAAGATACCATTAGTTACTGACCATTTTCACCTATGAATTTGAAATTTAAAATTCGCAGGTGTCATTTTGTAGAAGGGTACTGGTTAGTTGGAGGACTTAATAGAACACTTGGATTATACCAACGGATTACTACCTTACACACACACACACACACACACACACACACATATATATATATATATATATATATATATATATATATATATATATATATATATATATATTATTTACATTATTCGGACTATTGTTCTCGTGTTTGTCGCCATATTTAGATCTGTGTAGGAATTTCTGGGTATTAAGACCCAGAAATTCATACACAGATTCATACACATGGCACAGTGGATAAAGGCATTAGTTAGATCCAGTGACAGGACCCATAGAGTGTGAGTTCAATACCTGGCTAAGGCAGTGGGGAATTAACAGAAGATAACTGATAGAACTGATAACTGACAGCCATTAAACGTGACACTGAACGGAACGGTCTACCCCAGTTAGCGAAATAAAGGGTTCCGAAAAAGGCCGGAGCGTACAGCGGCCGAAATAAGTATGGCGACAAAGATGTATAATGTAAATAATGTACATAATGCCTCATCTCAGAAATATAGACACACACACACACACACACACACACACACACATATATATATATATATATATATATATATATATAGATAGATAGATAGATAGATAGATAGATAGATAGATAGATAGATATTTATCCTGTGACCCGTAGGTTCATAAGGGTACCATGTATACTGAGGCCACCGTAGAAGTGGTGTTTCGTGGGCAAGACAAAATGGGGGAGCGCAATCCTCTCCAGGACAGTTTTGAATTCAGAGTTTTTCCTTTTTCTAGACCAGTTGCCACCCAAGCTTATAGAACGCAGTTTGTCCTACTATTTACCCATAGCTGGGGGGAGAAGAAGAGGATTCATGCCTTTCCCAAGGGTATAAGCACGTATGTGACTAATATATATATATATATATATATATATATATATATATATATATATATGAACAAAACGAAGTCCAACAATTATTTCAATATATTTTCTGTTTATACGTTATTTTTTTTTTTTTTTTTTATAGATACAGATATTTAAGTAAATGATCTGTTTATAATAAATAGTATTAGCAACATTTACCGGCCTGAATATCCGGGAAATTTCATAGAGAATATGTCCTCTAACAGGAATCGGACCAGTATCCTACACGGGACCCTCATATAGCCTGATATATTATATATGATTTCTCTGAAATTTCTCGGGCCTACATATATATATATATATATATATATATATATATATATATATATATATATATCTGTTGGAAAAATGGCTTTGAAGATGGACAACGGGAATGTCTATCCCATGCCATAACAATCAAATAACAATCTAAACAATATTCATTTAAAAGAAAATATTGGATATTACTCGCCCACTTTTCTCTCCACCAGACTTTGAATTAAGACACTTTGTGCCCTCCACATAGCTTGACTTCCAATCACGATGAACGTTCTTAAATTTACTAGCCTTGATAAACCAATGATATCCTTGCCCCTGTGTATATAAACACTCGCAGAATCCTGCATTTCCTTGAAAAAAATCCCTCACAAAATGAAGGGTTTCGGGTAAGTATAGTTTCTCTCTTGTTTCTTTTTTATTCATTCTGTCTCTTCTAAAGATGCACTCTGAGAATATTTACACACACACAGACACACACATAAAAACAAAAAATGGAAATAGATCTAAGAATACATAGGGGTCATTAAAAGGTAAGAATGTAGATATCTTTCCTAGCCTTTTCCCGGACAAATCGTAACTTTTTTCACTGCCAGTTCAAGGAAGACATTTGTGTCGCTAACACACGCAAAAGAAATCGAAGGACATAAGAAAAATTAATTCCTTTGAATAATATGTGAAAATATCCACTCTTTGCCTGATGAAGGTCACGGGGCCGGAAACCCGTGTAGCGAAATTAGGGAAAATAAAGCATAATATATTTTTTTTTAAATTCACATTAAACCTAAAACATTTCAGTTTTCTCCCTTCTTTTTAATATATACACTTTTCTCTCATTCGAACAACTATAACGTCTTCCCTTTATATATATATATATGTGTGTGTGTGTGTGTGTGTGTGTGTGTGTGTGTGTGTGTGTGTGTGTGTGTGAGTATAAGTTTAGGTAAATGAAAGTAGATATTAGCAACCGTATACGCGCGTACTGGCGTGCATAGACGGGTAAGCAAATGAATGATTAACAAATTTTGCCAAGAGGTGTAGACATAATAGTGCTCGATGTGGTTAAACAGAGCTAAGAAATATATATTAATAAATACACATATTCCTACGTTTGGTGTGAGACTAAAGTTTCGCTGGTTACCCAACTCATCGGGCACAAGATATAGTTTATTGTTTGTTTTTTTTAATTATATAGAGATGTTCATAGGAAGGAGGCTGATTAATAGTTCATATATAGCGTGCAGCTTATATTTTATAAAGAAACAGTTTATACAAAGAATTGAATAGCACTGTTAATGTGATTAATGGCGAAATGACTTCGTTAACAAGACTTCATGAGACATTGATTTGCTATCAGTTCCTTGAATAATAAGATCCTTATAATCGATTTGTTGTCAGATGGAAGACACATGTCAAGTACTTTCAACAATTTCAAATTGTCATCTTCAGGGCAAAAGCACAATTTTCCCATAAACAGGCACACACTAACACAAAATATGTGTAGACCGAAAAATTTTTTGGGAAAATTGTTATTTATTAGCAGTTGAATATATATATATAAATATATATATATATATATATATATATATATATATATATATATATATATATATATATATATAGTCATCTATATACAAGCCTGTTTCGCTGTATCACAGCTCCTCAGTTTGGCTAGACATCCGATTACTTCAAGCCGTGATCGAATCCCGCCCGATTTGGCATCAGTCGGAGATTCTACTGCTAAGCTAACGGCGCACGGCAGGGAAATTCTATATATACGCGATGTATACAACGCCAGCAGCCAGAGTACTCAATTCATTAATGAAGAGCGGTGCATTAACAGCGGCAACGGAATCATCTTTTTATCAATGACGAAAGCGTAACCTATATATATATATATATATATATATATATATATATATGTGTGTGTGTGGGGGGGGATTTGTATATGAGAGAGACAGAGAGAGACAGAGAGAGACAGAGAGACAGAGAGAAAGCGAAAGAGATCGCCAAATATGTCTAAACACTTCAGGAAAGAAAACACTTGTCTTACGTAGCTTTATCAAATTGCGATAATACAGCCATCCACGAAATTTATGGAAATGACGAATATTTCTTTCAACAAGACGGCACACCGGCGGTCTACCAGCAAGACGTGTGAGCTTATCCGAATTTGCAATGACACTGGCTATACTGGAGAAGTGCAGTCGAGTTCCCCCATGTTCTTCTGATTTAACAACTGCAGACTTCTACTTCTGGGGCTGTTTTGTGTCGCACAAATATCTGGAAGCTAAAGGTCACCATTTTCAGCATCTCTCGTGATTTTAGAATACAAAAGTAATTTGTATCAGTCTGAACATATCTGAATAAATTTAGTATTACACTATCTATACAAGTTTTTTCTTTCCTGAAATATGTATTCATAGCGGACATATATATACTTCTTTATTATAGTATATTACATTCGAATATATTTAACAACTACATTAATGTATTCATGTTTCGATGGTTACCATCGCATGACATCAGGCCTGATGAGATGCGATAATACGAAATATAAATGTATTTGTGTCTATATTTCTGTGATGAGGTATTATGTACACTATTTACATTATCCCGACGATTGTCCTAATCTTTGTTGCCATATTTATCTGATCCTTCAGTATCTGTCTATATTTCTGAGATGAGGTATTATGTACACTATTTACATTATTCGGACTATTGTCCTCATCTTTGTTGCCATATTTATCCGATCCTTCAGTATCTGTCTATATTTCTGAGATGAGGTATTATGTACACTATTTACATTATTCGGACTATTGTCCTCATCTTTGTTGCCATATTTATCCGATTCTTCAGTATCTGTCTATATTTCTGAGATGAGGTATTATGTACATTATTTACATTATTCGGACTATTGTCCTCATCTTTGTTGCCATATTTATCCGATTCTTCAGTATCTGTCTATATTTCTGAGATGAGGTATTATGTACACTATTTACATTATTCGGACTATTGTCCTCATCTTTGTTGCCATATTTATCCGATCCTTCAGTATCTGTCTATATTTCTGTGATGAGGTATTATGTACACTATTTACATTATTCGGACTATTGTCCTCATCTTTGTTGCCATATTTATCCGATCCTTCAGTATCTGTCTATATTTCTGAGATGAGGTATTATGTACATTATTTACATTATTCGGACTATTGTCCTCATCTTTGTTGCCATATTTATCCGATTCTTCAGTATCTGTCTATATTTCTGAGATGAGGTATTATGTACACTATTTACATTATTCGGACTATTGTCCTCATCTTTGTTGCCATATTTATCCGATTCTTCAGTATCTGTCTATATTTCTGAGATGAGGTATTATGTACACTATTTACATTATTCCGACTATTGTCCTCATCTTTGTTGCCATATTTATCCGATCCTTTAGTATTTGTCTATATTTCTGCGATGTGGTGTTACGTCTTACTAATTAATCCATAGCTAGGGGCTCAAGAGGTGGATTTTTACCTTTCACTGTGTTAATTGCGCATACGTAAATATAACGAACTCAAATGGAACTGGAACATGATTAATAATTCCGAGCCATTAACCATTACACCACCCGCACATCCAAGCTGACAGCACCTGGTATTCCCAAGCTGTCACCAATCTAGGTACTGACAAGGCTCGGCTTTGCTTAACCGTATCGTACGGAAACTGGTGAATGTGATGTGGCCGTAAGCCCCCCCCCTCTCTCTCTCTCTCTCTCTGTGTGCCAATAAGCGTGAATTCAGTTCTATCTACGGGTGTCTACATCTTGTGTACGGCTTTGAACGTGCAAGCATTTTGCATATGTTTACAGGTCAGCGTGCGCAAATGTTTGTGCATACAGGATTTTGTGCATGTCTGCGTACGTGTGCATTTATGCGCGCTTATGTACGCACATGTCTACGTGTGTATATAATCTTTCTCGCATTCAGGATAAGAAAACAAAAATAAACATGTCTGATCGCTAATATTGTTGAGAATTTCCCAGAGTGGCAACTTTTGCAATAAATACAGGAATAACTAAAATAAATAAAAACAATAAAATAAAACAAAAATAGCATTCACCAGAATATGAAAAGGAAGTTTGAAAAAAAAAATCGTCATTGTCATTTGAGAGATGCAGACGACAGCGAAATGAATAGACCGGAAGTCGGACAGCAGACATCTTGCCCGGCTGAAAATATCAAGGGGAGCTTGTTGAAACAATGGCTGAGGAGGATAATATCAACTTACGGACATTGTTTATTCGGTATTATGATTTTAAAGTGAATTTGTTGTTTATAACTTAAAAAATAAAAGCACACCCTTAACTCTTTGGCACTGAATCCAATTTTATTCATTTTTTTTTTATTTTGACTTAAATTTCCAGAATATCTTACATTAAATATAGAGTGTCTGGTAAATGCTTCGCATTAGTATTTAAATATGAAAAGAAGATTATTTGAAATTAAAGAGATTATCAGCAATTAATCTATCATATTTACACAATCAGACATCTTCATGTATATTGCGAAAGTTGACATTTTTGCATGAATTTTAAAACCTGGTTTGTATAGAGCAACCGGTCACCGAAAATCCAAGGTTATCTCTTCAAATAATGCGCTACCTCTATATTATAAAAAAAAAAACAAACTCGGACTCTATACAATAATTCAAATATTTACAGGTCGACTACTTAAGACTTATCTATCTATCTATCTATCTATCTATCTATCTATCTATCTATCTATCAGTTCATTATCTGTCTATTTCAGTCTGTTCATATCTATCTATCTATCTATCTATCTATCTATCTATCTATCTATCTCAGTCTGTTGATTATCTATTTATCTATCAATATATTACAGTCTTTTCCTATCAATCTATCAGTTTATTCCAATCTATCTATCTATCTCTCTATCTATCTATCTATCTATCTATCTATCCTTTTGTTAAATCAACTTTAGTGTAAACGTGGACAGCTCAAAGCAGAATGAGGAAATACATTAAAATGCTCCAAAATAGACTGAAATCTCGCACATCATCATAAACCTCATCATGCATCTTCTTCTATAGGAGACATGTCGCTTCAGGAATTAGGTGATGATGGGTCTCCACAACTTCCTGTACTTTTTAGCCGTTAATTAATTTTATCTTTTCTTTATTTCTCCTCGATCTTGTTCCAATTTACTCAAGCTTACTAAATATGTTATGCGCTGTTCTCCTCTGTCACTCTTGCCTTCAATCTGTCCTGTGAGTATCAGATTTTCTAAGCCCACTTTCCTCATTATGTAGCTTACTAATTTCAATTG